>CM042882.1:11300073-11797606 GCA_023653495.1 Melastoma candidum | reverse complement strand
TTGCATAAAAGTACAATTACTTCATGAAAATATCCGTTGTGTGTGTGGCACTTTAACCTCCTCAAATGCAATCTTTGAATCTGATGCTTACGGAAATAGCCCTACGTCGCACTTTAGCTGGGTACAATGCAATCTCCGAATCGGTTGGGGTGACACGTGAAGGATCTGGAAAAGGATGAGAACTCGAAGTTCCATAACATGACCCTGTAGAAGATTGATGCCCGGTTGAACGGGCTATTGGCTGAAGCCTCTTCCGAGGAGGATTTCAATGGAAAGGCTGGCCAATCTGTTTTTCTTAGGCTTCCAGGAATCAGCTCCAAGACGGTTGGCTTGTTTGGACTTGGTCAATCTGCTTCAAATGCTACTGCCTTCAAAAGCCTTGGCGAGGCAGTTGCAGCTGCTGCTAAAACTGCACGGGCTAGTGCTCTCACAGTTCTCCTTGCCTCATTGGAGTGTTTATCTGCTGAATCAAAACGTAATGCTGCTTTGGCAATTGCGACTGCTATATTTTTGTCTCAAAATTTCTTAATCGACATACATTATTTAGATTCTAGTAACTCGGGATCCCTGCAGGAACCGTGCTTGGAGACGTGACGACAACAGATATAAGCCGGGATAAAAGGAGCGAGTCCTCAAATATGTTGACACTCTTGGATTCAGCAACGACCCTGAAATTGAAAAGAAGCTTAAGTATGCAGGGTATCTATCCTCATCATCTTTGGAAGAGAGCTTGTCAATTCCCCTGCCAATCAGCTGACCCCCGACATTTAACTCTCCAACCATGATTACCTGCTTCTCTTCATCTCCCATCAACAGATTTGCTGGGAATATCAGCATTTCCGTCTTTATTATTCTTCAGTTATCCTTTTTGGTGGCTCTATTTTCCTCGTAATAACTTCCAGATTCGTTTGGTGTTTCAACACCTTTTACTTATACCTGTCTTATGGGAAATAATACAACACCAGATAAATAAGGCCTGAGCCAAATGCATATAAAATGTTGAGAACATTCACCTAATTGTTAGCTTTTAAGTGAAGAGAACCTCGGTACAAAATCTTTACATGGTATCAGAACTAGATTCGTCCCGTCGACAATGGAATTAGTCGTAAAGGGACTCACTTTCTACCGCAGTTCTAGGTGCAACAAAAGCAACTGTTCTGATTAAGCCCTCTGGCATTTGAGGTATTTCCATTTATGTAGCTTCTTTTTAGTTTACGTGAACTTTTTATTTATTCTCTGAACTATTAATTGGATAATTAATAAAAGAAACCCCAAGGTATTCAAAAAATGCACCCCATCCCGATCGAGTTACGTGGTCCGAATTCATCGCACTTTAATAAATTTTTTACCGAATCTCACTTAGCCATATGAAAATGCCCTTGAACATCACTTGATTGTTTAAATTTCCTCGATATTTTTTCTACGTAAAGAATGAAATTACTCGATCCCGAGGATCTATCCCTTGGTCGGAAGTTGACTTTCTCGAACGTGACGTTTTTTCGTTAAATCATTAACTTTTACTTGATACAACTTATTTACCGGATACGACGTTACGTTATGCGTTCGTTGATGCTTGCTTCATTAATCAGAGTAAGAACTTACGGCTATTGCTATATACATTGTAAGTGGAGAGGAAGAATGTGTAGGACAAAAAAGGTGCTTATGTGAGACTTAATTATCCCTGTCTTACAAAAAAAAAAAAAAACAAGAAAGCTATTTATAATAGACTAATAGATAAAATCACCATCGCCGGTACTTCGTGGGAGAAGTTGAAGATCGTGGTTGAAATCTAAAAGTCGTCAGGATAGTGGGTAACCGCGAAAGGTCGGAGTTAAAACTTCTAGATTCTTCCATCATAATAACCTCGGGACAAATAGCTAACAGAGGGCCCAAAATTTTCGCTCTCCGACAAAATATCTTCTCGAATTTTTTCTCTATCGGTGTCGGAATCTTCTCGATCGGAGTCCAAAATCTTACGTGTAAATAACATTTTTTTTGGCATTTGCCATTGCTTCCAGAGTACTATGTGAATCACTAGGTCACCATCTTTTTGGCGTGAAAACTATGTGCATACTGTCGACGAAGTGTGATAGACACTACGGAAGAGGCAAACGAAAAAATCAAGCAGAGATCACTGGTAAATCTACTCTCTGCGAGCATTACAAGTAATGCTGGAAAAGCAAAACAACGCCCTCCAAAATCTGGACACAACAAAACGAACTTCACTTTCTACATCTAGACACTGAAAAGAACCGCCTCGTGTATCGAGGGGACTCGAAATGAACCAACTACCTCACAGTATAATAAAGAACAGAACAACATCAGACTCGGTCTTTCTCACTTTTTTTGTTGGGGGGGTGGGGTGTGAGTGTTGTTCGAACAGACAACATCGGGCTCAGTCTTTCACTTGGGGGGGTGAGTGTTGTTCGGGTGTGCGACCCCGACGGCGACCTTAGCTACATCAATGGCGGAGGCCTCAGGCTTCTTCTTGGTTAACAGGGTGAAGTAGCCAATGACTGCAGCCATGGCGACCCCGCCTACGGCCATCCTCAATGGGCTTTTGGGCATGGAGCGCCTCTGGTGCAGCACCTCTTGCCCGAGCCTCGCAGCCTGATCCGCTCCTGCCATTGCCAAATCAATCTCCTAACTTCCGTGGAAAAGGTAATCAGTTTTTCTTTTTCTGCCTCGTTTGCTTTTCAAGTGGGCGGTGGGGGAACTTGGAATACGTTAGTCGTTAATATAAGGGAGGGAAGGAAGACACCACGTCTGAGGATGGCAGCACATTTTGGGGGCGATATTCAATGGGCGTCTGCCACGTGGCACTGTTGACCCGAAAGTGTCTTTTCTTTTGGACGAGGTTGTCCGCCTTTACGACAAGTAGGGATGTTCGTTCATTCGGACGAAAATGGATATGGATGGGGATGGAGGGTGACGCAATTGTCCCGCGGTTTGTCGATTACGTTTTCTTTTAAAAAAGTTATTGAAGTCTTAATAATAACTTCTCTTCAAAATTCCAAAGTCCCCCCCGTTAATTATTCTTTTCACCAGATTGTAAACTCTTAACACATATTTGCATCTCAAATTCATTATTTTTCCATAACAAATTACATTCTTCATTTTGTATTTTAAGAAAATTCTGAATACCACAAGCCTATTTCTTTTTTTTTTTGTCACGAAAACCGGCTCTTTTCAAATTGTAATTATTTAGTCTATGATTTGATTTTTCTTAGAAAAATAGGATTTATTAAGACTTCAATTTAAAATTTTTAGTTTTTTTTTAATTAAAAAATGTTGTTGTGTTTGATTTGACGTAGAGATTCAAAACGATTAAGCCCAAAAACAACTTCGGCGTGGTCTCTGAGTTTCTTGTTGTTGGGGGGTTTCTTCATCAAAGCAACAGTTGCTGTGGTTGCAAACGCGGCTGAGTCTCCAACTGTAGGAGGATGGATAGCTTGATTGATGATGCTTCAAGATGATGAGGCGAATTTTGCATCGAAGCACCACCGGCCGGTTAGGCAAGAACTATGCACAAATCCTGTCGTGGGTTATCATAATGTGTTTGGTTCGCGGGACCCTCGTATTATGCCTTTAATTTTGATACATATTCAGGGTGTGAATACACCAAATACGTTGGCGCAAGCGAAAGCACTCGGGAGCGTCTCGAATTGGAATTTAATAAAAACTAAGGAGACAAAGAATTTATGTGGTTCGGTTAATCGCCCTACGTCTACACGGGTGGAGAAGAATATTTCACCTATAATGATGGAGTACAAACTTTAGATTGAGACCCTCTCTAACCCTTTCGACATACCTAAGTACAAGATCCGCTTCCTCGGTAAGAAAAAATTCAAAAGTGTTTTCCGTGATTTCCAACACATACTCTTTCTTTACCACCGCACACTTTGCAATCGTGTATCTTAACAAACTCCACATTGAGCCGGAGTCCATAGAACATCTGGAGAATTGTCACTCAATGTACTAGACTCCCCGAGACTTGTAAATGTCTCCATTCTTTTTCTCCAAGCTCCAATGAGCCTAGTCAACGGAACTTTCAAGCCCATCCGTGACAGATTTGATTACCCAAATCTTTTTGCTTCTCCGTGCTCGCGACTTATTACCCTACTTCTCCGATGACTGAATACTCCTTTTGAAATGTTCAAGACGCCTTCTAGAAGAACCAACAGTGGTAATAACAACGACACCTGTCATAAGATAGAAACCCTTCAATCGACTCCCAGTCATCCGCAACCGCAGCGACACATCTTATAACATAAAAGCCCTTTAATTGACTCCCAGTCATCCGTAACCGCCTTCCTCGGCGAACATTGAGGGCTCTACCTGAAGTAGAAAATTTGTACCTTTTGGCTTCTAAAATAATCCGGGAAATAATATTTCTCGTGATGTCAGGTATATGTTGGAAACTTGCCAACTCTCTCACAGCTCTATCTTTCATTCTGAGCCGATCAGTTCCCATACATGCAACCTTACACTTGTGACCGTTGTCCAAGCATCCCTCTCCACTTGTGGTGGAACAATATGCAGTGAAGTGAACATCGCTCTATGAGGACTCATGTGGAAAATATTCCCTGAGTTGAGAATCCAATCCTCGTCTAATGGTCTCTCTGACTCGGTTTCAAAAGCCTGCACCTTGCTAGCCAAGAACAAATCTTCATCACCGATAACACCGTCGCTGGTATATACAGTAACCTTCGTTGACGTTTGCAATCCTTTATCCTTCCCAGTCAGCTTTCAGTTTTTCTTTGTGTCCTTTCTTACCGAAAGGACTGTATACTACCACTACCTTTGGATATAGGCCTGCCTATTGTCAATGCCTCCACCATGGGTCGCCCTGCTTCATCCGTCAACTCTTTATTAATCAAATCCTTTGAAGGGCAGATCGAACCTCATCAACAGTGAGAATACTTCTCTCATACAAGAACGTCTCCCTGAAGCTCTGGTATGAAGCTGATAGTGAACATAATAACATCATCGCTTGTATCTCCTCATCGATCTTGTCATCGATCTTCTCCAAAGCCAAAGATGCAGATAACCAATTATCCAAGTAGGATTTAACAGACACAGCTGCCGTCATTCTGAGCATGAAGAACCTTTGTCTGAGAAGAAGTTTGTTGATCAGAGTCTTCGTTATGTACAGACTCTCCAACCTACTCCAAAGCCCGGCCACTGTCGTCTTCTTGAGCACGTTTGTCATAACCTTATTGGACAAACACAGTTGAATCGCTGATAACGCTTTAGCATCCATCTCCTCCCACTGGTCAGAAATCAACTTCGAAGCGTTCTTCGACGGTCGACAAGAGCCTTCGCCAATCCACTTTCTATCAATAGCGCCTTCATCTTGAATTGCCACAAGCCGAAATTCATGCTCCCATCTAATTTCCCAATCTCAAAATTGCCACACACCATGGATCTCGAATCTACACAATCAAGTTGCGATGCCAATTGTTGGCGTACATGGAAGCCCTCAGGAGCTTGTCGAATCGGATTCGGTCATCGATCGGAAGTTAATAAAAAATGAGGAGACAAATAATTTACGTGGTTCGGTCAGTCAACCTACATCCACGGGATCGAGAAGAAGATTTCACCATAATGATGTAGTACAAAACTTTAGGTTGAGGCCCTCTTACCCAAGTACAAGATCCCGCTTTCCCGTTAAGAAAAAAACATTCTCAATACACACCTTTTCTTTACCGTCGCTCATATATTCCTCCTCAACGCTCTCAGAATTTGCTCTATGTTGTCTTTTTTATTCTCTTCGTATAGTGACATATTTACAGTACACCTAAGATATCTGAATTCATAAAACATAATTTTGTATAACAACAGGTAAATTATTTGTGATATAATAAAATATCACATAATATATATCCCCAAGAGATATATTCTTTTACCTTCCGTATATTTCAAGAGCGAATCAAATATTCTCCAAACCGCAATATCTTCGAGTTTGGGCCACAAATCTAATAAAAGACATGGCATTCTGTTTGTGTAGGAAACACGTCGCGATATAATGGGGATTAAAGTGTCGAAATGTGGTCATCAATAACAAAATAAACAAAAGACAGTAAAAAGATTCACTAGTACGAAGAACGAATGCTTACAGCCATCTTGCAACACTTAACACGATTTCTAACAATCAGGTTGACAATCAAGCAGCTCTTTTGGGTCATAGGATAATTGTCTGTGTGTTCAATTTGACTGAGGATGACTTATTTTTAGACGACAACCTAAATAACCGTCATCCTAAACACATTAAACACGTGCTTATTCTATTGAAATTAACTATCGATCCCTATATCTTCGGTGACTTCACTAGAACAATCTTCATCCCCTTCGGTGTAACCATAACACCTTCCTTCGACAGGCTTCGACAATAGTATCGATGTCAAGTGCTTCGATGATGTTCTTCGACATAGCTCCATCGACTGTTGGTGATAATAACCCTCTTCGATACAAATTCATCATCGACGTTCCAATCTTCGAACCTCTCATTCTTCGAGGCCCAACCATTGAAGCCCAAGACGACTTTCATCATGTAACCACATTCGCATGCCCTATTAAGAGGGTAGTTGAGCCGACGACTTATACGTGTGAATGGTTTGTAAATAATTTGTAAATAATTTGTCAATAATTCGTGTGAATGGTTTGTAAATAATTTGTAAATAATTCGTGTGAACGGTAGTTGGACGTCAGATGGGAGGATATTTCGAATATGTCTTGGTCATACAAGTTAGCTTGCAACTCAAGTAGTTTAATTTCTATTTTTTAAAGTCTTTTTTTTTTTTTTAACTTCTAGGAGAAGGTACGTTTGGCCTATAAATATTAAATAACCTTATCACTTCCCCTTCTACCAAGTGATCGGGAGGGATATAAACATCACAGCCAAACACATTTGATTTGTGGTGAAGAAAGGGTAAGATATGGGAGAACACCACCATGGCCATCACCACGAGCACCACAGCCACCACCACCACGAGCACCACCGCCACCACCACCACCATGAGCATCACAGCCGTCACCACCACCACGAGCACCACCACCACCACGAGCGTCATGGCCACTGCCACGACCAACCTCCTGTTGTTATTTGCCCTCCGCCGCCGCCGCCCCCAATTATGTGTCCGCCGCCACCGCCACCAATTATGTGTCCACCACCACCCCCGCCAATTATGTTTCCTCCACCTCCCGTTTTCTATCCATGCCCGCCGCGGCGAGGTCCCTGCTAAGAACCGACCTCCTTTCCCTTTTCCATGATCATTGGTCGTCGTTGGGACCAACGTGTGTGGTACTTCTTCCTCGATGGTTACTGCTTTCCTTGTGTTCGGAATGTAACTTTCATTTCCTGGTACTGCAATAAATTACTCTTCGTGGGTTTTGCAGTCCCTCTGATTAAGAGTATTGGTTGTAAATTCAAAATGTGATAATGAATAAAATTTGTGCTGAAAATCCTCCCCAGTTTTCTAAGTGTGACAATATTCATCGCCAAAAGATGAAAAACCCTAAGGAAGTCTCTAAATAAAAGTTACCTCACGTCTCATCGATTCGTTACGCAAATTATTAACAGGAAAGTTATCTAATGCCCCGATCCAGCCTCAGATCCAATCCTCAGGCCATGATGGTGCCGATCCAAGTGACAGATACGATCCATCGAGCGATCTGCAGTG
Source organism: Melastoma candidum (assembly GCA_023653495.1). Taxonomy (NCBI): domain Eukaryota; kingdom Viridiplantae; phylum Streptophyta; class Magnoliopsida; order Myrtales; family Melastomataceae; genus Melastoma; species Melastoma candidum. The sequence goes on along the minus strand of CM042882.1, from coordinate 11,789,924 downwards.
CGGAAGCGGAGCCCTCTTCGCAAGCAGCGATCCATAAAGCTGCCGCTGCTGGCTCGTTGACTGGTGCGGCGGCTGGCCCTTTCGACCTGTGGTGCTGTGACAGAACGATGACCTTGACCTTCTGCCCCTTTTGGCAGTGCCCCTCTGCCCCGCTTACGAAGTAGAATGCCCCGGAGTGCTCGAGGGTCATCTTCGTGTTCCCGCCCTTGTAGGTGGCTATTGGCCTCCGGGTGTTGCATTCATCGTAATCTTGTTTCGTCACCTCCAGCACCGAGTCCGACTTCCGGTTGTACTTCCAAACTTCCCAGCAACACAAACAAGGAAACTGTCAGACAAATCGAGCGCCAAATTCGACACATAAGAGTCACGACAGTGGCGTTACAAGCTTACCGAGATAGGACATCTCCGACGAGGAATTGTTTGCAGTGAGCCCATTGGCAGTACACTGAAGACAAAGGGGCAGTTTCCAGGAAGCGTCCTCCCCTCCTACCTCGAATTCCCACCCTTGCAATGGCAACACCCACGATACGAGAACCACTGCGGCTACTACCATTAACTTCACCATCTTTAGGGAATCAGAATCGCGAGAAGACAGCCGCAAAATTGCCTACTAATTTGAAATTTTAGGATTTTAATAGCCATCTTTGTTTAGAGAGTAACGCTAATGACTTCTTGAGCCAATATATTTCTAATTGTCAATATGTGGATTTAATCAATCTCCTATCCAGAGAGAGATGGCAGTAGTTAGCAGTGCAGCGATCTTGCATCACGTCGAGACGAAATTACTGTCAAAGGAAGCCCATTTCATGGCCTGCTTGCGAAAAGGAAAGGCCCAAACGACTTGTCCGGAAAAAGGCATCGAAGTCGCCGTCGTCACCCATCATCACCTTTCCTTTTGTAGCATTTGGTGATCCTCCCCATCCGGAGTCTGCCTTTTACTTTTTTGTCCTCCTCCCTCCCACTCCTGTTTAGAAAAAGAGGCAAGGCACAGACAAGCGGATAGATAATAATAGATAGGACCAAGGAATGAGAAGAAAATATATATATATATATAAACCATTCTCCCCTTTTGAATTCCACCCCCCTTCCCTTTCCCTCCCACCCCCATAAAAAAATGCCTCCCCCCGGGTTTGTTTGTTTGTATGTCCTTCTGGGTCGGTCAGATGTTTCCAATTCCCACCACCAGGGAAGGAAGGAAAAACAACAACAGTGCAGAGGGAGAGGGCAGGCAGGTGGGTGGAATTGGAAGTGGAAGTGGAAGGGATGCGCTGCACCTCCCCCCACCATTTCCTTCCCACAATCTTCCCTTTCTCTCCTCTGCCCCCCTCATCGTTTTTCCGTCTTTTTATTGCTCTGTCCCCCTCTCCCGTCCCTTCCCTCTCCCCCCCCCCCCCCCCCACACACACACACCTCTCTTCCATCAATTGACGCCACGCCAACGTCATAATTACCCCTTTATTTAACCCTATCCCTGCAACCCCATCTGATTCTGAGGTGCCATGAAGAAGGCCAAGGGCAAAGGGATCGACGCGGTGCCGGATTCGTTTCCTGTTCCGGAGGATCCTCGTATTAGGTTTAGGCATCAGGGTCTCCTTCAGGACTACAGGGATCTGCTAAAGGTGGCAGTTTTGCCTTGTGTGATATCTGGGTCACGTGATTCTGGATGACTTTTTGTGTTGTGGGTATGATCTGGGTTTTGTGTCGGTATTGGACTTTTCCCTTTGTTGTCTTCGTGTGATATTTCTCTGCCTTGGGTTGATACCATATTATGTTGTTTATCATGATCTGTTGGATTCTGCTTCTGGGTGGTGTATTCTGGAATTGTTTGTTTTGTTGGAACTTGGGCTCGGGTTCCTGCAGAAGTTTTGTTGGAACTTGGGTTCTTGGGATGACATGCTCGACTGGTACCGTCTGTATCTTGAGCAGAGTTGTTCAATCAGCCCTTTCAATTGGAATTGCTGCTTGTTGCTAGAAATGCCGGAACATTTCGAAAGCCAGTAGCCCTATTAGCGTCGTGCTCTGTTGGAGATTCTTTTGTTTTGACACTTGGTACAGTTGGTAGCAGGCTGTGGTTCTTCTTCTCCATGCAGTTTTTTACCTATGTATTTTGTTAGACATCCGGGTTTGGAATGTATGCCTTTTTTGTGGTCCGGGTTGATGTCATCGGGTTAGCAATGTTTTGCAGGAGACAGATGCGACGAGAAAGAAGATAGAGATCCTCAAACAGCGGAAACTCACCCTTTTGACCGAAGTCCAGTATGATTTCAAGTTCATTGTTTTGAACCAGATAAGTGTTTCTTGGTAGGAGAGTGTGGACTTACTAATATTTGTTCGCAGGTTCCTGAGGCGTCGGTACCAGAATTTTGTGGATAACCGGATCTCCAAGCCTCTACAATCAAGGCATACCGTTAACCCGAAGAAAACTACAAAGAGGAAGGATCCTGGGACAAAGGCTCCTGTTTCTGGTTCTATTGCGACTAAGAAGCAGAAGCCCAGCAATATGAGGAGGCAGGCTGTGCCTCCTGCAAATTCGAAGGAAAAGAAAATCAGCAAGAAGGACGATGTATCGCTGTACAGTTCTTCAATGAGTGTGGACTTGGACCAGATCGATATATTAGACAGCAGAAGGGAGGTGGCATCGATGAAGTCACACCCTGCATATGAATTACCGCAGAAACAAATGCTATTCTGGGAAGCAGATGCAAACTTACGAAACCCTGTGCCCGTTTTCGACCTCAATCAAATCTCGGTAGGCCTCCATTAGCACAAATTATGACCAAGGCGTATCATTTATTTCTCTTTCACCAATCTCGTTGGTTAACTCGGGATTGTTCACCTTGCAGGCAGAGGAATTGCAGACAAGCAGTGATCAACCGAGAATCGAGGCGGCTTACAAAGTTCTGAGTGGTGGTAATGGGATCAATGATCACAGGAACGAGATCAATCTGGGAGTTCCTAGGAATAGGACTAATATGAAGGGACATAACAAGGTAGAGAAGAGAAGGATATCATGGCAAGATCAAGTGGCCCTTAGAGTATGAGCTTTTGTAAATATCAGGTCACCATCAGGAGGGTAAAATACATGTTTTGGTTGCCTTTCAAAACTATGGCCATCCTAGTTCCTCCTCAAGTCTTTTTATAAAGAACAATAGCCCCTTGGGGGCATGGCAAATACAGAATGATTTCATTCTGTTGAGATGGCAGAATTCACCTCTAAATTTATAAGTTAAGATAATCTACCAAATTAAATATGGTCTTACCGCAGTGATTCAGTTCAACCCTCCTAACTATAGCACTCTCCGGGCGCATAGGATCAAACATAATGTAACATCTTGACTTCAGTATGTATGGAGTAGTCTTGCCAATGCCTCCTTACATGCCAATAATCTTCCCAGACCTTAAATACAATCGCCAAATAAGAACCTTTCCCATGTTTCAAAGGGTTAAAAGTAATTGTCCGTAACTGAATCTAAAGTTAAACATTAAAAACACCCAAGCCAGACGAACTGGAACAGCTTATCATTACCGGAGCATCCTTGCCGGTTTCAAACAGCTCATTCCGTGTTGTTGGACCTCCCCAGCTCCAGTAGCTGAGCCAAGTGTTTCTTCCCTTTCTCGTGACTAGCATAAACCACTGGTGAATCAGAACCTTTCCGACACATTCCACACCAATACTTATATCTCCTCTTCCTACATGCCGCTTTCATGGCGTCCCCTGTGACAGTAGCCTTCGTACCGTGGGATGGCACTGACCACTTGACAATGGTATTCCTTGTAGCCTTCTTAAAGTAGGCTTCCCCAGATGGTCCAGTGCCTGCCTTGTGTACGTAATGGGTCACTGTCTCCTCATCCTTGGCAAGGCGGACTTCAATCTCCTCACCTCTTATTCGAGCTTCTTCCGACTCCTCGTCCTTAGTAGAGCCAGTCTCTATCTCCTCGCCTCTTATCTGAGCTTCCATCAACCAATGTTTCTTTCCCTGGAGATGGTCATTAAGACCCTTTTCACTCGTCACACTAACTTCACAAAGACGACACACCCATCTACCCTTTGGTTTCTTTGCTAGATGGGCTATGGCAGAATCAGTGCTGATGAGGGTCGCAGATTTCCACTCCGCTTTTCTCTTATTAGCTCCCAAGAGAATAGGATCCGGCTTTGGCTGCAACAAAACATCAGACAGGCTATAAGAATTACAATGCAAACATTCTCATAGAGGGCAATCACGTGAGGAGCATTATCAATTGTTAATCTCAATTAAACATTCTAGAAATGCATGACGGGTTCTATGTCATTGTAAGTAGTCGATTGGCCTAAGGTATTAAATTAAACGCGAGTGTTTAGCAAGAGAAATTCTGGGCCACATATCTCGGTTTCATTTGTAGATCAACGACCCAAAATACATACCCAAAGCACACGAGTCTCTTTAGAAAGGTAGTTGTGGAAATATATCAGGCGAAGGCTTGCGAACGAAACAGTTACCGAGCGACAAGGGTTACCATGCGACGAGGATTGCTAGGCAAACACAACGTGATCAAGTGACAGTTAACTGGGCGAGCGAGGAAAATCAATGGCTGTCATGGGAAGATTTCAAACGATTTCAAGACATGGAAAGGAATTGGCAAGTTCAAGCATTCCGGCGTTCTTCCGATCTTGTGCTCCTGCGATCTTGTTATAAGGCATCGACGATGACATTCGTAAGTGCTTCTGCTTAGGGTGTCGTTCGTTGTATTCCCCCTTTTTTTTCATACGACAACCACAAACTCCGAATTAGTTGCTTATAGGGCCAAAGATTTCTAACGTGCTCGAATCTGGCTTGTCCAGCAGTCACTTCTGGATCAAACAATGAGCATTGGTGATGCGAAGAGGCCTCCTGCCACATCCTCGACTTGGTAACTCAGAGAAACTCAACTATCACTGATCAACATAGGGGAAACCTTTTAGTTTCTACCTACAAGCCGTCTCGTTCGGAGGCAAAATCAGCAAGCACAAGTGAACAGATTAAAGAAGAACACTAACCAGCACTATCACTCGATCCTTATCCGACATCAGAGGATTAATATCGGAAGCACAATTATCTGGCGGCCGATGCAAATCGCTTGTCAGAACATCAAAGTGCCCGCCATCTCGGGATACACCAGATCTGGAAACCTAATCCATCCCCCGATATCATCAGTTCTAGCATCTCGTAGCATCATCTCCCTCTCAAACATCATCTCCTTCCTCATCCTTGCTTTCTCTCTGCGTCTCCTTAAATCCAAGAGCTCTTTCCTAATTTCCTCACTCTCTCGCTTAATCTCATCGAGTCCAATATAGAGACCAGCACACAACTCGTGAAATCCTGCCTCCGCTGTTGACATGGGCGTAAAGCGCAGTCGCCAACAACTACGACAGTGTAGTTTAAGTGAAAATGGTGGCACTATAACAAACGCTTAACCTTCGGGCGACGATGACATTTGCGGACACACCAGAACATAAGCAAAAAAAAAAAAGAGACGGGGTGGAACAGAGGAGACACCGTAAAAGATAGTATTAAACATAATGTGGGAATTTATGTTTATCTCGAAACGGTCGCGTTTTATTACGAATCTTGTCGAGTAAGTCTCTTTTCCTGCTCTTTTCATTCATCAAGCTTGGAAGACCAACCGTTTCGTGTTCCTTCAAAACCCTCGTTTCTTTTCGACTTCTGAAGCCGTTTCTTCGCCCAAGTTCAATCCTTTTCGCATCTGAACTGCGTCTCCTGCCATTCCTCTTCGCAGAATAGCACATTTCCCTCTATCGGAGTACAGTTTGTGAGCAATGGTTCCTCGGAAGGAATCTAACCATGTTCGCTTCGGCCGATACTGTGGGCTTGCTAACCAAGGAGTGGTTATCGCCATCCCGGGATATGAATCGCCTGTTTTGGCTCCGGGTCCTTTACTTCCGTCATCCGCCTTCAAGGATCACGATATCCCTCAAACGTACCTTTTAACCTCGTCACCCATCCCGGTATGTCATCCCGACTTCTGTGCTCCAGTTTCATGGCTTAAGGCAAAGGAACATGTTGATTTTCCCACAACTGATGTTTCTACTGAGCAATACTTCAGTTTGTGGGAGGAGAACTTGGAACAGAAACTACGCCGTTTGGGCTTGAGGGACTTGATGTCTCTCTCGAGGAAGATGAAACGTAGTGATCTTAAAGTCTGTTCTAGTTTGATCCCCTTTTAGAATTCAAGATTGAATGTTTTCTTCCTTTCCGGGGGGCCCATGACCGTAACCATTGAAGACGTATGCTTACTGACTGGTTGTTCTGCTTCGGGTGTTACTGTACGTCTTCATAAAGTAGAAGGAGATCAGTTTCGGAATAGGGAGCATAAAATCCGTAAGACAGTCAGTGCTCATATGAAAATGTTTCATGAGGCGGGGAATACAACTGCTCTATGGCAAGAGGAGCACGAATTTGATTTCTTCCTCGAATGGCTCAACAAGTACGTCTTCTGCTGTTCAGGGAAACATGCCGTCATTTACATGTCTTAGATTAGTAACTTCTTAGTTCAGACTGATGATACTGTGGCTTTTGCACGTTTCCTCCTTCAAGTATTATATAGGAGCCTTCGAGTTGCTTCCTCTGTGACTAAGTATAAGGGTTTTCCACATCACCCATCTGGGGGTTCAATGTGGCTGTTGCACTTGTGGGCGCTTATCTGGTTTCCCCAAGTGTTTTCCTTTAACGTATCAGTGATTCAGGGCGGTGAAAGTTTTGGACTCGAGATCGCCCGTTATGCTTGTAGCGACTCGAGTAATTGGTCTTCCATGCCCATTATTGCCATGATGCGAAAACTGGCCGACCCTCAAAGGGAATAAGTGTGGAAACCGTACCCACCTAACAAGCTCTATGCTGCTCGAGAGAACCTCATTGAAGGGTCCTATTGGGACAGTGTTCTAACCCCTCGAGATCTTGTGGGTGTTTGTCCGGGAACAAATTTGTATTCGAGATGTACAACCCGCAGTTGTGCCCTAGACAGCTTAGTTTCTTTCAGGATGTGAGTGTTCCCTTTTCTAAGTTGTACAACACTTTTATGCGTGAGAAGACTGCGGCTGTAGGGTTCAAGCATGTCACACAAATACAAGCTCGAACTGCTGTACATCCGGTTGAATTTTACTTTTCTGAGAATAGTCAGGCCGCTGCATCCGATCTTTTTCAAGTTTATTGGGTCATGACTTGATCCGAATTACGGGGAAATATGGCCATCTTGGACAGTGATCAGGATGATCTCTATGTGTCCATTTTTCTTCCCGAGGGTGAGTATTTGAATTAGTCCTCAATCATTATCATTCAATGGACCCTCAGAAACCACCTTTTATGCGCCCTCCGAGACAGAATTAGTGTCTGTGGGGACTTCATCAATAACATCCTCGAGAGGGTCTGCAGCTTAGCTCCTGCATAAAAGAAACAAATGTCAGAACAAAAAAATATGCGGACCCGAACGGCAGAAATGAAAGGCATTTGCTTACATTAGGCATAGCAGTATCTTTTGGAGCTATGTCCCAATGATGTATCCCCTCTGTGTCCACTTCAATGGGTGGATCGTTAAAATCTCCAGTAAAAACGTGTTGGCGTGGAAAATGTTGTTTCCCGCAACATGTGTCGAATTTTACAGTGAAATGTGGTTGTTGTTAAAGTGAAAGTAAACTCAATACAATAGTACTGAATTTACAGCATTTGGTGTTGTGCACCGCGAAGTGAATGAATACAAATATAACAAGTAAACAATAATATTGGAATTTAATGCAACGATACCGAGCTTACAGCGTTACACTTACATACATGACTCGAATGGGAAAACAACAAGAAAGGCCTGGTGATGCTTCGCGACAGTGGGGAGTGGACGAGAGGCGGTCGAGGCGAACACCTTTCGTAGAATTCACTTTGTGGAACGGAAGAGGTCGAAGGTGGTGACAGGTATGGACACTAAGGGCCTGAGGCTCACCCTAGTGGTGGGACGAAGGCTGGATTTGATCGTCAAGGGCCAGAGGCTCACCCTGACGGTGGAGTGAAGCGGAATTTCGGTGTCAAGGACAGAGGCTCACCCTGACGCTGGAAGGATGCCAAGGGTCGGAGGCTCACCCTGGAAGGTAAAAGTAAAAGTAAATGATAAAAGACTTTGAATTTGTGTTTGAGTTTGTCGTTGTTGTTGTGTGTTGTCTGTTGCGATCCTTTTATAGCTCGGGATTTTTTAGTTGCAGTTACTCAGCAGATTCGGGATCTTCTTGGATCGTGTGCATGATCTCCCTCCTATTTTGTAGGAGGCATGTGCAGCGTATGTCAATCATCCCATCCAAGCTTGCCATGTGTCATCTTCCTTGATCGTGGCTCAGTTGTGTGTTTGAGAGTACTCTTAGATCGTGACTCAGCGAGGCTGTCGAAGCATGGTTGATAGCGAGGCTTTCGAGCATGGTTGATCCCAACTCTCGAGCTCGGTAGCTACTTCTCGAGCAGCCTATTCTCGAACGCTCGAGAGCTGTTTCTCGAGCAGGCGCTTCCTAGTACTCGAACGGCTTATCGAGTATCACCTTTGTGGGCTTCGTTGTTTTGGCCCACTTGGGACAAAGCACGAAATTAACGTGCGTCAACCGGTAGAAAGAGGCGGAGGACTGCCATCGGGGAGGGCTCTGTTGTCGAAATCCATCGATCACCCAACTACTGAAAAATCTTCATCATCCGCCACGAACTCCTCGTAAATTTAGGGGAAGAACGGCGGTTCGACTATGATGGGCGAATTGGACTTGTGACGCGTTTCATAAAACCCGCGAGAGGGTTTTAAGGATATTATTTGTATTTTCGGATATATATATATATGGATCCGAACCGAAGCTACAAGCTCGATTGACAATGCACGATTAGGAAGAGTGATGGGAATCCCGGCAGAACTTTATATTCCCTCTAACGTACCTGAGAAGTTGCTTTACAAGGAAACCCTGTATTATGGCGAGCTTGATAACGTCCGCCGCGCGAGAAGGGGACAGTTGGATGGAAACAGGTTGCGGTTCTCTTGTTCCCTCGGCGGTCAGGCACCGGGTGATGGGACGGCGTTCATGGGAGTATGGTGCATGTGTACGACTGGATGGTGGAAGAGCATCCGCCCGCCAGTCTCGAGTTTCAGACAGTGAACGACGTGGGGTGGATCAACCTAGAGAATATTGTGATCACTGCTTCCCAGGGCCTCGGGTATGGAAACGGAGCCATGGGTCTGTTTAATACACCGACCGGAGAACTGAGGTGCAAGTTTGGTCTTTACCAAGGGGATTGGATATCGAGTTATACAGCCTGGGCTTTGGCTTTTAGCTCGGATGGTAAGATACTTGCCAGCTGCAACGGGAGGAATAACGGGAAGGGAGTAGGGGATAATCACGGGCAAGCAAGTCGACTTCTTCTATGAAACTGACAGCTGGCCGGCCGCTAGGCGACGCCAACAGGCTCCAATGGTCGATCGGACACAACCGTTTGTTAGTTGCTACACTGTTTCCTACGACAGCCAACTGTTTTATCAGTTTGTTGGACTATAGGCAAAAGGACACTGCTTGGAACTGGACCGATATCTGGACTAGGAAGTGTTTTGATGAAAATCAGGTCCATGACGTGATTGCAATACAAGGGACCAAAACCGAGTGCACCGTGGACAACTGCGGGAGTTTAGAGTTTATGGACCTGAGAAGGCAATGCGGGAGCCGGGACAGGGCGGTGATAAGAGAAGATCTCAGACAGAGCCTTGTAACTCAAGACTGGCACTGCACGACAGGAAGCTGTTATTGTTCATGAACGACTGCATCTTGGTTTTCTCAGGTCCTGACGGGATTCTGACATCGAGCTGCAGAGGAGCCAAGGGGGTCAAATATATGACTTGTTGATTGACGGCAATAGGCTGTTTGCATTGCACAGCAAGGAGAACGTATTCGACATATGGGAGACTCCGCCATCCATACTGTATGAGTTGAAGTACTAGCAAATCTGGGAATTGGTAGATGATAAAAGACGTCATTACAAAAACAGGCAGGATCAATCCTATAACATTATCTTTAGAATGTTTTATCTGGGTATCTGTTTCTTTTTTTTTTTTACAAGTCTGGGAATCTGGTTTTGTCCTTGAACTTTCAGAACCGGGGATGCCTTTCCTAAACACTGTCGCATCGAAAGGGATCGCTTGCTCCCTTCATAAAGCATTTCTGCAAACTTACGTTGGCATGTGATTCTTTGCCGTTCCGGCCCACATATGCATCTTTTCAGCTATAAATACATAGTGTGAGATCCGAGATTTCATCTATCATTGCGGTCAGCAACTACAATCTATCCACACAAAACGAAAAAGAAAGAATCATGTTGACAGGATGACACAGGCTCAAGGGTCATCTTCCTCGCCGTCCGGCCTTTCATATGAAGTCTTTCTGAGTTTCCATGGGCTGGACACTCGAGAAGGCTTCTGCGATTACCTCAACACCAGCTTAAATAAAGCTAGGGTCTTTGTCTTTAGGGACGACGATGAGCTTCCCATTGGGGAAGATATCGGCCAGGAACTCTTGCAGGCGCTTAGCCACTCTAAGATCTACATCCCAATCTTCTCCAAGGGATATGCCACCAGCAAGTGGTGTCTCATGGAGTTGGTTCAAATGTTCAAATGCATTGGAGCTGGCGGAAAACAAAAGATCTTACCAATTTTTTATTACGTGACCCCAGGAGAGGTGAAACATCAAACTGGAAGTTACGGGGATGCTTTCTCATCGCATGAAAAGAAATGGGATGATGAGACTGTTCAAGAATGGCGGTCTGCTTTGAAGGTGGCCGGAGCCTCGAAGGGCAGGGAGATCGTTAAGACGACAAACAGGTATGCCATTCTTTTATCTCGGTAACACAGCTGTCTGATGAGAATTGAATTGTTCCCTGATCTTATACGAAAATTGTGTTTGGGTTGTATCATCAGGAAGGAAGGCAAACTTGTGGATCTAGTCGAAAATAAGGTATTGAGAGTCCTCAAGAAGGATTACCTGACAGTGACAGATAAATTGGTCGGCCTTGACCAACGCAAGGAGGCCATAATGGACGTTATCCGAGCATCCACTCGCCAAACGTTCATTGGTATATATGGTATGGGAGGCACTGGGAAGACCACCCTAGCTAAAGCCATCTACAATCAGTTATCACTCTCCTTCTAAGCCTGTTGTTTTCTCGAAAATGTGAGAGAGACAACACGAGTACGGGGAATCAAAGTGTTACAGGATCAATTAATCTCATCCTTGATGCAACAAGAGATTCAGAAAGTCAGCACCGTCGACGAAGGAGTGGCAATTATCAAAAACAGGTTCTCGTGCAAGAAGGTTCTCATCTTGGTAGACGATGCCGACCAGAAGATGCAATTACGAGCGCTTGTGGATCATTGCAGCTGGTTTGGACTTGGAAGTCTGATCATCATCACAACGCGGAACAAGGATGTCCTCGCCACACAGGAAATGGATTTTACATACGAGATGAGTTGCCTGAACTCATCCCAATCTCTCGAGCTGTTCTGTAAGCATGCATTCATGAGTGACCATCCTCCGGATGACTACAAGGCCCTTATCTAAGAGCATAGTAAGAACTACGGGCTGCCTTCCTCTGGCACTCGAAGTTATAGGATCACGCCTACATGGCAGAAGCTTACAGACATGGGAAAACACATTGAGCAGGTTAAGGGATATCCCTCACCAACAAGTTCAGGAGAAGTTGAGGATCAGTTACGACTTGTTGGAGAAGGACCAGCAGCAGATCTTTCTCGATATAGCTCTTCATCGGGAATGATAAGGATATCGCGACTTATATGTGGGAAGATTGTAACCATCATCCTGGGGAAGCCCTGGATGCCCTCGAAGCGATGTCATTGATAGAGATCACTAAGGATAACACATTGTGGATGCACGATCAACTCAGAGATCTCGGTAGAAGCATCGTCAAGGAAGAAAGCCTAATACTCGAGCATAGAAGTAGGTTGTGGAATTCGAGTGGATTGGTTGACATCATCTCCAAAGGGACAGTAAGATCACCACTCTCTTTCAAGCATGCGAGATGTCTTCTCATTTATGCTTTAGAAACTAAGGATGGTTATAGTGAATTCTTCTTCTCTCAGGGCGGCAACAACGTTGAAGCTGTCAACTTCAATTACCACGATGACGTCCGGAAAATCCTATCTTCTCATGAGCAACTCACAAAGCTGCCGAGCGTGAGGTTCCTTCAGCTAGATTCATCGTGTGGGAAGCCTTCAAGCATTCCGATGCCATAGCACAAATTGTCACTCCCTCCGGCCGACAACTTACAGATGTTGACAGACATCCTGCCAAAACTCAGGTGGCTATCATGTCACGGCTTGTGTCCTGCAGTCTTTCTGCTAGTTAAATTCTCTTTCGAGAATATGGTTGTCCTCGATCTCTCGAAAAGTCTTATTACCGGCCACTGGTCTGGATGGCATCAAATACAGGTATTGCAGTGACTCATTCTCATCGCATGACTTCCGTGATGTATATTGTTAACGCAAAAATCTCACGAGGAAATATCAGCGTACAAATTATCGTATTGAAAATATAGCGGGTTCAATCTCTAGTTACAGACAAAGCACGTGAGTCATCTGATTCGATACTTGTAAGATATCCTAAATATAGATGGGCTGATGCTCTGGCGAATATCTGCTGGAGCTTCAGGGAGGTATGTTGATGAAGACGCTGGAACTGCAGAACTTGATCAGGCGGGTCTTCAGGAGTGGCGAAGATCACCAGGGCTTTATAAGCTTGATCTGGAAAGTCTTCAGGAGATGACGCTTGATCTGGAGTCTTCTGGAGATGGCGAAGAACACCAGGCTGCTGAAGCTTGATCTCGATCTTCAGGCTTGATCTCGATCTTCAGGCTTGATCTCGATCTTCAGGCTTGATCTCGATCTTCAGGCTTGATCTCGGTCTTCAGACTTGAACTTGATCTTTTGGCTTGAACTTGATCTTGATCTTCAGACTTGAACTTGAATCGTGATCTTGGCAGCACTTCGTCGTCGATCGAGTGAGGAAAAGATGCTCGAGAACTTCGCTATCGAAGAAGCTCCTCACTCTTGAAGTTGTGTCCCAAAGAGGGGGAGGGACTCCCTTTATATAGGAGTTGAGAAGTCCTTAAGTGCCATCTCCTTCCGATGTGGGACAAAGATGCATAGGCTTTAGTGGTCATATTGGACCAAACTTTGGATTGGGCCAAAATTTAAATGGGTCGGACCATGGATGGGCCGACATATGAATTGACTCATGGGCTAGACTAAAGCTTATTCAACCCAATATATGAATGGGTCGGGCTTATTTAACCAAAAATCATCTAATACCCTTGGACTTTATATAATTTTAAGTCCAAGTAGTAATCATATTAATTTCACACTAAATGAGTGTAAAATATTTTGTCATATCGGTCAATATAATATATGATTTCTTGAACCGAATAACATCATTTCGACATTAATAAAATTTTAATGTCTACAAATGCCCCCACTTTAATTCGTATCTCGTATGCGTATATGTTGCAAAGAGATTAGAATTAAAGTATATAGATGAAGTATGTACCCAAAGTATATATCATCAAGATATTGGATGTATAATTTTATGAACCAATATTGAGAATATTGTGAAAGATCATGATTGTGGGATATATGTATAATAATCCCACTTCCGTGACAAAATCTTATTTGATTACTGGGACACATTTAGAATATATATGCAATATATTAGAGATTTTGAATCTTTGGGAAAGAAATACTTATGCTCGTGCTTCTCTCCCCATCAAATATATATGATTCTCTTAAATCTTGGAGTAACCGAGAAAATCTTGCGAACACATTAGAAGATCTAATTTGATTTCCAATATCACGAGCAAGATTTGTCTTAGGTTAGATCTCAGAGATTGCATGAGACTTGAGAATTCCAATAATGGATTTTCTCACAATATTATAGAGAGAACGAAATATTTTCTCGTATCTCATATGATATCGCGTTCAATGACTATAAATAGAGGTAATCGGTCTTTCCGTCTCCCTCATTCAGCTACCACCGTTCGGCTTCACAGTGAGTGTAGATCCCCTTTGAGCTAAAGTAATGAATTATGTTTTATAATTCTCCCTTATTTATTTCCATGCATTACTTTACTTTCTTTGTCAGGTATTCGTCACAACCTCAGCTTGCGTTTCATTTATGAGATTCACGAATTCTCCCGTCGGTTAGAATCTCGAATTTTTTTTTTTTTTGGTTGTTGTCTTCCCTCGGAGCCCATCCCCGTTGAATTGCAAGCATCCTGGAACGTGAGGAGTCTTCGTCTCTTCCTTTTTCGTTTTCTTTTTTTAAAAAAAAATTGACCGAATGATTTTTCTTGTACAGGTTTGCAACAATTTCGCCAAACACATCCACCCTTGTAGTTGCGGGGCCTTCTCGTCAATCTCGACACGAGGGACAATTTTCATTGATTTGGTTATTTCTCTTTACCATGACTTGTCGTCACCCTCTCATGATATTAATTTTTGTTAGACTTTGGAATCAAAAGAGCAAATCGTCAGGATTGTCCTTGCTAGGCTGTACGCTTCCGTTCTGATATATATATATACATATATTGTCCGCGTAGGTTCAATGATTCGTCTTCTTCTCACCATTTTGTTTTTGAATTAGTTGCAGGATACGATCATATACTTCCCTCGTGAGAATTGTCCCCGTTATCCCGCTTTCCGTTTCTGCTATATTCGAGTGCACTCATGCAATCAAGGTAATTAATTGCTCCATTTGTCGAGGGAATCGGCAACATGAGAGTTTTCTTCCTTTGACAACTTTATTATTATTATTATTTACTTTTTTTTTGTCTTCTGATGCGCTTCTAATCCCACTCGCAGGAAGGACCATCGTCTTATCCGAATTAAATCTCTATCCTTATATACCTTGGTCGCAGTCACCTCCATCAAGGTTCGTATACTTTATCGTTATTTATTTATATAACTTGACAAAGTACTTTTTTCTAATGCATACAGATTACATCGGATATTCCCTCGGCCTTCCCCGTACACATGGGACCGTTGCCGGAAATTCCCTCGGCCTTCCCCGTACACATGGGACCGTCGCCGGATATTCCCTCGGCCTTCCCCGTACACATGGGACCGTCGCCGGATATTCCCTCGGCCTTCCCCGTACACATGGGACCGTCGCCGGATATTCCCTCGGCCTTCCCCGTACACATGGGACCGTCGCCGGAAATTCCCTCGGCCTTCCCCGTACACATGGGACCGTCGCCGGAAATTCCCTCGGCCTTCCCCGTACACATGGGACCGTCGCCGGATATTCCCTCGGCCTTCCCCGTACACATGGGACCGTCGCCGGATATTCCCTCAACATTCCCCGTATAAATGGAATGCTTGCTTTACTCACAGATCCCTTTTCTTGTCAGGATTCGTTGGAGCCATTGATCATGGTTCATTTTATTAAGAAGGTCGTTTCGGGGCGCGAATACTTGTGTATTACTGAAAATGAAAACGACCTTCGCAGCAAAGTGGAGTTAACAGTCCATCGTCCATTGATCGGCTTTTTTGCCCCAGCTTGCGATAAATTGGATGAGGACCGTGATAACTTCAATCAATGGTCACAAAAAGTTTCCGAACCCTCTTTGTTAGATTTGTGGTCGCTGAGGTCACTCCCCCACTCGTGCATAGCAGAGCCGATACCTTCACGTTCTTTGGGGAAGAGTGTTATAGCAGGGAAGTTCGGGTGGGTGCATACCCTTCGCTTTCGTGGTGAATTTGGTTTCATTCCGAAGTATTGGGAATGGCTTGAAGACACGGTCTCCCATAATGAAGAAGTTCTCAAAAGGGCCAACATACTGGACGCCATACGTTGCTCGCGTTATACTTATGACCGCAACTCTGATGTCATGCGGGCCTTCTGTGAAGCTTGGTGCCCGCAATTTAATATTCTTGAAACGTCGCGTGGAGCCTTTTCAATTTCTCTTTGGGATCTTTATAAGCTTGGCGGGCTACCTGTTCATGGCAGAATGTACGAAGAAACGATCCCTAGCTTGAAAAAACTCACCAGCTCAAACACTAGAAGCAGATATCTCCCGAAGAACTGTACATATCTATTTGCGGCGTTTTCTCATCTTCTGGAACACAATACTGAGGATGACCGAAGCAGGCAGAAAAATAAAGATGTCCCTAGCAAGGGGTAGTTCATATATCATCTTGGATCGAGTTTTGGTTCAGGGGAGAAGAAAGATATATTAGGCCTCCCAGACGTGTGGCGAAGAAATCGACTCGTCCAAAGAAGTCTCATAATCCTATAGGGCCTATAGCAGATGCATCTCCTTGGAGCCACAAGGAAGCAGGAGCATTTGAGGATTTGGGGATTAATGAAGAAATGCGTTTGCAGACTTACCTTTCTGCCTTCATCGCTTGTTGGTTATGCGTATTTGTATTCCGGCGTGACGAGGCGTACATACGTCCAGAAACATTCAAGGTGGCGAGCTTGATGGCGGCGGGAAAATGCTTTAGCCTTGCGGTACCTGTCTTGGCCATCATATACCGAGGACTTAATGAGATTGGCAGCTCTACTCTCGCCGGGGTTCATAAAGTTTGTTTTCCAGTACACTACGTATACGGATGGTTAGCATTCTATTTTCAGACTCACTTTCCTGTTCCAAATGCTGTTGTGGGCCCTCGGATGATTGGTTATTCTGGCGAAGGTGGGGCGCGTTACTTCGATGCTCGCGCGGCTCGCAAACTTATTCATGATGGAGGGAACGTATATTGGTGCCATAACTTCTTCCATAGAAAGGGCGGTCTTTGGATTGAGGATTCTCCTGGCTTAGATGAAAATTCATTAAGCTTTTTCATAAGCATCCGCTCATGCTATTTGACATTAAGGCGTGGCAACTCCTTTATTGTGGAACCTTATCATCCTCCACACTTTAGCCGTCAGCTTGGGTTTTGCCAGGACATTCCACACATACTGCCACGCGACCTACGATCCTCCTCGTTAGATGAAGGGCATATATTGTGGCGTCTCTCAGTGCGAAAAGAGACTAATTCTCGACTGTACGTGCCTAGTGCTCCCGTTTCCCACATTGATTTACACACCTATTGTACGAAGAGGTACTCTAAATGGTGGAGAAAGAAGCACGATGATTTCCTCCAACAAGGGATAGAGGCACTGATTGCTGGGATACGCCATCCTCCACGTAAAGATGAGGATACTCGAAAGAAGCCAACCATGCCGGCCGGTAATACCCAAAAGAGGATGCCTTTACCACCTAAGACTGGTATCTATAAACACATATATCACTTTTTTTTTTGTTTTACCTTGTTAACAAACATGCCTTGTTTTCATCAACAGTTGCACCCTCTGAAAAGTCACAAACTCCAGATGACAACAGACATTTTAAAAGGCAGAGGCGTTCAAAGCATGCATCTGAGAACCTTGATGTAGTCGAAAACATGCCAGACCACATCATTCCAGCTGGCAATGAGTTGGTGAGTATCTCATATCATCTAAGCATATATTTTAGACGATTCGCGTCTTATTCCGGCTTTGTTTGCTATTGTAGCTTGCGAATGAGTTGGCCGATTTTATGGATGACAATGGTGAGCCTTCTGTATTAAGCCCACTTTGTCAGGAGCTTCTAAAGCCGCTTCACAAGGAAGAGCATGCCGTGGAGGAAGTGATCCAGCTTAAGAGAAACAGCGGACCTTCTCATTTTGTTGATCTAGTCTCAACTACACCAGCCGTATCGTCTTTCTGCTTTGACTCTATAGCCTCACGAGCATATAAGAAGTTTGCGGCTAGTATTTGGGACGATATCAAGGAGAAGATTTCGAGGACCCCTTTCAGTAGAGGACATGTTATCGCAGAGGAAATTAAGGATGCGCTCAAACTCATCGATAAATGTGAGCATCTGGATCTGACTCCCATTCACTCTTTGATCAAGAAGTATACAGAGAGCTCCATGCGATATTCAGACTTAGCAACTGTCACTAAAGGAGTGATGAGTGTCGCAAATCGTGATAAAGAGGTGGCGTTGATCAGAAGTTGTCTCGTTGAAGCCGAGGCTGAAGAGAAAGGTATCACAATGGAGAAGACCAACATAGAGAGCCAGCTTGCTGAAGATGAGATTCGGATTGAAGAACTCCAGCGACAACTATCTGAATGCATTAAAGCAAAGGCGGATCGAGAGGATGTTCTCAAGGAGGTCACAATAAAGGTTGATGATGCGGCTGCTAAGGTTGAGGGTTTGAAGGAATCCATGCGTGCCTTGGAGGGAGTCAACGTGGTTCATGACGAAGATCTTCAGTCTTTGGAAGAGCTTCGCGAGTTGATCGAGACCTCGCGCGAGGAGATTGCACAATTTACTCTGGAACCTTGAGCCCCTTTTTCTTTCTAGTTAACTTATGCTTCAAAATAGGACATCTCCTCCCCCTCTTCCAATGTAGGAATATCATTATTTTGAATAAAGACATGATTTTTTTATTAAACCGTTCACAGTTTATACTCGTGCGGGCCAGGAGTATTACATTTTTTTTGTTTTATTAAGTCGTTCACAGTTTATACTCGTGCGGGCCAGGAGTATTACATTTTTTTTGTTTTATTAAGCCGTTCACAGTTTATACTCGTGCGGGCCAGGAGTATTACATTTTTTTTGTTTTATTAAGCCGTTCACAGTTTATACTCGTGCGGGCCAGGAGTATTACATTTTTTTGTTTTATTAAGCCGTTCACAGTTTATACTCGTGCGGGCCAGGAGTATTACATTTTTTTTGTTTTTTTTATGTCGTGCAGTTTAGGCTCATGCGACACGGAGCATTGCTCTTCAGGCGTAGTATCGCTTCAGGAACTTCCCGTTGATTGGTCCGACGCGCACTCCATCTTGATCAACTATCTTATAAGCGCCCCCAGTGTATGCTTCTTGCACCACGTATGGGCCGTCCCACTTCGAGGTGAACTTGCTTCCAGTCTTGTGTGTTATGATTATAGGTCTTCTCACCGCAAGTACGAGATCACCAACTTGAAAGGAGCGATGATGGACTTTCTTATTAAAAGACTTGGACATCC
Organism: Melastoma candidum; assembly: GCA_023653495.1. Lineage (NCBI taxonomy): Eukaryota > Viridiplantae > Streptophyta > Magnoliopsida > Myrtales > Melastomataceae > Melastoma > Melastoma candidum. The sequence continues at coordinate 11,770,826 of CM042882.1, read as the reverse complement.
TTGCTTGGTAGCACTCGATTCGCTGTTGTGCTTCCAGACGCTTTTCATCCAGGGCTTCCAATTCCTGTAACCGTAGTTGCGCATTATCCTCTTGACAAAGTCCTTCCTATATCGCTATTCGTAGCGAAGGTATTTGTCGTTCAAGTGGGAGAACCGCCTCAACGCCATAGACCAATGAGTATGGTGTCATTTGGGTTGCAGTTCTATATGTCGTTCGATACGCCCATAGAGCTTCTCCAACTCGTTCATGCCAATCTTTTCTGGCTTTATCCACCACCTTTTTGAGAAGGTTGCAAAGTGTCTTATTGAACGCTTCTGCCAATCCATTTGCAGCCGCATAATACATGGAAGAGTTGTATTGCTTGAAGCCGAATTGCTCGCAAAATTTATCCATGGCCTTATTAGAGAAATTCCGGCCATTATCAGTAATGATATAGCGAGGCACGCCATAACGAAAAATGATATTATTCTTAATGAAGGTGATCACAGTTTCCTTCTTCACTTCCTGAAAGGATGCAGCTTCTGCCCATTTTGAGAAATAGTCCGTCGCTGCTAGGATATATGAATGGCCCCCTGACGATTTAGGAGTTATGGGTCCTACAACATCTAACCCCCAGGCTTCAAATGGCCAAGATGCTACAGTTGGATGAAGTGGCTCGGGAGATTGATGAATGAAGTTAGCGTGAAACTGACAAGCTTGACACTTCTTTGCATATTCCATACAATCTTTTACCATTGTTGACCAATAGTAGCCCATTCTCTTCAATTGGAAGTGAAGTTTAGGGCCTGATTGATGAGCTCCACAAACTCCAGAATGCGCCTCTTCTACCGCTCTCAAGGCTTCCTCAACTCCAAGGGATCGCAAGAACACTCCTTCAAAGGATCGTCGGTAGAGAGTATTCTTAAAATATATGAATCGAGGCGCTCTTCTCCTCACATCCACTTTTTGTCGCGGGTTGTTGGGAAGCTTTCCATGCTCGAGAAAGTCAATGAGTGGTTGTCTCCAATCCTGGTCTTCTATATTAAAGATGGATACGAGATTAGCTTCGTCCGTTTCCTTCTCATCATGAATTGGCGGAACCACCCATGCTTGACATAACCGGATGCCAACCTCCTTATCCACCAAAGTAAGTGCAGAAGCTAGAGATGCCAGGGCATCGACTTGTGCATTTTCCTTTCTCGGTATATGACTTATTATAATGTCTGGGAACCACCCTGCGAGTTTAACCGCATAGTCATGATAAGGCAGAAGCTCTGGCTTGCGAACCTCGTATGTGGATAAAAGTTGATTAATCACAAGCTTGGAGTCTCCATATACCCTCAAACTATGTACTTTATTATCCATGGCCATTTCTAACCCGAGTATGAGAGCTTGATACTCAGCCATATTGTTTGAGCATAATTGTGTAAGGGTGTATGCATATGGGATGATATCTCCATCAGATGTGACGAAGACAACTCCAGCTCCTGCACCTCTTTGGGTAGCCGATCCATCAAAGAACATCTTCCATGGACGAGGAGTATCTACCAACATTACCTCTTCGTCGGGTAGTTCTTCAGAAATCTTCCAATTATCTGGTATAGGATGATCTGCTAAGAAGTCAGCCAAAGCTTGTCCCTTCACAGCCTTTTGAGGCACATATGAGATCTCAAATTCTTGAAGCATAAGTGCCCATTTGGCGAGACGACCAAATAAAACCGGCTTTGACATGATGTACTTGAGAGGATCTGCCCGTGATATGAGGCGAACAGAATGTGCCTGCAAATAATGTCGCAACTTTTGTATAGCGAACATTAGTGCGAGGCATGTCTTCTCAATTGGAGAATAATTCAGCTCTGCACCCGTTAACGTTCTGCTCAAGTAGTATAGAGCGTTCTCCTTTCCATTATCGTTGTCTTGAGCTAACAGAACTCCTAATGAAGCTTCTTGTGCTGCTATATAAAGTATGAGGGGTCTTCCTTGGATTGGAGCATTTAGAACCGGTGGCTTTGACAAATAAGCCTTTATGCTGTTGAATGCATTTTCACACGCTTCATCCCACTCAAAAGGAGTACCTTTCTTCATCAATCTATGAAAGGGATGGCATCGTCCGGCCAAGTTTGATATAAACCTTCGAATGTATGCAAGCTTCCCTTGAAGGCTCTTCAACTCATGTATATTCCTTGGCCCTGGCATCTTCATAATCGCATCTATCTTTGATTGATCGATTTCAATGCCTCGATGTCGAACGATAAATCCAAGGAACTTTCCCGAAGTGACCCCGAACGCACACTTTAACGGGTTCATTTTCAGTTGATATTTGCGCAGTCTGTCAAATCCTTTTCTAAGGTCGTCAATATGATCGCGCCTTTTTTGGATTTGACAACCAGATCATCCACGTAACACTCTACGTTTTTATGTAGCATATCATCGAAGATGCGCTGCATTGCTCTTTGATAAGTTGCTCCTGCATTCTTCAACCCAAAAGGCATCACCTTATAACAATAGATTCCTTTTGGTGTACGAAAAGCTGTCATTTCTTCATCTTTCGGGTCCATTCGAATTTGATTATATCCCGACGATCCATCCATAAAACTGAGGGCTTCATAGCCTGTGGTAGCGTCTACCATTATCTCAGTGATCGGAAGCGGAAAATCGTCCTTGGGACACGCATTATTGAGATCACGAAAATCAACGCAAACTCGGAGTTGACCGTTCTTTTTCTTGACGGGTACGATATTTGCGATCCATGTTGGGTACTTCACTTCCCGAATGAATCCAGCTTCGATAAGTTTATTGACTTCGACTTCTATCTGGGGAATCAACTCCGAACGAAAACGCCGTTGAGCTTGCTTTATGGGACGAACCCCATGCTTCACAGCTAACTTGTGAACTGCAATCTTTGGGTCGAGGCCGGGCATTTCTTTGTAGCTCCATGCAAAGACGTCTTTGTATTCCCCTAACAATTGGATATACAACTCCTCTTCTTCAGGGGTTAAACTCGCACTAAGGAAAGTAGGACGGTGATCCCCTTCTTTTCCAAGGTCTACTTCCTTCAGTTCATCAATAGTAGACTTCTTCCCATCTTCGAATACTTCAGGAGCATCTTCCGCATCATCTTCTTTGTGAGATGCGTCTTCATCAGCCTCTGAAATCGTGACATGATAAGAAGCGACATCATCTTCCACGTTATCTTGAGATAACTCCTCATTGCCTTTTGTAGTTATCCATGTCTTCGTGGTCATTTTCAACACTTCTCCAGTGGTCACCTCCACAACAGTTCGACGCTTCATCCGGGAAGGAATTTTACTACGGAGATCATTTGTGTCTTCAATTATGATTGGGACGTCTTTCCTCTTGTCCACTCTGTTCCACACCATTTGACTTCTTGGAGCATGTCCTAACCTTAGTTGTATAGGTCTCCGATCATCAATCTTTTCTTCTAGAGCACCAAGTCTATCAAATACTGACTTTCGTTCGGGTGGGGTTCCAAGTCGTTCGAATACTGAAGTTCTTACAGGTACCTTGGCAGTATCATCATTGGCCTCGATGTATTGGGTTGAGGCGTCCTTTACTAGGTGACAATCGGGCTTAGTAGTAACATACCCCAGACCCAATTTTAACTTTTGTCCATCGCTTCCTGGATTAACCTCTTTTGAGATGTCACCGAGCGTCTTTAAATCCTCTGTGTAGCCTGCTGCAGAAAGTAATCTGAAAGCATTTGGATCAAACCCATTGGTGCGCTTATCGGGCAATGAATCCGGATAGAGAATTGCTCCCTGCTTTGGTCGAACAAAACCCTTTAGTGGCGCATTCGTGGGGACCATTGTTGAGAGCTTTGTCACTGGCCAATTGAGTTCTTTCGGCTGCATCGCTTTTGCACTATCATTGCTCACGAAAGGCGGTTCTCCTGCTCTTCTGAATGCTCTGGGAATGTAGCGCAAAATTGGTTTGCTCTGCTTCGTCACATCTTTTGCTTGTATATTTTCAGGGCATAAGATCAGCTGAAGTTTTCTCCTGTTGTATTGATGGTATATCCGCGCTTGATTCTTTTAGGGCATTCTTTACGATGGGCTTTAAGTTTGACGCCTCCACATGTATACTCTTGTTCAAGTAAAACTTGGCGTCAGGCAAAGTATGACTCCTCCTCTGTGAAGGGTTTAGCATCCGCCCATACTGTACATGGAACTCCGTCCTTAATGAACTTGAAACATTGATGAAGTGTTGATGCAATGATTCCATATTCGTGCATCCATGGCCGACCTAGCAGCATATTATAGGTTGTCCTTGAATCGATAACATAGAATGTTGTACAAGATTCTATGTCACCTATCGTGAGAGAAAGGCAAATTTTTCCGATGGCCCGTTCTCCGCCTTGGTTAAATCCCTGAATTATCAGCCGACTACTTGAGAGATCATCCACTCCCAAGCCAATATTCTTCAAAGTTTTCGATGAAATGATATTGACTGCGGAACCTGGGTCAATCAGGATGAGATTAACCTTTGTGCCGCATGTATATCCCGACACAAATAATGGTCGATTGTGTGACTTGTGGCCCACGAGAAGATCTTCATCAGAAAACGTGATAATCGGACAATTCTCCTTCACCTTTTCGACTGACATTGTTGTAGAACTTTCCGGGATGCCAACCTTTGGATCGGACTGCTCTTTATCCGTGTCGACATGGTGACAACTTCTAGACAGAGTTGCAAGCCTTTGAAATTTTTCGGGAAAGAAATCCCACACCGTGATTGGAGATGGCTTTTTTGGAGTCACTTCAACATTAGACTTTTGCTGATCTACAGCCTCCTTGAAGTTTGCTTTCTTATGTCCTCTTTTAAAGACTTTTGCTCGAATATGAGGTTTCCTCTCTTGAGGCTTCAAAGTCTTTCTTCGGTTCCTTTTATGCGTCACCAAAGTCCAACCATCCTCATCATGAACCGCCTCATGGGCAATTGCACAGCTTGACATCTTAACATCCTGGCTATCATCCAGTTTCACTTTCGAACAAAGGAAAGCAGCCATCTCATCATAGCTAAACGACCCGAAGATAATATTGGATGCGTCTGATCTTGCTACGTCCACCAGATTCGAGGAAACCATCGACCCTAAGTCAATCTTGTTATCTCGGGCAAGTTCCATAACCTTCTCCTTGAAGACAAAACATTTTTCAATATGATGGCCCAGAACACGGTGATACTTGCAAAAGTTTGGATCTCCCGCTCGACTCGCTTGTTGTGGGCGTTTTGACGGAGGGAGTTCAATCATTTTAACAGACAAAAGAAAGTCGAATATATCTGCAACATCGGAATCTGGAAAAGGATATTGCTTATTCTGCCTCTCCTCTAGAGTCGGTCGCCTCTTCTCTGTCTGGGGAGTTGCTGGAGCATGGGTTGAAGTGCTCGATTGCCCTTTCTCCTTTGCATTCGGGACCTTGACGGGAACAACATCGGTGGCCAGCACTTGTTTCTTGTTATCCTTGAAGGCAGGCTTGCCCCCAGTTTTATTAATTGGTCTCCCCGTTCCCTTGGATGGCTCAGGTACCGGAAGATCTCCCACACCAACTCCTACAAAACTCAACTCCATATCATGTGCTCTTGTAGCTAATTCCTCAAAAGACCGAGGTTTGATCCCTTGCAAGATATAGCGAATCCTCCAGAGCATTCCTTGAATGCACATGTCTATTGACGTCGCCTCAGATAAGCGATCCCTACAGTTTAGACTTAGGTTTCTCCATCGTTGTATATAATCAACGACCGGCTCGCCTTCCCATTGACGTGTGTTAGTGAGCTCTATCATGCTCACCACACGTCTCGTGCTATAAAAGCGGTTCAGGAATTCCCTTTCCAACTGCTCCCAACTGTCAATACTTCCTGGTTTTATGTCGATGTACCAGTCAAATGCATTTCCCTTCAAGGAGCGGACGAACTGTTTGACCATCAAGTCTCCATCTGTACCAGCATTGTTGCAAGTCTCGACAAAATGAGCAACATGTTGCCTTGGATTCCCCTTCCCATCAAATTGTTGGAAGTATGGGGGCTGATAACCCATTGGCATGCTCAAATTTTCGATTCTTTGGCTGTACGGCTTATTGTACGCCAAAGACGTTGCATATTTTCCCTCAAATTCATCCTTCAGGGCCTCTTGTATTAGTTCTTTCATTGCTCTGGTTGAGACTGAAGCATCAACAGAGGCAGGTACAAGCTTCGGTGAATCATCCACGTTCAGTACATCCTTGCCTTTATCCTTGCGTATGTAAGAACCTTCCTCATTAGATGTTTTTCCGGACTCTTTATTCTCGAGCCTGCTTATGACATACTCAAGTTGTTGATCCCTATCCCTCATGGACTTCGTCATCACTTCAACTGCTTTAGCAAGAGACGCAACTTGGTCCTCCAATGATGGAGTATCAGCCATCATAACTGGCATGATTTCATCCAACTTTTCAGCTAGATCAACCTCACCGATGCTTCGAGACTGCTTCGGTGAAGAGTCCTCCAATAAACTATCATGGAAGCTTGGCAGAGGAACTGGTAACATGTTGCCCTTGTTCGGTGGCATCCTTCCGGCAATCTCTTTGCAGGATGGAATAGATTGAAGAATGTCTTCTATCTCCTCCATTTGCTTGCGCGTTTTGGCCCTTGATTCAACAAAGCTCCATTTTGGATTACAGTCTAAGGAAGAATCCTCAAGAGGAGAGACACTTGATGAGTTGTTGCAGAAACTACCCAAATGAGTTGGTGATATGGAATCCTTGCTGAGAAGGCTTCTTTCAGTAACCTCCTTGTATGATGGAGGTGACTTTGGAGAGAGGGATTTTAGAATCTCTTCCGTTTCCTTATATATGTCAGCAATCGGTCTGGTTTTGGTGAAGTTCCTGGAACCAGGCGATGAAAAGCTTTCAAAAGACTGAGAGGGAAAACCAACAAGCTGATTATTCACAGCATTGATGGAGTTCTTCAGCATGATCATCTTTGAAGCCATATGAATACTTAGACGTAAAGAGATGAGAGGTAGAGACGGTCCCACTGGGCGTGCCATAAATTTGTTAACGCAAAAATCTCACGAAGAAATATCAGCGTACAAATTATCGTATTGAAAATATAGCGGGTTCAATCTCTAGTTACAGACAAAGCACGTGAGTCCTCTGATTCGATACTTGTAAGATATCCTAAATATAGATGGGCTGATGCTCTGGCGAATATCTGCTGGAGCTTCAGGGAGGTATGTTGATGAAGACGCTGGAACTGCAGAACTTGATCCGGCGAGTCTTCAGGAGTGGCGAAGATCACCAGGGCTTTATAAGCTTGATCTGGAAAGTCTTCAGGAGATGACGCTTGATCTGGAGTCTTCTGGAGATGGCGAAGAACACCAGGCTGCTGAAGCTTGATCTCGATCTTCAGGCTTGATCTCGATCTTCAGACTTGAACTTGATCTTTTGGCTTGAACTTGATCTTGATCTTCAGACTTGAACTTGAATCGTGATCTTGGCAGCACTTCATCGTCGATCGAGTGAGGAAAAGATGCTCGAGAACTTCGCTATCGAAGAAGCTCCTCACTCTTGAAGTTGTGTCCCAAAGAGGGGGAGGGACTCCCTTTATATAGGAGTTGAGAAGTCCTTAAGTGCCATCTCCTTCCGATGTGGGACAAAGATGCATAGGCTTTAGTGGTCATATTGGACCAAACTTTGGATTGGGCCGAAATTTAAATGGGTCGGACCATGGATGGGCCGACATATGAATTGACTCATGGGCTAGACTAAAGCTTATTCAACCCAATATATGAATGGGTCGGGCTTATTTAACCAAAAATCATCTAATACCTTTGGACTTTATATAATTTTAAGTCCAAGTAGTAATCATATTAATTTCACACTAAATGAGTGTAAAATATTTTGTCATATCGGTCAATATAATATATGATTTCTTGAACCGAATAACATCATTTCGACATTAATAAAATTTTAATGTCTACATATATATCTGAATCAATTGCTATTGTTGCTTCCAGATGGCCAAGAAGCTGAAGGTTTTGAATCTCTCTAAATGTAAGAAGTTGGTGGTGGCCCCGGATTTCTCCCACTTCGTGCATCTTGAGAGACTGATTATTTCGAAGTGCAAGAGTTTGGTCGAAATTCATCCTTCCATTGGGAAGCTGAAGATGTTGATCATCCTGAATTTGAAACACTGCAAGGAGCTCCGCCGATTGCCAGAAGGAATTGCTGACTTAGGAAATCTGAAACAATTCCTCCTTGATGAATCCGGAGTCCTGAAGTTTCCCGATTGGGGAACTTCAAGGCCTTCCGGCTCCATTCAATCCCTGACGAAACTGGACTGTCGGGGGGCACAGATAGTTGAGCTCTGTCGTTTCATTGGGGTCCTAAAGAGCCTCGAGGTTCTTCGCTTGACACATTGCAAATCGTTGACAAGGCTTCCAGACGAGATTGGGGAATTGACGTCATTGACTGTCCTCAATGTGTCGCACTCCAGTGTCGAAGAATTGCCGAAGTCTATTGGCTGTCTTACCAACCTGAAGATTCTGCAGGCCTCTTTTACCAGCATCAAGAAGTTGCCAGCAACGATCAGGAAGCTGACCAACCTCGAAGAGTTGCATTGTTTCTCGACGCCTTTGGAAGGGAAGCTCCCACCAGGCTTGAAGAAACTCAAGTCGCTGAAGACCTTAAGATGCACTGAAACTTCGATATCTTCTGTACCACGTCTTCCTTCGAATTTAACCACTCTCGAAATATCTTCTAAATGCTTGCAGGTCATACCGGATCTGCGTGAGCTATCAGACCTAAAACTCCTAGACCTCAACATCGACACATCGGAGCCAGAGCTATCGGACACTACAGGGCCAAGCTGGATGGGGATGCTGCAAAAGTTGGAGACCTTAACATTCTCGATGCCGCATGTTGTCGCCCTTTTTCCAGACATCGGTGGCCTTCCTCTTCTGAAGATAGTGGTGCTGTCAAACTGCAAGAACCTGCGAGATATTCCTCGACTCCCGTCCTGCATCAAGACACTTGACATCCAGGGATGTCCTTCCTTGATATCGATGCCTGATCTTGAGAACATGAAGTCGATGACCACCTTAAAAATCGAGGGATGCTCGGTGGAAGAAGTCCGAGGCAGCGAACAACTGGAAAGTCTCACGGACTTGAGGATCACCATGTGCCACAGCCTTCGGCGGATTCCAGATCTTTCGGGACTGACTAAGTTGAAGGAACTGACCTTATCGAGCTGCTCGAAGCTCGTCAGACTGCAAGGCAGGACGGACTCACTGCGAACGCTGCTTGTGATGAATTGCCCGTCCCTCACACGACTGCCAGACCTAAGGCAGTTCCCGGCATTGAAGAACTTGGTAGTCTACAAGTGCCCAAAGATTCGGGACATCAAAGAGTTTGCGGAGCTGAAGACCTCAGTGAACGTACACTTCCCGCCCAGGAAGGGGAATGAGAACGAGTTCGAGGGCAACATCGTGCGCTAGTCTATCCACAATATCTTTCTCCTGGATTGATTGGGAGGGACCAGACCAGGGGGACAAAAACATTGACAAAACAACTCTGACAACAAAGAGGAATCAATGACAACCTCAAACTTTCTTTTGATCTCTAAATGGAAAAGCAAATGAGACAATGCTATGAACTCCTGGGATTGTGATTTCCCTCCAAAGCCTTCCCAAGAGCTTGAACCCCTGCTGCTTTCCCGTCTTTACATCAGGACTCCCGTCACTGTCGCCCTCGATAACGTCCTCCTCGTCCAGACATTTTATCGTCGTCTTGATGTCGACGTTTCCCCCCTTCCTCTTGACCACGTCAATCATGTAAAATTTCTTCTCTTCTCTCCCCTCCTGGTCGTGGCAGGAGCACTCGTAGAACATAACCATGTCGGCCGACTCGTAGAGCTTGAACGCTGCGCTGTCATAGAAGATGCACCGCTTCCTCGTCTGACTTGAACGTCCCGAGCCAGATCCTCTGATGGTTGGCATATATCTGCGCCCCCCAGTGACCATTCTGCTGCTGGACGATGCCTTTAAACTTTTGACCCATATAGGCAGCATTATTCCCATAACAGGGATGATTGTTCGATTGCGGTGTCAGGATGGTGCTGCTTGAGTCTGAAGCCTCCACTGCTGCAACTTCCTCCGAGTCTGATTCCGGAGGAGTCGAACTCAGCAAATCTTTATCCACTGACATCCCCTATGGTAACCAATATCCCAAACATAATAGGCAATCCCAGAAATTTAATCTCGGGTGACAAGATATGTATCATAACATCAGCAATCCAACCGAAACTCCCTATAACAAGGGAAATAGCCAAACAAGATATTTTCCGCAGCAAGATGCATTTGCAGCTGAATTCAAGAACAAATAATAAAACACAGCAGGTCCATTTTGGAAATGAGTTCGAGGAACACAACGAGAAAATGTTCTGGACAAAATCTAGTAGAAGAATGAGTAACGTCACAACTGAGCCCTACCTAGAAGGAAAATATTACTACAGTTTCTGCGAGTTTTAAGAGTAACTCGCAACCGGTTACGATAAAGATGAACATTTAGGTTTCTTGACAGAAAGATTACGAAAAGACTCTACCTATAGCGGAAAAGACAATAATAAGATAAGCAGATGAGATACAAACAAAAGAAACAAACTGTCATGAAAATATAGCTATAGCAATGAACCAGATGAAGTATCTGAATAAATTATGAACTTATTATCAAGGAAAAACAATCTACGTCATACTTCACAGAAACAGAATGAAACCAGAAATGAAATTGGCCTGAAACCAAGCGTGAAAAATCTCAAGCAATCAGATTCAGCGGTCCAAAGTTCACGCAGAAAATATTTTTTCCCCCCTCCTCTCGTTTACATTTGCAATGTAATATTTCCATGCAAAGCATGGGCAAACACCGGTGGTTCACGAAGATGTGAACGATGTCTGAGAAAATCGATTAGTAGCCTTATGAAGTGAAACCACACACTGGTTAGTTACATTATTACCTTTCTTTCGTAGTGACCACCAGATCATAAATTGTCGCATTCAGTGGTTTGTACAGTTTCTTTCGGACTATGCCACCGTGCCAAAATCATCTAACTTACGATAAGAAACCCACTTGAGGTTTTTTTTTTTTACTCTACGAAGGATCTGAAAGCATGTACATCAAAGGACAAGAGCAAATCAATCCACAAGCACAATTGAGAAGTCCTCCAAAACAAACGAGGTATATAATCTATAAGCACACCTCATCCAAGAAGCAATTCTCCGTCCATGTAGTTTACGATCATTTTCTCCAAGATACGATATCTTGTTCAGGCTAACCTCATAAACTATACAAGCCTTAGGCAATCTTCTTTAAACTAATTAATGTATCTAAGCAGCTAAAATGACGTGAGATTAGTGATTTGGTTATTGACGCGATGTTAATATATAGCCCTTTCTCTGATGTCCAGTTGGGCGACCAACTCCAATTATTTGCGACATTAGCGCATTGGATTGCTTACACAATGTAGTAAGAAAAATTTTATGGCTTGATTTGGTTTTTTTATGACTGGCTAGATATTCATGAACTAGTAAAACACTAAAGCTCCCCAATCAGCGCAGTGCTTGGCCTTGTGAAAACATTGAGCAACTTGCCCTAAGTTTGTAGGTACTAGAATCCTTGACAGAAACATCCGAAACCCAACATTTTCCAATTTTCTTCCTGCCATACGCAACATCTTGGCTAAAACATCGAGTTCTTCCTCTCGATGAAACACTAAACCCTAAACCATAAACACTCATCAATCACATGGTTAGCAAATCTAAGCCCACAAAACCATGTTCCTAAACAACACTAACTGTCACGCTAAAGCAAAAGGAGCTATCTTTTGCGAAAAAAGATTCCATAACTGTCAAACGATCTGGACCGGAACTGCATAATGCTACAAGTTCAATTTCCATCACAATGCGGCCTCAAGATTGCTGCGCCTCTCCCCATGTATTTATCCACTTTGATATGACAAATTAAACAAAGGCCTTGGACAACATTGTCCCTTGTGCAGTTCAAGAAGTTTGATTTGACGATCACAAACTTCCCCATCTAACCAAGTAAAAAACATGGACTCACATAGGAACTCGCCTACGGCTCCCCTCCCATTTCAATTACGGTCAACAAGACCGAATAAATGGCATCGATCAGATCCCACCCCAGCAAATAACATTGCAAATGACCCAAAAATGTCACAACACTCATCACAGAAGATAAGTGCGAATGAATCTAATGTTCTAGGCATCTTAATTAAAACTAGCTTTACTTTGTTCATACTGGCATACCCTCAAAACCGAAGCCTTGATCCGAATGGCAACTCGGGGTATCCGAAAAAGACCAAGACTTCTGAAAGTAGAACTCAACATCGAAGCGCCAATCCACCAGAAGGAAAAGATCAAAGAGTGAGGAAAGCCGAGTGTTTACTTTTTCATTTTCTTGTCAACAAACTAAAAAAAAAAAAAAACAGTTCCGCGTACCTAAAGAGACCATCCGATATGAAATCCCATGGCACCCCTTTCTATTTAACCGACAACTTCGAGGGCATCATTTTGAGTTCTAACCAAGATCTAAATCGGTAAAAAATCAGGCCACAAGGAGCAGAATATCCAGGCAACACCGATAAAGAACAAGGGTCGTCTGGTAAGATCCATACCTTCTGAACTCGGATTGATCCCCTCCTCCTACTTCCCGAAGTAAGCGACTGCTGGATCCTGAAGAAACAAGGAAATAAACTCACTGAGAATCAAAATACAACACCTAAAGTAAACAAGGACATAAAACCAAACAAGGAAACGAGGAGGAATCGTGGGGGATCCCACCCCTTCCTTCTCTTCCTCCTCGCATCACCCACTCAACCAAGCACCAGAAACTTGCTCCATTTGAATCGATAAACATGGCAGCGAAGAGGGATTCCATCTGTCCAGTAGAGGAAAGAAAAAAACAAGCCCTTTCCATTCCTGGTGGTACCGATTCAGACAAGCAACCTCCTCCACCCCATTTCTTACCCAAGAGGAGTTGGAGATACAAAACCCCCCCAAAATTATCACACGGGTAAAGAATACATTAATAATAAAAATATAACCAAATGGCGAGAGATTAGACAAACTCGTTATTACAACCTCCCCGGCAAAAAAGAAGAAGACATGCCATTATTAGATTTCAAGAAATGTTAAAAAGAATAAATAAATAAAAATAGGAAGAAGAAGAGGCCAAAGTGAGGGGATAGATGATAATTAATAAATAGGCTGTACTTATCCCTTTGGAGGGGATATTCCGTTAACCAATGAATAGTGAGTGTGATTGACTCCCCCCCTCCCCCTCACAGAACAAAAACAAAGAAAGCCCTTCAGTATCTTATCCCCTGATTCTCCAGATGGTTAGTGTGATATGATCTCACCAAAAACCATGAGGCCACAAACACAGAGTGCTGGTTGGAGGGAGGAACCAAGATTTGGGGGTCGTGAGATGTTGGGGGAAAGGGGAAAAAGCTGACAGATAGAGGGTGAGCACGCACCGGCAAAGGAATGAACGCCGTCCCGACCACCGCCACCACCGGAAATTAACAATTGCATGCGTGTGCTCACTCTCTTCTGTCAACCCCATCCCCCCCTTCTTTTTTTTTTTTGTTTCTTCCCTGGGTCCAATCTAAAAATCAAACAAGCAAACAAAGAGCATCCCTAGGGAAAGAACGTCCCCAGAAAACCTAATGCAAGCAATTCAAGCACCAACAATTATACAGCCAAAGAAGGCACTTAACATCTTCTTCCTCTCCTTCTTCTTCTTCCATTTAGGGTTCCAACTTATATCCCCCCCCCCCCCCCAAAAAAAAAAAAAAAAGCTATCCTCCTCCCTTCCTACTCCTCTTTTAAGAAAGATTGAGAATCTGAAGGAGCAGCGTCATTTCATCTCCTAACTCCAAGAGGGAAAAAAGTAGAAACAAGAAAGTGGAAGAAGAGAGTTATCGTTTGGGTGGTGGTTGTTGATGGTTGGCCTATTTAATATGTGGGGTTGCGTGTCGACTTGGGGTAGGGGGCCGGTTTCAACTGGGGGCTTGTGTTGTCTAACTAGATATGCTTCAAGATTCTTACATCTTTTGAAGTAAGAAAGGCCTTTGAAGTGAAAGGGGGTGTGTCTTTTGGGGTGTGGGGGCTTCTTTCTGGAGGGCGAGGGAACGGTGTGCCATTCGTTCGACATCTGGCGGTCATGCCCAAAGGGGATGGATGTGATCGACCCAGGGGGGTGCGCCGTGCCATGCGAATCTTTTGTGTGAGTGACAGACACTTCGAAAGTAGGTTCATAATCTTGTCCGAAGTGATCGAGAATCACGTGAGAAGACAAACGAGTCAAACTTGGTCGACGCCACCAACGAACACTAACAACTCCGCCCCCCGACAACTTACGATATTCTCGACCGTTTGTTTTGTCAAAAAAAGGCAAGATTTGGTGGTAGAAAAAAAAATAAAAACTGAAGACAGATCTTAGTCCGGGGAGTGCAATTTTCTTACACGGAGCACGAGTAAAAGCAGGATTTTGCACTCAAATATATAACTTGAGAAAAAAAATTTTGAGTAAAGACGTGTTAGATAAAAATAAATCAAATTTAACTGGTCAAAATAGTAACTTAAATGACGCCTTTTAAAACATCAACTTTCGTCAGTAGTAGTAGTAATAGTAACTATTTAAGGGTGTTTTAAAAGGTATTATTTGGAGATATGATGATTTTAATTGAATATATTTAAAAAAAAATTAACGCAATGGCACTTTACTCAATTTTTTCCAACATAAAGTATTTGAACGCAAATTATCTTATCACGTATGATCAAACGATATAAAAATTTATGATATATTTGTTGTTACGTATATGACTGACTAAAGGATACATATGAAACATCACCCCATCTTCAATCAAATTCAGGATTCGCATTTCCAATTGTAACAAACATGACTATATTGTTTTATATTTAATTCATCTTTTACTAGCGATATTTCTATTCTCATCCACTATCATGAAAAGAATGGCCCCCTTACTTCTACTATCTTCATTTTATTTTTCTCTGGAAAACCAGAAAACGTCGTTCAATGATTTATTAACGGAATATTACAAAAAAAAAAAGTGTCATAAAATCATGAAAGTAAAGGTCATAATTTCATATGGGTCGAGAAATTGTCAAATTTTGGAGGAATTAAAAGCAATTTAATTGAAGGGTCAATAAAATCCAACCAATGGTGGTGGTGTAATGAATGAGTGCGTCCCAGCCCATGTCCTCCTGTTGTGTGCTCCACAACAATCAACATTTGTGACATCATCCTGAGTCTACCGCAGACAAGTACTTAACTAAACTAAAGACAACATTGAAAAAACAAAATCACTACTCTTATCAAATCCAAAGCAAATTCAGCTGCATATCAAGCGTGGCAGTGAAAACAGGACTAAATCTGCAAGCAACCCATGAAGCACCACCTCAAAGGGTGGATGGAGAAGCGGGTTAAGAATCATCATGTGAAGAAAACGTTGGAACAATTTGGCTAAATGTCGAAAGATTGCGGCATGGAATATATCCTCGGTGTACTTGATAAACAGATAGAAAAACAATCGAGAAAAGGATAATACTCAGTCCGCTATCGTTACTTTTGGAAATGAAGCACTAACTAATTATCTCGAACACCAAAATTCCTTCCCATTCGTCTCAATTAGACTTAACATACTCCAGAACAACATGGCGAGCCTCGGTCTCCTCCCCAAAATCCTGCAATTCCACCAGTGGAAAATTGGGCGCAAGGCGGCAGACATATAAATGCAAGAGATCCCAGTGGGAAACGACAGGAGAAAAACGCTGTGATTTATCAAACTGAAGAATACCTTCAACACAACGCAAGAGCACCCCACAACTTTCCTCGCCTTCCCCTCTGAGTCAATCTTGCACAACTGAGTGCATACAAAACACCGTTTGTATCATGCAACCGCCATGCCGACTACAGAAGAAAGGAAACACAAAACATGGATCGAGGTGGCTAACTTACACCAGCCCACTCGCCGAGGGTCTTAGCACTGGGTACGTTGATCAAACTGACATTGTGCTCACCGCAAAGTGCCTTGACCAACTTGATATAATCAGGCTGATTGCAATCCTCAGCCAGGACACAAAGTAATGCAGCATGCTTCTCGATGGCTTTTGCTGCCTCATGAAGACCCCGTACAAGCCCACCATGAGCCAAGGACTTCCTCAGGACAATCTGCAGGGCAGTCATCAGGTCCATGGGCTCGCCAGGAGCTGGTGCAACAGGCTCCACAGCAGCAACACCTTCTTCTCTGAAGAATACAGGGAATTAATATATTCAGAACTGCTGATTACGCTCCTAGGCAGTCGAAAGGACAATTCAATTACAAAAAGTAATTCCATGGAAATTAACAGAACAACGCATTGCAGCAAGCTAACTTGGAATGAAAATCTTTCAAGGTAGAGCCGCATCGATCTTGATTGGGATCATCATTAGTCTCATTTTTAACAAAGAACTTCGTTATTACTAATGTAAAGAACCTCAGGAAAGAATCCCTCGACAATGTTTCCCATCACGAACCATATCCAAACTCATGCTTGTAACAAAACCATTACAAAATAGCGCTCTCAAAAATAACAAAAGAGTCCAGGGATCCCCCAAATTACACTCACCCCGACATTTTTCTTGGCCGCGCTTATCCCAGAGACTCGTCCCTGAATCAAAAGGACCACGTAAGAAATGTCAATTCTTCGTCGAGATCCTCCTCCCATATACATGAACCACACTATCCGAATCCCAGAAAATGCCGGTAACCGAATCAAGATACACTACAGTAGCCACGAATTTCCTATCAAACTACAGGTAAAGAACAAGACCAGATCGATTAAACAAAACCTAACGAATCCACCACGCGTTGACCAGAAAGGACTAAGGTCGCTTATCGAAGCCTAGTCGAAAATTGCTACCCATCTAAAAACCACCAAAATCACCCACGAAAACTCCGACAAACACGAACCCTAAATCAGGAAAAAACTCAATTTACCGAAGAGGAACCGGAGTAGGATGACGGTGACGGCGTTGGCTCGGGGGTGGCGAAGGAGCAAAACGCAAGAGGATTAGGGCTAGGGTTTTGGAGGGTTTATATATCAGTAGTCCTAAGGGGGTGGATTGTAATTTCACGGGTTGTCCTTTTTTTTTTGGTAATTTCACGGGTTGTCCTTTTTTTTTTGGTAATTTCACGGGTTGTCCTTTTTTTTTTGGTAATTTCACGGGTTGTCTTTAGGTGAGTAATAGCCGAAACTCAGTAATTAGGTTTATATGGACAATTTTAGAAAACACCCGATGGTTATAAGTTGTCTTAAAATGACCACAAACGAGACACACGGCGGGTGGGTGGGTTTATACGATTTTAACATTGGGATTAAAATGAAAATACATATGAACTCTTAAGTACACGGTAAATGTTGTTTCTGAAACTATCTTACTGAAAAACTCATATTCCTCTTAACTAAAAAACATCTTCTGATTGCGAGCAAGCCCAATCTCGCCATCGATGGCCGCGCTAATAAGACAAACGATGTATTGGTTCGGTATGCTAGCTAGCCCTCCATGGCGAATGAAATGAACTGTTACAATCTCACCCTCATTGTACCGTACCGGTAAAAAAAGCTCCACAATTAAACGTTCTCATATATTTTGGGCAAAATATACGTATATGTCACTAACTATAGACGAACTTTTTTTTATGTCAACATCTTTTTTTTATATACAAAAATGTCAATAATTATGGTTTCAACCTTTTTTATGGCCAATTGAGGGCTACCAGAAAGATGTAAGAAGGCCCCCAAATCAAAAATTAGATTTGAAACCCTAATTGGGACCATGATCGGAGGCGGCAGAAGAAGGAAGTGAGGGTGACCAGGAAGAAGGAAGGGAGGCGATCCGGGAAGAAGGAAGTAAGGCGACCTTAACTTTTGGCGATGGCGAACGACTGAGGCGGTTTTGACACATGCTGGGTTGCCTTACTTCCAAAGCACGCCTCCGATTACGGTCGCCTTCGCTTTCGTCTTCGCCTTCGCCTTTCCCCTTCGTCTTCCGTCTTCGCCTTCGCCTTCGCCTTCTCCTTCCCATACGCCTCCGATTTCGTCAACGTCTGGGCGAATTAGGTTTCCAGTCGATTTTGTTGATTTCAATTTAGGGCTATGAGGACCGAGGTTTTTTCCATGTCTGATTTCTCTGGCTTTACCACGTAGGACCTCCGTTATGTCCACGTGGGCGATTTGCCTAACATCGTCTACGATTGGCCATAAAAAAGGTTGAAACCATAGTTAGTGACATTTTTGTATATGAAAAAAAGATGTTGACAAAAAAGAAAGTTCGTCTATAGTTAGTGACATATACGTATATTTTGCTTATATTTTGGGACATATATAAACCTATTAGTCCAATAGGAAGCGAGAGAACGGTATGAAAATCAGACCAACCTGAAGATGCACCGGGAGTGAACAGGCATTAATGAGAAAGTATTACCGATTCACCAAGAGCTCCTCACTTATCATGTATTGTTCGTCTTCATGTTCGGCTCTTTTTTCAAGAGAATGAGCAACCTAAGATTGGTCAAATAAGAGTCCTATGAGACAAAATCCTTACATTTAACTTGACTAGAGGATCTTTTAGTTTCCATTCCATCACACCTGAGCTCCAACAAGCTACATTCGACAAAGCCGATGATAACAGTTACTGAAACCGATAGCAAAAGCTTTTGATGCGTGCTACCTGAAAAACACAAAAAAAATGGCGTGCATATTCCGAAAGAGACAAGTAGATAGACATGAGAGAATTTCACCCCACCTTTCCGAACAACACCTTCCAAACCATACTGTGGATGAAGGATAGGATTCCGAATCCCAGTGGGAGGAACACACATTAGCCACAATTGGATAACGCCATAGAATTAATATTCCAATGTCAATGGAAGTATGATGGTATGAACAATGTCCTCACCTTCTCCTGATGGTAGAGAAGTTCGAGAACTCGAGCCCCAACCACATATCCTGCGTCTTCTAGCCTATTCCATCCATCAACATAGAGGAATTAATCTCCATCAATCACTCACACAAAGAATAATTATATCATTCGAGCAATACCGCAATCCCTGCAAACCTCCACACACAAAAGGCACAAACATGAGACCGTGTTGACACATGAATTCAGGCCCCTTTTTCGGGTTTTAATTTCAAATTAAAGAATGCCAAGATATGCATGAAAATCTTCTCGAGACAAGACTCAAAAGGTTCTCAAGAGAGAGTATCTTGAGAGAGTAGTCGAGAAAAACTTATAAATTTATGGCCATAAAATCAAAACAATGTCTGATCTCGAGATCATAACCATTGCATTATGTTTCTCGAGTTTGAGCAGGCCATAACTCATTCAAGACAATCTTGAATTGAAAAGCGCAAAACATAAAAGTTGTAGGTAGAGAAAAAATGAGACTAACAAAACTTGTCTTGAGTTAATCCAACCTCTATAACAAAAGTTATGATCAAAATACCGAATGTGTGTTTTGATCTCGAGATTAGAACAGTTGCTACTTTGATTAGTCAAAAATCATCTAATTAAAAAGTTAAAAACAGAAAAGTTATAAGTTGAGAAAAGAGATCAATTCAACTTGTCTTGAGTTATTCCGATCTTTGAATCAAAAGATATGCTCGAAATACCGAATGAGTGTTCTAATTTCGATATCAGACCTCGAGATCAAAACAGCTGCAACTTCGACTAGCCATAACACGTCCAAGACGACCTCAAATGAAAAACTTCAAACAACAAAGTTGTAGAGGAGCGAAAAAAAAAACTATATCAAGTAATTTCGAGTTAATCCGATCTATGTAGCCAAAGTTATGATGAAAATACTGGAAGAGTATTATTGGTCTCGAGACCAAATTTCGAAAAGAAAGGAGTTCCAACTTCGACCTATCAAAACTCGACTCGGATTGTCTCAAATTGGAAGGCTCGAGACATGAAAGTTGTAGAAGAGCCAGGAGGAAACTATTCCAACTAATCACAAGTAAATTGAGGCTTTGTGGCCAATGTTATGCTCAGTTGACTGAAACGACTTTTCAACTCGAGTACGAAAGTGGTGTGTTCCGCATTTTAACTATATCTCGAGCTACACACGCTCGATTCAGACGCACAACCTATCAACACGACCGGAAGAGTAATGCGTCCGGTAATGGACTGTCGACGTCTCGCTTCATCCTTTCTGTCTTCGATCGTCCTGATCTCGTGGGTAAGCGTATTTTCATGTATATTAATACCCAAGAAAATAGGGGCATCTTGAACCTATGATTTATGGCAGTTAATATCATTTGCCCATCTTTTGTTATCCACGATATCTTGATGAATTTACTATAAATAGGTATTGTTCCCTTCATTGAAAGACACGATCAACCCCAAAAGTCCAAATCTGGCTAAGTTGATCTATCGCTCTTGCTCTCCCCATAGTATCCTAAAAGCGTCTTGAAACCATCCAACACCCTCACCGCATTCGACCACCAATCCATCAAGGTATATTTCATTAAAGGGATTTGTCGTAGCCGTCATCCATCCGCCGATGTCCGTTTGAAATCGTCCTCGTTTTCCAATCTTTTTTGCTGTATTTCAATTCACATCATGTTTGTAAGTGTTGTGAATATTCCGTTCATGTAATTCTGCACTGTTTTATCAATTCAAGTATTTGTTTTCCTGTTCTTACTGCGTTATTTACTTTACGACGACCACAATCACTGTAAAATTCGATACGTGTTACAGAGAACGAAATTACACGCTAATAAACCGTGAAAACAAGGGAAGAGGGAAAGAGCAACGACCTGAGTCTAGCTATACTGAACGAGCTTCGAGAACAAGAAAGAGAACACGCTCCGACTAACCTGCCCAGATTAGGAAGTAGGGGGCGACAATGGGCAAATGACCATCCGACAAATCGATTTTGACATAGATCTGGGAAATTTGAAGACCTTTGGCTTCCCCTTGGCGAGGGGCTTGTCGAGGACATTAGTGTGTTGCTTGACGTTCTGTTTGGCCAACACAATTTCCGGCAATAGGCATTTGAATAGACTTACTATGGACAAAGAAGAAGTACTATGTTTTGCGAAATAAGTTCCCTAGTTTCAAAATTCTTTGAGTAATGCAGATTTCATTCTTTAAGGAAACAACACCAATTTTGTTGCATTAGTCAAGAAATTTTAGAATTTTCGATTATATTTCACGAAATATTTTCATGATTAACCATATATTAGAAAAAAAAGGCACGAGCCCGTGCCTAGTTGTCATTATTTAGACCAAGCGAACCACATCAATAAAATGGCTTCGAGATGAAGTTAAGTGAGAGACGTGGGACACAATTCATGGAGGCATGACATAAAAAGACATAATCAATCCAGAGAAAAGTACATGTGATTGATGAAGACGTTGACATGATTCAACATGAATATTACCCAGATATTCTTGAGGTAGTTAGAATTTGGGCATTATAAATAGTATTTCTAGATCGGCACGCAATCACAATTGCTTTGTTCTTTTCAATGCACTTATAATTTTTTTAAAGTTCATCAGTTACATTAGTAAATTTCTCTTCGCTTACATGAAGTGTTTATGTTTTTCTCGTTTGTCCAACGACAAGCACTTTCACGAATTATTCGAAAACTCGTGTTCGAGCAAAAATATTTTCAAACGTGTTTCCTATTAAACACTTTCCCAACGCCGATCATCTCTGTGTGGAACGGTTCCAAATAGAAACGTCGTCCTTTTCGCTCAGGAGAGACGAGACGACGAAAGAAGAAGAAGAAATACAACTCATAAATTTACAATTTAAGTATCAAACTTTAAAATGTTCTCAATTTGATCCTTAAATTTCCTTCCACTTTCCATGGAACGCCAATTTAAATATAACCCCGGTAATGCACAAAAATCGAACTAGGCGAGCAAAACCGCTCCAGCCAACAAACAACCGCCGCCGCCGCCGCCGCCGCCGCCGCCTCCTCCGCCTCTCCAGCAATCTCATCCATCGCCTCCGAAGACAGGAAACAAGGGGTGGGGGGGGGGGGGAGAGGGGCTCAAGCGATCGTCGACCGCACCCAAATGGAAGATGACGACGAGTTCGGGGACCTCTACACCGACGTCCTCCGTCCTTTCACCTCGCAATTGTCGTCCTCCTCCGCCCCCCGACCCCCCATGGATACCGACCCCAATCCAGCATCTTGTGATGAGGTCCATTTGTATCGTAGCCCTGCTGCCGCTAACACGCCCAGCAAAACCCTAGTCCTGTCCCTCAATCAGAATAGAAAGGAGCCGTCATCCGAGAGCATACCCCAATCGAGGGTTTCTGGCCCCAGTTCGGTTGATGGGCAGAAGGGCGTGTCTGACGGGAATGCCAAAGATTCTATCTCGATGAGGCTTGATATAGAGGATGAGGAGGAGAGGCCGGTGATTCCGGGGTTGTCAGATGCTAAGGATTCGAGTGGGGTTGGCCTGAGTGGTGCAGGCGGAGATTGGGATAGTGACAATGACAGTGAGGATGATTTGCAGATTGTTCTGAATGAAACTAACAATAACGGAAGTGTCCGTGGCAGCGTGGGAGGTGGTTACAGAGGTGCAGGGGCCCCGGATGACGATGAAGACGACGAGGATGGTGATCCACTCGTGATTGTGGCCGATAATGGGGATGCTAATCAGGTTCTTGGTGAGCAAGCGTGGGGCGAGGAAGCAGCTGAAGTGGGGAATGATGAGAAGGAGATTGAAGGCAAGGCTAATGGAGGAGGAGTTGCAGCCGCTGGTGCACCTACAGGAGGGAAAGTTGGTTTCAACGGGATGGGGTATCATCCGTTTCATTCTCAGTTTAAGGTTAGTTTTAGTGAGTGTATAATTGTAGGTGATTGTCAGAAGCAATGAGTGTCCAGTTGATTATTTTTGTAATTTTGCAGAGGAAGAACGATAACTGTTGATTGATTGGTTTACCCGAATAATAAAGAAGGGTTTTTTTGGGTATTATTTGTTCTTGTTGATATCTTGTAGTTGATGAATAACAAATGATCAAAGCATCCCTCACTAAGTTCCTGGCAGCCCTTCAAGAAAGTAGCACTCAAAGTCAACGACTCTAGATTGATTTCTGAGGGTATCCCATTCAACTGGTTGTCATTTGGCGACAAAATGAGTATCTTTCAGTCAATTTCTTTCTGGATGATGAACATGTAGCAACAAGGTTGTCGTTGTAGCTTTGATAAGCTGGTGAAGCAAAGAGCATTTCAGAAAATGGTTTCTACTTGCAGAATCTTTTAACTGTCAGCATGTAGTTGTGCCCAGTAAAATTTCTAGACTAGCCAGATTTGGTAGTCGAGCTCCCTGTTTACCTGTCTGTCAGCCCTCTCATCTGAAAAGTACGATGAAAAAAAGTTATTTTCTGATTCTGCCACTTATATAATTACTGGACTCCTGTCAAAAGGAGGGGAGCGGTAACACAAACATTTGCAAGATTCATGAGTCGATCATGGGAACTCTTCCTTAAGACCATGAATCTTGTATACAATGTGCTTTCCATAAGCTCTGAGCCTGGTACTGATGGTTTCTCACCTGTTAGACTCACGGTGTTCATCTTTTACACATTGTGATCCACAATCCGACCCATTATCAAAAGAAATGAATGGCTGTTAGATTCTAAGGGAAATTTGAATGGAAATATCCTGCCTCTTTCTGGCAGAAATCTCTATGGAATTTTAGACCAGTAATATGAGTTTGAAATCTGGACAGCTTCATTACAAACATAGATTTTACGCATTCTGCTTTTACATTTTCAATTTCCTCCTCCTATCGGTTGATTTTTTCTCAGGAATAACAATATATCTGCATGAGTACTTGTTTGGTAAACTAATCCTATGTTTACTATCATTTGCAGTATGTGAGGCCTGGTGCCTCAACCATTCCAAATGCAACTGCTCCTGTTGGTGCTCTGGGTCAAGCTCGTCCTCTTCTTAACATGGGTTCTGTGCCTGGCCGTGGAAGAGGTGATTGGCGACTAACAGGAATGAGGAATGCTTCTGGAATGCAGAAAGTGTTTCCCTCAGGCTTAGGGATGACTTCTTGGGGTTCTGGAAGAGGTCATGGAGGAGGACTGGAATTTACACTTCCATCTCACAAGTGATGGTTCTATCCTACAAACGATTTCTATATTTAGTTTGCATGCCCTGGAAAGTGGGCTTCTCATTGTAATTTATCGTTCTCATGCAAGTTTTTTCTGGTGTATCTCCTCACTAGTAGCTGCATATCTAGTAACATGTGGTGTTGAACTATATTGGCTGTAGCAGCCGTTATTATAAAAACTTAATTTCGTCATCTAGACCATTTTGAGGAGATCTTTACACACAATCTCAATGTACCACTTTCATAACCCTGGCAATGTCACGACAGCTTTGTTAATCAATAGAATCTTCAATTCTTTTGAGAAACCCGTGTGTGTTGGAGAAAAGATTCCTATTCATATCTCCCATATCTCCCATAGTTTTTTGTTTTACCACGATGAATCTTTGTTACTATGATAATAATGATTTTTGTGGGATATTAGTTTCACTATAACCTTTTTGTTCTTGACTTCTAGGACTATATTTGAGGTTGACATTGATAATTTTGAGGAGAAACCATGGAGATATCAAGGTGTTGATCTTTCAGACTTTTTCAACTTCGGTTTGAATGAAGAGAGTTGGAAAGATTACTGCAAGAAGTTGGTAAAGTCCTGTCCGTTGATTCAAACTAAAGTATTGAAACAACATTTCAAATCCTACAATATAAATTTCTGCAGGAACAACATCGCATGGAGACTACCATGCAAAGCAAAATCCATGTATACGAGAGTGGCCGGACTGAGCAGGTATGAATGGTCTCGCATCATAAATTGTCGTTATCGTGAATCCAATTATTCCTATTTTTTCTCGTAAATTTGAGTTGTTTACGCTAGTTTCACTTCCCGGCAGCGTCTTTTTCAGATTATTTAAAGGCTTGTAACTTTCATCATCGTTTTCTTCTTTAGGGATTCGATCCAGATTTGCCTCCAGAATTAGCAGCAGCAACAGGTGTTCGTGACACTTCAACAGAAAATGCACTTGACGGAAAGTTGGATGCCGGACAGAATGACTTTAAAGCATCTGTTCGTTTGCGACCAGCATTAGTATGTTTCTCGTAATATATTTCTTAGCCTTAACTTTCTTTTTCTTTCATTGCCTAGATGGAATCCCTGTTCATTGTATTATGCATTCCCCCAAAGGTGATGTATATGCATAGGCAAGAATGTAGGTTAAACCAGGTGATTGTTCCTTTGATTACTTGTAAGTCATGGAAGCATGAGAGTATTCTTGATGATTTTCTCATTATAGTATTTACACCAATGCAATGACGGGAAATTATCTACATTTGAAGATCGGATTTCCTACTTTAACACGTTTTAATCCTTTCCAGCCTACTGGGCGGCCAATACTGGTTGAAACTGGTTATGGCGAACGACTTCCTTCAATAGATACCCGTCCTCCACGAATTCGTGATTCCGATGCAATCATTGAGGTGCCTTGGAATTATCCAGAGAATCAATTGAACTTACTATCTTCCTTTGGATTTGAAGTGTCTTAATTTTTTATTTTGTGTTTGGAAAACCAGATTATGTGCCAGGATTCCGCCGATGACAATGCATCCGCTAGTGGTGTTCCCAAGTGCCCGGACAATGAACCGACGAGTGAGGAGGACCTTCGAGAGCCGCAAAAAGCTGAAGGCAGTGTTGCAGAGGAGGATCTTGGCAACAAGATTCATACTTCAGAATCTCTAAATGGCATAAAGAGAGACGCTCCTCAAAGAAGTCCGATTACGAGAGACTTTCAGAATGAAACTTCTGAAAGGGAAGAAGAATCACCTCTCAGTCATGAAGGATCACCGTACCAGCATCGAGCTGATATGAAACACCCCAAGGATCCTAATGTTGCTATTGTGGAGAGGTATAGGAGGTTCATGAGAAGGATGTTTTCCGTTTCTTTCTTTGATTTGTTTAGGATTTGCCCATTTAGTAATTTTTAGTGAATGAAATGGAAGTATGAGAAAACCGAACAAATTGAAGCAAAGATTAGACCTATTTTTTGGCCAGGAGTATTTTAGAAAAGATCGTGATGCAATTTTAGTCTCTTGTATTGAAACTGACGAGCAACATGCTGAAAGACAAGTTAATTAACTTGTTTTCATTTCTACCCTTTATCAGATCGGAGTAAACCAATAGAAACTCGAAGGAAATGTTCCCTCCAATTTTTTTCTCCTTACTTTTCTTGCTGCACCTGTAATGATAGATACATTTTGCCTTTATTTAGACAGATTTGGGTGGCTTGGTAAACCGTGGACATAAGTGGTTCACCAGCATGATCTGCAATTAGGTTTGTAGAAAATCGTGAACTTATAGCTACTATGGACTCTCGTCTCCTATGGTGGATTTTGGAGCTTTGTTTCATTCTTGTGAAACTATGCTGTCCAGGAGGTTAACATGGTTATGCACAGATACATATCTTGCCCTTTGAAGTTTGAACTGGGATAAGTTAGCTGCTTGTATGATGCAAATATCTATTCATGACTAGGATATTCTCGTTGAAGATCCTGATGGAATTTGTGCAGCAAATATATGTTTTTTTTCAATAATTTTGTCAATGTGACATCTCTTGCTGGCCTAAAACTTGTTTTTAACTGTAATAATTTTTAGGCCCATGAAAGAAGATTCCTCGCAAATGTCTCCATCGCAGAGTGTAGAGAATAATGAATCTCTTGAAGGCCATGCTGAACAGGCAAATGACTTGGTGGATGATGACGATGCTGGTGTGGAACTACCTGAAGAAAGGAAATCTAAATTAGAGAACAAGGACATTGTTTCTGATTCTCCAAAGACTATTGAGAAAAGCAAATCTAGAGAGGAGAATTCTAGTTCTAGGACTCTTCAAGAGGTTGAAGGGGTGGGGGATGCCGAGCCTGCCAGAAGCAGTGAAAACTGCAAAGCAAGATCAAATAGTAGGGAGACGTACAAAAGGCATGATGGCACTGATCAAGAAGTGGTTCAAGATTCTATTTCTACCCAGAGGGTCACAAGGGTCATCCGAGATGATCAGGAACTGGATTCTCGGAGAAGAGATCTTGACAGGAGACAAGAAAGGGAAAGAAGCCATCTGTCTGCGAAGGCCAAGACGGATACTCATCGAGATCGAGATTCTGGCTCAGTTCATATTTCTCATATTGAGAGGCAAAAGGAGAGGGATTATTCTGATGGATCTTGGAGGCAGCGAGCAGATGAGTTCAGCTCTGAGAGGCCTAGAGTTGAATATTCGAGGAAAAGGGATCGAGGTGATGAACTCGGGCACAAAGACCGGAGCCAGATTCGTGAAAATGAGAGGGGTGATAGAAAGGAGCATTTGCCTTCAAAAAAGCAAGTGGACAATGACATGCACAAGGTCAACTATGAGAAGGAAGGCGCGGTGAGAAGGGAGAGAGGTGAATCTTTTGGGAGTGGATATGAAAATATGGATGACTCTCACAACAAAAGAAAGAGAGGGGGGGACTTTGTTGGGCGGGAATCTGACAAGAAAGAGCTTCTTCGTCAATCTAGAGAAACTAGCAGCCGTCGCAAGAGAGAAAGGGTTGTCTCTATTGATCAAAGGCAGAGGGATGAGCAGCATAGAAGTAAAAAGGGCTTGGAAGAATACCGCTCCTCTAAACTTAAGGATGGGAACTTGTTACTGAGGGAAAAGCATGACCAGTCAAGGGATAGAGAAGAGCGGCACAAGGTGAGGCAAAATCATGATGACCATCTTGCAAAAAGGGAAAGAGAAGATGACCGTGCTGGCTTGAGGGCTGGACATGTAGTAGAGGAAAAACCGTGGACTGGTAAAGAAAGGACAAGAGATAACAATAATAATAATAAAGCTGCTGAGAAGGAATATCAGCACAAGGACACAGGTTGTCAAAGTGAACAAGGTAGGAAAAGAAAACGTGTTGAGGAAAAATCTCCTTCACATAGACAGTTCTCGACTAAAGATCGAAGATCACAACAGGGAAAAAGTAGTAGCCGTGATCTTGTTTCAGATGTTTCCATAACATCCAATATGAAACACCGTGAGGATTATAAGAAGAGCAAAGATTCTGAGAGTGGTGATCACCCGTCTTCGAGAAGGTCCCGGGATGATCGGACAAATAAGGCTGATAATATGGTATGTTCTAGTGAATCCAATTTTAGATCTAGATAACAATGTAGACTGAAAAGTCACAGAAGATTGCTCCATGGAATATAAATGACAACTAGTAGCGTTTTCTCTTCACTTGCCTGGAGTTGCCTTCTACATAAAGCGCTTACAGATTATGCTGAATTATATATATGTAAGAATTTCCCCAATTTGTCCCAGACAAAGCAAGCTACCATTACATCCACATCTACATTGAACAACCAACTCCTGAATGCTTTTGCTGTAGTTTTGCAGATTCAACGGCTTAAGAAGGGGAGCTCCTCAATTCTTTAGAGTAACTAGTTCTTCCGTTTATTGATTTTCCGGCGTTCTTTCCTTCTTCGGGTAGTCCTATGAACATATTGTGCTTCATCGAATCGTCGTTATCTTTCTTAACATTAACTTGAGCATCATCATGGCTCTGCTTGCCGTTGATTGTAGATGTCAAGTGCTGAAACCATCATCAAAGTCCTGTGTCGTCTGCATAGATAGATTTTGGTGTTGTTTTAGGTCTTTCAGAAACTGGAAGGTCCAGAAGAATTGACAAGTCATTTAATTCTGCATTGTTGATAGTCAATCATGGTACTATTGTTGATGTTGAAGAAAAGGTTTTATATCTTGTAAATCTTGGTATCTATTTTTGGAATGGATCCATCCACTGTGCCTAACAGGTTGTCTTTGGTGTTCCATATAAATGATCAATGTGATGTCTAACCAATTCCAGTTTGCTTTTGTCATCTCATCTATTACATGTTTATTCAGGGAATGAAGAGTCCAGCTGAGAAGCAAAATAAAGATCCTTCACCCTCTGAACAAATCCTTTCTTCAGGAGAGAAGAGGGAAGGAGACGTGACATCTGAGGATGAACAGTTGGATTCTAGAAGAGGGCGGTCTAAATTGGAACGTTGGACTAGTCACAATGAGAGGGATTTTGATGTTAAGCCATTGAGCACTCCGAGATTTACGGATGCAGAGAGGAATATGAAGGCGTCATCAGAAACCAACGGGCTTCTAGAACCTTCCAAGACATCTGACCCTGCTAACCAAGTTCTCTTGTTAGCCGTAAGGAAAGACACTGGAGAACCCGAGAAGAAGGATCTTGTGGCGCAACCTTTGGATGATAAACACCTCGATGCTGCAGAAAAGTTGAAGAAGAGAAGCGAGCGGTTCAAGCTTCCAATGCTGAGTGAAAAGGAAGCACCAACGATAAAGAAGGTGGAGAAAGAACCTCTACCCGAGAAACGAGCCGATTATGAGATTAAGCCCAAGCGTCCAACTCGCAAAAGGAGATGGGTGAGCAACTAACCATTTAAGCCCGAGCTCCTTCTGACTTTGCCTTATGATTTAGTAGGAGGATCATGCTTTGTCCACTGAGTGGGAGGTTTGCATCGCTGTGATGAGCGGAGAAATCTGTGATCTCTTTCTCACCTCGCTTCGGTGTATATACTGGGGGGGATATATAGTTTGCTCATAAACAACGCTCATGCATTCTATGATAGTGATATATGGCTTGCGGCAGCTCAAGGCGAGTCTTCATGCTTTCGTGATTAGGAATGGATGATTCCTTAAAAGTTCCGGCGGTACCTTATACTCACCCTTGTATCTTTTACCTGTATACTTGCTTTATGTTCTTACAAGCCGAGGATGGTTAGAACGAGCTGATATTGTGAATAGTTTACCTCCTTTTCTCTTGTAACCTCGTATTTCGAAATGTCCTAAAACATGTCGCCACTGCGATTTATTAGTAAGATTTGAACCAAAATACTTTAAAAATAATTTATGTAGTTGTGTGAAGTATCGAGACAATGTATGATGTAATTGAAGCATTTCAAAATTCTGGATAATGCTGCGCTGCACCCAGTTCTTTTTACCGCTAACCTTCTGACCGCACACCGACAGGATCATCGTACGAGGTACGACGACGACGACGAGAAAAACAAGTATCGTCGGCTCGTAACACGTGATCGAAGTAACACCCGTATCGTTTTTATTTTGGTTTTTTTTTAGGGGGGAAGAAAAGTTGGGGTTTGATCCGGGAAGAGCCATGAAGATCACGTCTTTGTTGGTGCTCAAGTGCAACCCGGATGGATCCGACCCCATCATCCTCGCCAACGCCTCCGACGTCAGCCACTTCGGCTACTTCCAGCGCACCAGCGTCAAGGAATTCATCGTCTTCGTCGGCCGTACCGTCGCCAAGAGGACGCCCCCTGGCCAGAGGCAGTCCGTCCAGCACGAAGGTCTCTTCTTTTCCTTCTGGGTTTCCCTCAGCCTCGATTTGAAGTTGGAGGAATTTGATGCTTGGGGGATTGTTCGTTTCCTTGATTTGATGTCGGGAATTCTCCCTTCTCTAGTAGTTTCTAGGGCAAAGATTCGTCTTTTTGGTTAGTTGGTTGGTTGTCTGATTGATCTTGAGGTGATGATTATAGTTTCAGTAATCCCATCCTGGATATGTGAGTGGAAAATTTAGATGGGGACTACAGAGGGAAAAGGTTGAGGCTTTCTGAAATAGTTTGCCGAGCAGATGGTTGTCGGATGATTTTAGTGTGGCAGATGCTACGGATCAGGCAATGAATAAGCTCAATATGCTCGATTTATTTTAGCACCTCGCCCGTTTTTCAAGGTGATTTTGGCTTCTTTCAGAGTATAAGGTGCACACATACAATAGGAATGGCCTCTGTGCACTCGGGTTCATGGATGACCACTATCCTGTTAGAAGTGCCTTTTCTCTTTTGAATCTGGTAATTAGATTCAAAACGTCATCATCTTCCTGTTGTTCGTTTGCATAATTATTGACAATGGCTATAAATGTTCTAACACTTCTTTACTCGTTCGTTAGCTCGGTTCAAACGTAGGCTAGTGTTTGATGATATTGTTTTTTTTTCTGTAACCAGCTTCTAGATGAGTATCAGAAGAATTTTGGGGATTCTTGGAGATCCGTGATGGTCGACGGCGCTCAACCTTGGCCATATCTATATGAAGCTTTGACTAAGTTCCAGGTTTAGGAACTCCACAGACTGATCTTCTAGACTGTTTTGCTTATCATTCGCATGCAATGTATGCATGCCTGATTTACTTTTCTTGTCGTGTTTCTTGTTTGGTCCTCAGGATCCTGCAGAGGCGGATAAGTTGCTAAAAATCCAGAGGGAGTTGGATGAAACCAAGATTATACTTGTGAGTACTTAATTCTAACTCTCCCAATGTCAGTCGTCACTGTCTTTCTATGGTAAAGATTTGGTTTTAATACCCTTGGACGAGTAATCTCTAAAACCTGTCACCCCAGCACAAAACTATCGATAGCGTGCTTGCCCGAGGTGAGAAGCTGGACAGCCTTGTTGAGAAGAGTTCGGATCTCAGTACAGCATCGCAGGTACTACCTTTTTAGACATATATCTTTGGTGATTTCCAATCCACGCACGCGAGGAAGTCCCCTGATGTGGAATAATGTTCCACAATCGCTTGCAGATGTTCTACAAGCAGGCGAAGAGGACGAACCAATGCTGTACCATTCTCTGAGGGTTTAAGGGCGCTTGTACCGTCTGTGTAAAAGCTTATTTGTTGTAAATGGTGACCAAACCAACAGTGAATGCCACACCTTCGGAAAAAAGGTGTATTTGCAGCTCTAATAGAAATATTTAACCCATTCGGGGTTGCTGGCAAATCGACTTGTTTGTAAGCCATTTTCGAACTAGTGGTATGACCGCGTAATGATCTCTGACCCTTGTAAGTCCCTCCGGATCAGTGTTTGCGGTGTCCGCCGACGGTGTTGACCTCAGTCGGACTTAGAACGATACGACGCCGTTTTGGGAAACACGAATTCGTAATAACTGCAGCTCTCCAACAGTCTGGAAGAAAATAATACTAATATGTGCTTACTCGGCATTACCACCTAATGCCGTAACTGCTTCAGAGATTAGGCTTCCCTCGCCGTGCGCCGCCAAAGTAGTCGATGCGATTCTGTCGATCCGGGGGAGAGGTTGATCGGGGGTTGGGAGGGAAGGGGTGAGGGTAGTTGAGATACACGTACGCGATGTCGAGGAGATCGGGCGCGTGCCTCAGGGTGTGCCTGGTGATCTTCGCGGTGGTGTCGGCGCTCGGCGTCTGCGGCCCCGCCATTTACTGGAAGTTCAAGAAGGACATGAGGTTGAGGGGGAACTCAAGTTCCAAGTCGTGTCCACCCTGCGCCTGCGATTGTCCGCCCCCGCTTTCCCTCCTGAAGATCGCGCCCGGTGAGCATTCCTGTAACCTGGGGTTGTTAGGGTTTTGGAGTGGTCTTTGTTTTGATGATTTAGGATGAAGAAAGTGTTTTCTCATAGATTAGTGCTGGAGATGTCGCTCGAGTTTGAGATCGCGGCTCCTCCCGGGGATTGTCCATTAGGTTAAGCTCGTGTTTTTGAGGAACTACGGTGTAGTTTCTACCTTTGCAGTTTGCAAATTAGCTGTTTAGAGCAGGATCCAAGCACAATTTTTTGTCGGTAAGAATGAAATTCCTGAAGAAATACGTTTTTTGTCGCAAGTTCTTCTCGCGTATTGTCAATGCAATCTGGAGAGTCGTGCAGTTATTGCCATCGCTGGTGTTAGTTTAAAGAAAATTCATCTCATTTTGAGGTGCGGTGGGCATCCGACTCTGCCCTCTCTCTTTCTTTGGGATCTTTGAAGCAGTCGTAGTATTAAGACAAGAAGATAAAACAGAATGTTTTGTCATTTCTCATGATGCTATTAATTTGTCTGCAGGTCTATCCAACCTCTCAATCTCAGGTCAGCAAACGTCCTCAGATCCCTTCTTACGCTCTCAGGGGGATTCTTCCACAATGATTTTCATCACTTATGCTATCATCCATTGAGAATTGTGTGGGGATGACAGTCCTGCGTCGCCGGTTTCTCTCTGCTTGAAATAGGAGTTATCTATCCATTGTTGTGAATTTGTATGCTTAGTAATCAATGTGTGATCGATCGGACAGATTGTGGAAGTAGCGACCCTGAGTTGAAGCAAGAGATGGAGAAACACTTTTTGGACCTTCTGGCAGAGGAACTGAAGCTGCAAGAGGCTGTCTCGCAGGAGCATAGCCGGCACATGAACATCACCTTTGCAGAGGCAAAGCGAGTGGCATCGCAGTACCAGAAGGAGGCGGAAAAGTGCAATGCCGCCACTGAGATTTGTGAGGAAGCAAGAGAGCGTGCTGAAGCGCTACTGAGAAAGGAGAGGAAAGTGACTTTGATGTGGGAGAAACGAGCCCGCCAAGTTGGGTGGGAAGGTGAATGAAGACTGGGATATCGTTCCCCTTTTCGGGATCTCATCACTCTTGTTATTCCATTGCCTACAGTATCAAAGTAAGTCAGCCTGAAAGAATAAGAGAAACAGGGGAACAAATTTCTTCAATCTTTTTTTTTTCTTTCTCCCTTGAAGATTTTGATTATCTTGACCTTACAACAAATAAAACTCGGAGACTACACTCTACTTGTTACATGAAATCTGCCTTACAGTCAAACGACTGCTGAACCTCAGCTGGACTAGCCCACCTAAAGACTCCCAATATTGAAGGGAAGCTCTTTTCTACACAAATCCGTCCGTGCAAGCTCGTTTCTCTACTAGCAGAGGTTCTTCTGATTTCCAGGCGGAATTCCTGTTGAATTTACCTTTTTCCGAATCTCAAACACTTGTTATGCTTGACCTCTGTAAAGCTGGAACTAGAGACTGGTGGTTGTTTTGTCGGTCTGCATAGTGAGTGTTTCTCCATTGCGCTGATGAACTTGCGTAGATGCTTGATGTACTCGGGGTAAGTCTCGAGATTACAATGGCCTCCTCCCTTTACCCATAAAGGGTCATACTTCTCCTTTGAAAGCTCCCACAAGCGCTTCCCGTGGGACCAATTAACGATGTTATCGCTAGTTCCCTGCATTTCAATCCATTTTCCACTTTCAATGATGGCCGGAGGAAGGAACTAGTAATGGATGCAACTACGGTTGCAAAAGCAACTTACGTGAATGACTAGAACAGGACAGCTGACATTTCGTATCTTATCAATGTTCTGCAAATCATGGGAGGAGAAGCTCTTCAGTTAATAAGAAGCTCTTCAGTTAATAAATCGGAGGATCAGGGAACAAGAAGGCCCTTTTAGCATAAGTGGCAGGCTAGTTCCGTTCAGGCTTACTTTAAAGATGTCGAACCAGAACGTCATCTTCACGGGGTACAGGACACGGATCCCAGAAAGTATAGCACTGTGAAGCACGACACCTCTCAACTTTGGCAGACGAGATGCCAAATGTAATGTCGGTCCGCTCCCTACTGATTGCCCATACAAGATAAGGTCCTCCGGCTTTATATTGTGTTCTCCTTCCAGGCAATTATACACGGCCTCAATGTCGTAATACGTGTTGAACTCGGAGGGCTGCCAGCATCAAAACAGGCACTTGCAAATCGATAAATTGTCCCACGGAATGTAAATTAGCACGAAGACTCGTTAGCTTAAAAACCGAATAACATCACAGTTCACAATCTGCAACTACACTGAACTAACTTGGGCTCAAAAAGACGATGCTCTTCCCTAGCACTGCTAAATCGACAGCATGTTACGACGCACATATGACCTTAACACACATCTTATACAGCTTACCTTACCAGAAGATGCTCCATAACCCGAGTAATCATAGCTGCAAAACAAAAGAGCAGGGAACAACAGGATTAAACTCAACAGCACTAAATCGGATTTCCGATGAATCGCAGTTGATAAAACCAACACGGGTCAAGTTAATGAATTCTCAAAACAAGAAATTTCCAAGGAGAAGTGGGGTATAACAGACAAGATAGCAAAAACGCTGCCCCTTCCCTCGGCAAAAATCACCTCCGGAACACTACCAGATAGAGAGATCTACATTCGAAGCAATCCAACAAAATGGAAACAAATTCAAATCGACAAAAACATTGTAATTGATGTGCCATTGTCCCCACCGTCTAATGGTAACAACAGATTTAAGGCCAAACCTCATGATGTTGACGCGAAGGTGAGCTCTGAGCTCGATGAAGAGCTCCTGCATCTGCCCCAGATCAGCAGCATTGCCATGGGAATAGAGCAGGGTGAACCTGGCGAAAGGGTGCTTCCAGAAGGTCGCCACGATCTTGTTCCCGCTCTTAGTATCCAGAAAATGGACGTCCACGTTCTTGTCGGCCGTGATGCCGGAGAACACAAGCTTCCCCTCGGCGTCCTTCTGAACGTCGTACGTTGGCGGGTCCGGTGGGAAGAACGCTAACTTCGC
This sequence comes from Melastoma candidum, assembly GCA_023653495.1. Taxonomy (NCBI): domain Eukaryota; kingdom Viridiplantae; phylum Streptophyta; class Magnoliopsida; order Myrtales; family Melastomataceae; genus Melastoma; species Melastoma candidum. Next base: position 11,735,286 of record CM042882.1, on the reverse strand, counting down.
CGCCACGCTCGACTTCACGTTACCCATTTTAATTCCTTCCCTCTCCTCCTCCCCAAGAAGAAAAAAAGATCCAAACTTTCACGGCCAATCCAGGAAAAGGATGGACGCGGGCGTCGTAATGAGGAAAAGGGTATCCGAAATCCTTCTTCTTTTTCGTTTGTTCGTTGGTCGGAGGAAGAATCCCCCTGATCTGTGAGGGAAGAGAGATGTATGGCGTCCTTAAAAGGTCGTTAGGTTTCTTACAGTAATGGGCGTTGAATTTAATCTTGTAATGATGAATGGTGATGGGCGATGGTGATGATGATCATGAATGTGTGGTTTTCTGGGTAAACTGATTTGCTGGTTGGGATTGGGATTGAGAGATTAAGTTGGGTGTTGGAGGTTGAGGGTTGGGTTGGCAGGGAACTGATCCGATCTATGAGGAGAGAGAGGGTGAGGGAGGATGTTGTTGTTGATGAAGAAAGAGCACATGAGCTCTGGACCCAGATTGGAAAAATATAAAAAAAAAATGGAATATAATCTGAAACCTGGGAATGTTCCCTATTGAAGGACACCAGGAAAGGGGAAAACCCCATGTAATGAAGCTCTTGTAAATAGTCAAAAGGGATAATGAGCAATCATAATATGGGGGATTTTGGTAGTTTCAACAGAAGGAATTAAAAAAGAAGTTGAAATTAATGATTACTTATGAAGATGATGATGATAGCTTTGATGTTCCTTCAAAACAGTTGTTGTTGATGTTGGCATTGCAACACTTCTTAATGTGTGATCTTTATAATTTCCAAAGTAATGGGACTTTGAGGGGAGATGCAGTGGTGGATTATGTCGGAATTGGAGGAAATGGATTGTGGTGGGGGTGGGGGTTCCGGTCAAAGGCTGCTGCTGCTGCCGCTGCCAGCCAGTTGGGACCTTATTTTGATGCAGAAAAAGCAAAAGTTAAAACAAAAAACAAAGCAGAAAAGGAAAAGAAAAGAAGTGGGGGCGGGTGTTATGTTTGTTGTTGTTGTTGCTTGTCTGTCCTAGAAACTGACGGATTCGGACATTCCTCTCCAACAAAAGAGGATGACCCCCGTCGAGACGAACATTTCTAGCCCATTCTTATCCATTTTATTTTAATCTTTTTGATCGAATTTTGTCAATGCATTGTATTGTCCAAAAATGACACTGCATTTCCCGGGGCACACGTCCGTTCGGGAACTTCCGTTTGTACAGTACATTATAAAATTGTATCTTATATGGTCGATAAGCTAGAGCGCTTGCATCTATATTGGCTCTTTTCGTGATTTACTAATGTACATTTGTACGGGCCGATTAGCCCCTTATCGTTTGTGTCGATGGAAAAGCCTTCTTTGTCAAACTTTGTTTAATAATAACTAATAATTTACAAAATATATGCTGTCAACTATTAAAAATGGGTCAGTCCATGCACACACTTCTTTCCACAAGTTGTTTCCAGCCTGTCGAATGGACTCGTCCGAAAAATGAGTGGCCTGGACCAAGTCCATAGGCTTTTTCCCTCTCCTCTATTACATACAACAAGGTCACAATAAAGGGGCTCGTACTAGTTCCCCGCATGTTCCTTTTGGTCAACCAATCAAAATATCCTACAAAGCCACCAAAGTGTAAATAAGATTTTTTCCGATATGACCGGGGCGGCTTATTCTAGAGAGATAAGGTAGTAATAATAGTAATAGTAATAATAAACAAAAGATTTTTCAAATAATGCCGCCAAGTTACATACGACTTCGTAATAACCGACATCGTTCCAGAATCGTGTGTCCATCTGCAACTGGGTCAACCCTCTTTTGCCAGTTCCGGTGGTCAAAGGTTTGCGCAAATGCTTTTAAAATTGCCTATGCTTTGAATGATACGCAACGAAGGACAACATCCTGAGGATTGGCAAGGCCTATAAAGAAACAAGGAGAAGCGGGTTATACCAACATACGACATCTAGATATGGCTTGTAAGAAAGCTTCTGATAATCTCATCTTCTCCTCCCTCGCTTGCCTCGTCCTTGTCCTCCAAATGAGCGGCGCTTCTTGCCAAGGCGTCCAAGGAGGGTACTGGTTTCCCGGGAGTGGCGTCTCGGCCTCCGGCATCGACTCCACCCTCTTCACCCACCTGTTCTGCGCCTTCGCCGACCTCGACACCACCACAAACACGGTCGTCGTTTCCTCTGCCAACACCCAGCCGTTCTCTACCTTCACGGCCGACGTGCAGCAGACGAACCCCAACGTGGTTACCCTGCTGTCGATCGGCGGCGGGGCCTCCAGCCCCGGCGACTTCTCCAACATGGCGAGCCAGACGAGCTCGCGACAGTCTTTCATTGACTCCTCGATTTCCCTCGCGAGGTCTTACGGATTTGACGGCCTCGATCTCGACTGGGAGTACCCCGAGTCTGACACCGCGATGAGTAATCTGGCCCTCCTCCTCAACGAATGGCGAGCTGCGATTACCGCGGAGGCCCAGAGCTCAGGCAAAGACCCATTGCTCTTAACGGCGGCAGTGTACTACTCATCCATCCACGACGGCATCAGCTACCCAGTTTCCTCTTTGTCCTCGAGCCTGGATTGGATCAACATGATGGATTACGACTTCTACGGCCCAGGGTGGTCGAGCGTCACCGGGCCACCGGCTGCCCTATACAACCCTGGGAACCAAGTGTCCGGGGACAACGGAGTAACCGCGTGGCTACAAGCCGGGATGCCAGTGCAACAGATGGCCCTAGGGTTTCCCTTCTATGGCCGAGCATGGACCCTTCAAGATGCCAACGACAACGGGTTCTTTGCCCCTGCGACCGGGGCTGCCATATCGTCAGACGGGGCAATAGTTTATAACCAGATCCTGTCATTCATAACTCAGAACAGCGCGACTGCTGCTTATAACTCGACTTACGTATCCAACTACTGCTACTCGGGGACGACATGGATAGGGTACGACGACACGGAGAGCATATCGACCAAGGTCGCGTATGCCAAGGAGAAGGGGCTGCTGGGTTACTTCACATGGCACGTCGGCGGGGACAGCAACTGGGCACTCTCCCAGCAAGGTAACTACGATCTGTTGCTCAGTATGCATCAAAACTATTTCGAAGTCAACGATCCGCATGGTTGTTGCTTGCCGGAAGAATAATCATCGTAGTTGGTCGTGTGATTAGTTTCTGTCTTTTATATGGTGGATTAGGAATCTGATCTTGTCCCCTTATATGTTTTATTCGTTATTTCAGCATCGACGACGTGGAACTCTTGACGATAGTGGGGGGGACGAAGACTTCATGTTCGAAAGCACGGGAGGAGATTTTATGAATAAGCGGTTAAAACCCGACATGGATGTTAATCGTAACTACATTTACTTGAGAATATCGTTGAATATCTCACCCCTACTTGTAAACTATCTTATTTGCTTACTACGAATCCCATGAAATCCCGAGGGTTCATAGAATCTTGCCACTTGTAAGTGCCATCGCCCTAATTCAGACATTCCAATCCAACGGCGTCGGAACAAACGCTAAAATCCGGGATGTGTCGTCATTTTAGTATTTAAGGATATAATTGTTTCTGGCAAGTGGGGATAGTTTATAATAGGCGAAATTGATATTTGGAAAAGTAAAATTGAAATCAAATTAAAAAATTTTTAAATAATATGCTAAAAACCTAAAGTTGGCATATAAATAGAGCCAAAAATCAATATTTTGCCTTTATAATATCGATCGCTCTTACACGAGACCAAATATTGCGTGCACATTTTAGTTATGTCTGACGATATGTTTGTTTAACCGTGTGGGACAGTGCTTCCGACAACTGGTTTAGGTTTTAGGAACTCGATATTACGAATACGAATAGTGAGTTCAATAATTTAGAAGATTTCGTTGTTAGTAACAGCGAATTCGCCTTGAATGAGTTAACGAATATTTCAACTTTGAAATGCAAATTTTTTTATAAACAACCGTATGGAGTAACAAAGCTCTAGGTGTTAGCAATGCATAGCGAGGAAGCTTCTCATCTTGTACCCCTCGTTCTCCAAATCCACGGAGGTTCATGCTTAAGCGTCCGAGGACGCTGCTGGTTTTATGATTGTGGCATCCTGGTCTCGGACTTTGACTCCGCTCTATTCACCCACCTCTTCTGTGCATTTGTCGACGACTTTGCCAACGGCCAACCGTTCTCGGCTTTCAGCATGGAAATGCAATGCAAGGACCCGTGTAGTAACTCTACTGTCCATTGAGGCAGGGGACGGTCCTCCTGCTTCAATGACTTGCCAACCTCGCGACAATCGTTCATTCTCTCCTCAATTACCCTGGCTATGGTTGAACGGTTTTCAGGGCCTGGACCTCTACGGGGACTGGGAGTATCCTAATAGAACCGATCAGATGACTAAACTGAGCCTCCTCTTCAATGAATAGCGAAAAGCCATTTCCACGGAGGCTCAGGCCTCGATCAACAACCCCTTGCTATTAATGGCTGCAGTACGCTACAAATCCAGCTACAATTTCCTTCATATCCTCCTGTAATGGACAACTTTTTCTTTACCGGACAGTCTAAAATCAATTAATAAATTTTGGCTAGTTATAGACATTCTTTTAATTGAGTTCTAATTAGGGGTGAGCATAGGTTCCGGGTAAAACCGGAAACCGGTCGGAACCGGTACCATAGGGTCGGTATCAGTACAGGTTCTTGAATAAATCGAGTAGGTTTTATGTTCTAAATTTTTGAAAACCGGCGGAATTAAGTATGGTTCCAGGATCTTCCCTCAGAACCAATCCGAACAACCTGAAACCTAACCTAAATTACCAAGTTCCAGGTTCCTAAATTTTCCTTTACCTAACCTAGTTCCGGTTCTCCCTTCAGCCACCACCCACACACAGAAAAGAAAAAACCGAGAAAAAAATAAATAAAGAGAAGGCCCCGACACAGTACGATAAAAGTAAGAGAATAAATCAAAGTGCGGGTTTCGATAGCTTCTGTCGTGTGATCGCGTCAGTGGCTAGCCACAAGAACTACCGGTTCTTCTACGTTGATGCTGAGGTCTACCCTGCGACCACTAGTCACGACCACCCAGCTCTCAAACTCGAAGAGTCGGATATCTACGACAGGCCCAGGAAGCTAGCATCAAAAAGAGCAGAGGATCCCCATCATGATTAGATCCGTCGAAAGACGACGTCCTCCTCATTGCTCCCGGTGACTATCCCCGACTGGTCGAAGATACTGTAGGGGGAGGAGTATGGGAGGAGGGGAGGAAGACTACTTGGACGACGAGGGGGGATGCGATTGTATCCCGCCTCACGAGTTCCTGGCGGGGACGAGGATGGGGTGTTCGTTCTCTGTGCACAAAGGTGTGGGGAGGACCATCAATGGGAGGGACCTCAGCAGGGTTAGGAACGCGATCTGGGCTAAAACTGGGTTCCAAGATTAAGTTAATATTTTTGTTTTTCCTTTTGAGTTAAATTTTCTCTTTATTTAACTTTTCGAGGAGGCTAACGACTGAGGATGAGATTTTGTTGGACTTAAGAGGAGTGTCATTTGTGCATGCTTTTTTCTTGTAAGACGGTCTTCATGTTACGTTAGACCTGTTCACCTGGTTTTTATCAGAGTCTGATGATCTTCATGTATGATTTCCCAAAATATTCTTCTAGTTGACGTATTTCTTGCCACCTTTGCAAATGAACAGGGGGCATGGATAGACCCTACATGAACACGAAAATGTAGTCCTTCTCTATTGATCAAAAGAGAAAATTACCCCCAAACAGTCGAATGGACATTGGCCAGGGGTTTCTAGGTTCTTGCTTTTTCAAGAACCGGAACCGGTACCAGAACTGGGCGGATTGGTTATTGGGTGGTTCTTTAAGCCACATGGTAGATTCTAGGTTCTAAAAATAAGGAACCTAGTGTGCGCGCGCCCTTCCGGCCTAGCGGCGCGCGGCGGCGGTTCCGGCAAGCCCGAGGATCCGGGCCCGCTCCCCCGAGGCCCAGTCCGGTCGGCGTTACGGCTCGAACGTCGGACGCTGCGGAAAGGGGCCCTAGGGTTGGGCCTTCCCTTGATTCGCGAACGGGTCTGCGGGGCGTTTCGCCAACCATCCGAAGATGGCGAGCGAAAGGCTGCGTTGAGGCCTCGCATCGCGAATTTAGGGGAGGGCCCAAGGAGCGGCTCGAGTCTGCCGTCACCTCATCCTAAATGGCTCCGAAAATGTGTGTAGTGGGGGTTTGTTTTAGCTTTGGAAAACAGTTCGGAGTCGCCACCGACTTAGATTTAAAAACATGATTTAAGTCGGAAAATCAGAGTTCGGGTTCGGGGATTCCTATTTACTAACCTTAATATCCTACCACATGCGAAAAGGGTGGCGATTTGTCCAAAAAGGAGTTACTTTTGATTGACGGGTGTTGGGCCCGATCCGGGAGTGGGCCGGACTCTTATCGACGTTTTAACGGGCTTTGGACCCGAATTTAGGTTGGTTGAATTAACACAAAGCATACGACGTAAAACCTAAGTGCCTAAGCAAGCGCGCGAACACAAGCAATTATTTAGATCAAAAGGGCGGGGAAGGGGCGGTGATTGCGGGCCTATGCACTTGGGCCCGCAACCCGTTACAAGTGGATTGAAAGTAAAATTCGGGGAAGCCCGCACTTCCCCTTTGTACCTGAAATGACGGTTGGGGCCGCTTTGTCTTCGAGCCCACGGTTTTTAGACCGGGGTAGAACCGCGCGGTTTGATACACGCGCCTTCGAGTCGATCTTCGAAAGACTGGAGTTGATCTTCCGAAATTGCATGCTCAGTGTACATGCGAAGAAAATATAAGAGTGGTTAGTTGACTTTCATTTTCAAAGTCCAAATCAACAATTCGAAATCAAAGAGACGAGCACAAGTTTCAACTAAATCAAAATATTTAAGATCCAACCGCACATTAAGTAAACAGGTTAATAACAAGCATGTTTGTCAAATATCAGCAAAATCCAACGGTGGAATTGTGAATTCTGCACACGCAAAGTCAGCTGTAGCATAGATGAGAATGTAGCATACGCAGGTTTGGAAATAAGAGCATAACTTCACTCAGGATCGTCCGATCAAAGTGAAATAAAAACCTACAGATCTGTATCTTGATGAGGAATCAGAATATAAAATTTCAAATGAATCCAACGGTGGGATCTCATTCTACAGGGCAAAAAATGGTGATTCGGTCTCTTGCGTAAGCAATCCTTGACCAGCAGAATGATGAGAAAAGAAAATTTCATAACTCTTTACTCGTTCGTCAAAAAATTATGAAATTTTGTCACATGCTAGATAACTCAATCATGATTTAGGATGAAAAATTTTAGGAAAAATGGATGTGTAGTCTGCTGCCAGCATAGCGGAGAATCTAGACATTCGAATAGATTGTGTTTCAATCAGCCAGCGTCGCAGATCAAGTTTGACCATGTTTGACTGTAGGCTAAACTTGTTCAAAATAAAAAGTGTAAAACACAGAAATTGTAGTAAATTAAAAGGTCTAGCTCTCGGTTCAACTTTAATCCATTCAGAACTCAAATGAGTAAATTACACTATCTGGTGCGCAAGATACTCATGCTGCCGCAAAAGGGGCAAGAGACATTAGAAGTCTTTGTTTTTTCTGAATGTTTAGACTAACCAGATGATCCCGAAAGCAAAAACTCAAAGAATAAGATTTGTAGAGGGCTCAAATATGGTTTCAAAAGCGCTAATTTTGTAAAATTTGGGCACGTGATGAAAGAGATACGAAGTTTTTTGTATAACAGTATGAATCTTCCCTGAAATGCGACGGAACATCTGTTCTATCTGCACTCCAACAGCGATTTGACCAGGATGTGTATGTTTAACAGAAATGCGTATAACACAAAAGTTTTAGAAAACTTAAAGGGAAATCCGTTCCAACCAATTTCAGGCGAAACGGAGCTCGGATGTTCGAGTTATGTCCGAAAAACAGAGGCAGCTATTCCACTCATACACAGAAACGAGCTGCTTTTTTCGAACAAACAAAACTCGATCAAGCAAGTATCAAATGGAGAAGCTTAAAGCACGAAGGTTGTAGAATAGCCAAAAAGGGAACGAATCCAAGTAGATTTAAGCAAATCCGAGCTGTACAGTCGAAACTAAGCCTGATGGAGTGCAGCTGCACATTCCGCGGATGCGCAGAACAGGGCAGCTGCATTCTCCAGCATACGAAGAGGAAAAACATTGGTAAAACGAGTCTGTTTGAAAAAACTTTCAACAGAGACCATCGAGAAAAAAAGCCAAGGAGTGAAAAAACAGATCAATCCATGCACAGGACAAGGAGTTATGCTGGAAAACGTCAGAAACATGCGGCAGCGAACAACATTCCAATTTCAGCATGCGTATATCCCAACAATCGAAGATAGTTCGAGCAGTTTACAGCACAAACAAGTCCCAGAAGCTATCGACGAAGTCACAGAGGAAGTAGGAAGGGAGTGGACCTGATTTCGCATGGTTTTGAGCTTGCTAGCTCCGGTTACGATGTCTCGAAGATGCCGCAGCGTGTATTCATGCAAACAAGAAAAATAAATGAGGTTAGATTTGTCTAAGGGGTCTACAAAATGAATAGGAAGCAGCTGGTGCAGTGACTCACCGAGAATGGAGTTCGATCGACATGGGAGAAAGGGCGCTCGCGATGGGAAACAGCCCTCTCCACACCTCCCGAGCACGCACGCTCACGATGGGAGACTCGTGTGCGCGTCGGGAGGACTTCTATGCTGGATTTTGGCGAGGGAAACGTCAAAGTCGAAGCTGACCAGCTTAAAGCTCCTCGGAACCTCTTTGCCTTGTTAGTAATGTTGTCATTAAGGGTCGTTTGCCATTAGTTGCCCTGCAGGAAGTCAAAGGGAAATGACACAATCAATGGTGGTGGAAATCTGACAGAGAAATGAGCATCGAACTTTGGTTAGTCAGAGAAGAAGTTCTCGAAATCAAAGTCAAACTCCTGGTCTTGGTGACTGGGACTCCTGTTACACTGGTTGGCTTGGCTGTGATTGTTGGGAGCCACTATAGAGATTTGATATAAGAGTTCGCGTTGCCGTTGTGTTCGAAGCTGAAGAGTGATGACCGCTGCTGGTGTTCCCTCACCACCCCTTTAGGCTGCCATAGTTATCCTGCACAAGTGTACAAAGAGGTTAGGATTTAAGACAGCTTCCCGCAGCGCCGATATGCGGCTGCGAGAAGCGTAGATGGGGACATGAAGGCTGTTTTCTCCGAGGTCGTCGTTGATTTCCGTTGCTAGCGTCACTGTAGCTCAGGATGGATGAAGACTTGGAGTTTCTGCAACGGACACGAGAGCTGGTTGCTGTTGCCGTTGCCAAGGTGAGTCGAGGCAGGCTTTGTCCAGAGGTGACCAGCCGAAGAAGAAGAAGCAGACCCCGAAGAAGAAGAAGAAGCCCACCAAGAAGAAGAAGAAGAAGCCGACCAAGAAGAAGAAGAAGAAGCCGACCCAGAAGAAGAAGAAGACCCCCCCTCACCCGATTGTTCTCTGCCTTTTTTTATTTTCCTTTTTTTTTACCTCTAACGGCCTTCCCCCTCCTTTGTCTGATTCGGGTGTTTGGGGAATTCCCTTCCGGTGCTTCCTATGGGCCAATCCAAGGCCGCCACATGGCAAAATTTGTTAGCCTCCTAGAAGATTGTGTACCTCTCCCCCGACGTTGGCGTCTGTTCAAACCGTTGGGGGAGTGGATAATCTCGAAGTAAACGAAATTAAAACAGCAAAATAAATAAAATAAATAAAAATGTGGTTGGGCTTGGGCTTTTAACAAGAATTGGGCTTTGGATGCAAAATTGGGTCGGCCCAATAATTTAAGGCATTACAGTTTGCCCCTCCTTGTGAGAAAATTTGAGAAAGTTTTCTCACAAGGATATAATAAATGCCTTAAATTAGGTTTCAAAGTTGTCTTTGACCAAAATGTATCCTAAGAGCTCATCAAGAAAAATCATTAGCCATGACAATGACTTTATGAAGTAAAGAGTAATCAAGCATGCATGATTACGACATGCATGTATGTCTTGTTTCATTTATTGCGTTATTTTATGAGATTTGTTAAAATTGCTTCAGAGCGAGATTAAAGGAGGGCTTTTGACTTCTCTCGTATCCTACTCTCATTTCTGAAAGCCATATCGGTTGGATTCTAGAAGTCCTTTGACTTGGATGCTCATGTACCGGTCAAATGAGTCTTTAACTGGGTCGTAATACGGCTTTGGCTTAAGGCCTTTATATTGAAGGTTTAAATTCATCATTTGAAAGAAAGAGTCTAAGGACCTCATCGAAAACTACTGGATCGTAGAGGTTTCACCATTCAAGCAAATTCTCCATCCTTCAGATAGCTCACCAGCTGATGTGTTTTGTTGAGTGATGAATAATTGGTTTAAAAGATCCACTTTGGGGAAAGCTTTGTCTTTGAAGGGTGGCACCTTTGCTTTTGCGACCATCAATGTCGGCTCTGATGCTTTATTTTGCTCTTTTGATTTTCATTTTGCGCTTTCTTTTACAGACCTTTGGTCTTTGCGCTAATTCTTTCTTCTCTAAATTACGGGGATTTGCCCCGTTTTGTTTTCTAATATTTTTCTTTGGTATCCGTGTATTTTGAGAAGTTCTTTGAAGAGTTCGGCTCTTTTAGAATAACTCGACTGGTGAGCTTGACTGTCGATGATACTTCTTCGCTTGAATCTTAAGGAAGTGTAGCCTCTACAATCTGTTGCTTCCGGTTTCTAGCTACAAGATCTCCCTTTAATCCTCGATGTGAGGCGGCCCTTAAACTTCTTGGGTGTAGTGTGTACGAAAACTTCAACTTTGGCTCGAAAGGGGCTAGCAATGGGCGATGTTTCGTGTTTAGGATAGATAAGAAATGCTCGATCTCATCCCGGTCTCGAGCATCTTTTGTCAAAGGATTCGTTATCCGCCTGAAGACTCGTGTATGAATCCTTACAGTGTTTGCGCTCATCACCCTGGGAAAGTGTTTAGGAATAGGTTTGCCTTCTCCATTCTCGCTCAGAAGCATTTTTTATTGAAGATAATTTTAAATTATATGCAAATGAGCACACGAATGTTTAAGAAATGAATGGGTTTAGATACTCAAACCTCTGTAGTGCTCTTGTGCACTTTCGAGGGTAGAGTGTTTACACTTTCATGCCCCAGTCATGTTCTTTGAGACTAGGATCAAACGGCTTCCACCCGACCACCCACGCCGTTACCTAGGAGTTTGTACCGTACTGTGTGAATGTCCATGTACCTACACAGTTGACAACGGACATAGACGAAGTTAGTTCATGTACTTCGACTCTTGCTTGGGCAGTTAATGAAGTAAAATTCCGCTGGGGAGATGAGATGGATATGTCCATCTCAATGATAATCGAGGAATGCGATGCATGTAATCAGCTTGAATGAAGGCAGGACTCCAGCTGGGGAAACGGAGATACGACTCCATCTGGGGAAATATGAGAAATTTTGTTAGAGAGCAATGCAGATGATACTCCCTTTTGGTATGGTCATCTTTGGGTGACGACAAAGGCAATTTCGAAGCTTTGGTTCGAAATTTTCCACCCAACCACCCGCGCCTTTGTCCAAAATGTAGGATGCTCATGTACCTACCCTAAGCAAAGGACAGACAACAAGTGAGCTCATGTAACTTGTTTTCTTTTAAAGTAGGAATGAAGTTTGTTCATGCAACTTCATTTATACGAAAGGCGAAGTAGAGTTTTGATACTTCCCTTTTCTATGTGTTTCGTCATTGCATCTTTGTCCGTAGGAATCAAAGGATTGACGAGATAGTTACTCTTGCTTGACGTCTGTTGTGTAAGGAAGCTCATGTACCTATCAAACAGATGACGAGAAACAAGGGAGTTTATGCGACTTGTTCCTGTTAGAGTAAGAATGAAGTTTGCTCGTGTAACTTCATTTGTAAGAAAGGTGAAGTAGAGTTTTGGTACTTCCCTCTTATATGATTTCGTCATTGCGTCTTCGTCCGATGGAATTGAAGGTTTGACGAAATTGCTGCAGGACTTTGGCTTGAAGCTTTTCCGCCCTACCGCCCTCGCCTTTGTCATAGGAGTTTTGTGCCATTCGTGTGAGGAGCTCTTGTACCTGCCCACGAGACAAAGGACGTAAACGAAATAAGCTCATGTAATTTCGTTTAACTCTTGATAACGAGAGTGTTGTTTGTATAATTCTCCTTTTTCATTTGCTAGCATCTTTGCTCTAATCGACTCCCTGGGGATATATTGCTTTGGAGTTCTTGGCTTTGACGCTGCTTAAGTGTAATATCGTCGGAGAGCATCTGCGTTGATTGCTTGTGGCAGGTCTCCTCCGTCCATCTTTGTTAAGATGGTTGCTCCTCCTGAGAAGGCGTGCTTAACGACGAATGGTCCTTCGTAGTTTGGAGCGAACTTCCCTCGTGGATCCTTGACATTTGGTAGGATTCTTTTAAGAAGGAGGTCACCTGGTCTGTATCTGATTGGCTTGACCTTTTTGTTGAATGCTCTAGACATGCGTTGTTGATAGCATTGCATGTGGTGAGCTGCAGCAAGTCGTTTCTCATCAATGAAGTCGAGGTGGGCGAGTTGATGGTCGACCTTCTCTTCTTCTGTCATGTTGCTTTGGGATGATATCCTGAGAGTCGGTAATTTGACTTCTGCTGGAATGACTGCTTGAGTGCCATAGACAAGCTCGAAGGGGGTTGCCCCAGTTGAAGTGCGCATTGTCGTTCTGTAGGCGAGTAACGCAAAAGGGAGCTTCTCGTGCCAGTCGCGATAGGTAATTGCTGTTTTCTGAAGAATCTTCTTCATGTTCTTGTTGGCGGCTTCGACTGCGCCGTTCATTTGTGGACGATATGGTGAAGAGTTGAGATGTTTGATCCGGAATTCTTCTCATAAGGATCCCATCAGTTTACTGTTGAAGTTTGAACCATTGTCTGTGACCAATAGCTCCGGAACTCCATATCTGGCGATGATGTTCGCCCTCGTGAAACGTACGACATTGTTTGCTGTAACTTCTTTGAAGGATTGGGCTTCAATCCACTTGGTGAAGTAATCGATTGCGACCAGCAAGAATCGGTGTCCGTTTGACGCTTTGGGATTGATTGGCCCGATTACGTCCATGCCCCACATTGAGAATGTCCATGGCTCAAATAGCGGGTAGAGTCTTGTTGGAGGCACATGTACCTTGTCGCTGTAAATTTGACACTTGTGACACGCTTTGACGTATTTGATGCAATCGGCTTCCATTGTGAGCCAATAGTACCCTTGTCGCATTATCTTCTGGGCGAGAGCGTATCCGTTCATGTGTGGTCCGCAAATCCCTTCATGTACTTCGACAATAAGAGCATCAGCTTCTTGCTTGGTGACGCATCTCATGAGGGCCGTCGTGAAGGATTTCTTGTACAATGTATCCCCGTCCAGGAAATAGCTTTTTGTTATCCTCCGTATGAATTTGCGTTCTTTCCCTGTGCTATTTTGGGGAAATCCTCCTGATTGTAAATAATTCTTGATGTCCGTGAACCAAGGTAGAGCATCTTCTGGTTGACTTTGTTCAACGTGCATGCAGCTCGGATCATCAGCGATATTGATGCATAGAGGCTCGATGTTCATTTCTCCAGCTAACGGAATCATCGATGCGAGCACTGCAAGAGCATCAGCAAATCGGTTATCAGTTCGTGGGAGGTAGTTGAATTCAATGTCAGTGAATTGTCGGATTAGCGTTTGTAGATAATCCTGATATGGAATGAGCTTTGGGTCTCGAGTGCGCCAAGCTCCATTCGTCTGGGAGATGATGAGTGCCGAATCTCCATGAACATCCAGGAGTTTAACCCGCATGTCGATTGCGCGAAGTAGGCCGATGATGCATGCTTCATACTCGGCAATATTGTTCGTGCATGGGAATGTGACTTTGGCCGTTGTCGGGTAATATTGTCCATCTGGGGAGATTACAACAGCTCCTATTCCTGATCCCGAGGAATTCACTGCACCGTCGAAGTACATCTTCCATCTTGATTCCTGTTCCATGAGCAGGATGTTCTCGTCCGGCAATCCGATTTCTAAAGAGGAATCATCCGTTCCTGGATATTCAGCAATATGGTCAGCGATCGTTCTCCCTTTCACTGACTTCGTGGAGTGGAATCGAATGTCGAATTCGGCAAGCTGTAATTGCCACTTAGAGACTCTTCCCATCAGTGTTGGCTTGTCGAAGAGATATTTGAGTGGATCATTTTCGGATACTAACAGGATCTCATAGTGCAGAGTATACTGTCGGAGTCAGTGAAGGACCCAAATGAGAGCACAACAAGTACGCTCGGAAGTTGTGTATCTCGACTCACAATCCGGAAATTTCTTGCTGAGGTAGTAGATCGCGTGTTCCTTGGCACCCGGCAATTGTTGGGCGAGCATGGCCCCAAATGATTCTTCTCTGACTGTGAGATAGAGTGTGAGAGGATGCCCCGACTTTGGAGGGATGAGAACTGGTGGTTCTGTCAAGTATGTCTTGATTTGCTCAAATGCAATTTTGCACTCATCATCCCACTCAAACTTGACGTCTTTCCTCAGTTTCTTGAACAGAGGTTTGCATGTGTCGGCTAGGTTGGATATGAACCTTCCGATGTAGTTAACGTGACCCATGAAGCCACGGATCTCTTTGACTGACTTTGGAGCTGGGAGATCACGAATTGCTTTGATTTTATCAGGATCAATCTCAATGCCTTTATTGCTGACGACGAAACCGAGGAGTTTGCCTGAAGTTGCCCCAAACACGCATTTGGCGGGGTTGAGACGTAGCTTGTATTTACGAAGCCGCTCGAATAACTTTCGAAGAATGACAGTGTGGCTCTCATCTTGTTTGGACTTGGCGATCATGTCGTCGACGTAGACTTCAATCTCGCGATGCATCATATCGTGAAAAAGGACCACCATAGCATGCTGATAGGTTGCCCCAGCGTTCTTGAGCCCGAAGGGCATGACCCGATAGCAGAATGTGCCCCAGGGTATTGTGAAGGTTGTCTTCTCTTTGTCTACTTCGGCCATGCGAATCTGATTGTAACCAGAGAATCCATCCATGAAAGAGAATCTGTTGAATCCGGCGGTGTTGTCCACCAGTAAGTCGATGTGTGGGAGTGGGAAGTCGTCCTTGGGACTTGCTTTGTTGAGGTCGCGGTAATCGACGCAGACTCGGACCTTCCCGTTCTTCTTGATGACAGGGACTATGTTAGCGACCCACTGTGGATAGGTAGCCACCTCAATAAAGTTGACTTTCAGTAGTTTATCTACTTCTTCCTTGATGGCAAGGGCTAATTCAGGCTTGTATCGACGTTGCTTCTGTTTTATAGGATGAATAGACGGGTCCGTAGGAATCTTGTGCTCCACAATCTCTGGATCTAGTCCCGGCATATCTGCATATGACCAAGCAAACACATCAGAGAATTCTTTAAGAAGGTTAACAATATCCTTGGCTTCATCATCTGATAAATCTACACCGATGAACAACTCCTTAGGGTCATCTTCAGTTCCGATGTTAATTGAAACTGGTTTTTGTAATGTAAGGTCCTTTGGTTCCTCATGTCGTTGAAAACCCTGCTCCAAACCGTAATACCCGTCTATAGATTTCGGGTCATTTATTGTTTCTCTGTCTTGTTCAGAGGTTTTCCCGGGTGTACCCGAAGCGCCGTTCCTGAAAAGGAGAAGGAATTAGAGTGATGTATTCAAATGAGTTATTTGAAATATTGTTTCATGCAACAATTCATAATAAGGCATGCGCTTTTGACCAAAAGAAAATAATGTGGGATCAGGACTCAGCGGGTCCCTCATCGTTTTATCGGATTCGCCCTGAACATCAGCGGCCCGATCCCACAAACGCCCTAGGTATTGCCTAGGGATCGCGTTACATATAGACAACCTTGCTAGTCCGCGACCAGAATGTAGCAAGGAAACCTACTCTTGATTCTAAGTGCAGAAAAATAAAGATGGAAAGTTTCAACCGTCGAGAGGCATGTCTGGCTCGGCCGGGATCGACGCTTCCATCATACAGACTTCTTCTTCGGACTCTTGCGTCCCTGTCTGCTCATCTTGTTTCCCCTCCGCTTCGTCGTTCGCAGTAGGGGAATCCGCACGCCTGTTAGAAAAGGGTGCTTCAATCCTTGGAGGAGCCCTTGGCGGTGCGTGCTCATACATATGCACTTCTTCTTCATGTTCGGCCAAAACTGAGAAGAAATTTGCCCCAATATAATTTACGTGCTCTGGGAGAGGATTGCTCTTAACATTTGGGGCAGTCGCAGGCACGGAGAATGTAATTGCTCCTTCGTCTAACAGATTCTGAATCTTGAACTTCAAGGCAATGCAATCCTTGGTGTCATGCCCCATTGTTCCCGAGTGGTACTGACAAACCGCCTTGGGGTTATATCCAAACGATGAGGGATTGGTGGCTTTGGCTTCAACGGGCTTGATAAAACCCATGTCCCTCAATCGAACAAACATTACATCCAGGGGATCAGGCGTTGGAGTCAAGTCCTCCAGCCTTCGTCGTGGGCGCTCCACTTGTGCAGACCTTGGCTGCTGTTATCCTGCCATATTAACGGGGGGTCTGAAACGAGTTGCTGCCGGTGCTGGAGGCCTAAGCGCGGCTGCAACATACGTCCTTGGCACGTACGAAGCCGGGGGTGGAGTTGCCCTCATCGATTGCCTGTTCTGCTCAGCAGTTGCGATAAGCTCCTTGGGCCTGGGCTTCACTGCCGGTTTTGCTGAAGGGGAAGGGATTAGCCCTTCTCGATTTACTCCGTCAAGTTTGTCTGCGTTGATGACTGCCTGAGCGAAGGTGGAAAATGTCTGCCCGATCATGTAGGGCATGTACTCACGTGGGAGCAACTGGAGGAATTCATCGATAAGCTCTCTCTCCGTAAGCGCCGGTTTGATCTGAGACGCAATGTGCCTGAATCGGTACGCAAACTGCTTAACGTCCTCGGTGCAGTATCTCCTCAATTTCCGCAGATCCGAGTATGTAGGCGCCATCTCCACATTAAAGCTGTAATAATTGAGGAAATCGAGGGCCAGGTCTTTGAACGTCGCGTATTGGCTAACATCCTTGGTGTAGTACCAATGCAATGCTGACTCTGCCAAGCTTTCTTGAAACATGGCGATACGGAATTTGTCGTCCGCCGGATACACAGCCATCTTGTGGCAGAAGTGTTTCAAATGTAGTTCCGGGCAGCCATTCCCGCGGAACTTCTCGAACTCGGGCATTTTGAACTTTGGTGGGACTTGTATTTGAGGGATTTGGTAGTTGGCGTACTCCCAGTTATGTGCCCGATACCCCTGGATAGCGTTTAGGCGCTCTTCCAGTTTCGCCATGCGGCGAGCCTCCTCCTGCTGCATTTAGGCAATCCTAGCCTCGAGCCTTGTCTCGAAGGCACTAGCTTGTTGTTGTTCACCAAATAATTCATCGATGTACGCACGCGCCCTTCCGGCCTAGCGGCGCGCGCGACGGTTCCGGCTAGCCCGAGGATCCGGGCCCGTTCCCCCGAGGCCCAGTCCAGTCGGCGTTACGGCTCGAACGCCGGACGCTGCGGAAAGGGGCCCCGGGTTGGGCCTTCCCTTGATTCGCGAACGGGTCTGCGGGGCGTTTCGCCAACCGTCTCCAGTTCCCTGAAGGCGGCGAGCGAAAGGCTGCGTTAAGGCCTCGCTCGTGAATTTCGGGGAGGGCCCGAGGAGCGGCTCGAGTAGCCGTCACCTCACCCCAAATGGCTCCGAAAAAGGGTGTGTGGGGTTTAGTTTTAGCTTTGGAAAACTTTGTTCGGAGTCGCCACCGACTTAGTTTTAAAAATGTGATTTTAAGTCGGAAAAATCAGAGTTCTGGGTTCGGGGATTCCTATTTACTAACCTTAGTACTCTACCACATGCGAAAAGGGTGGCGATTTGTCCAAAAGGTTATTTTTGATTGACGGGTGTTGGACCCGATCCGGGAGTGGGCCGGACTCGTATCGACGTTTTAACGGGCGTTAGACCCGAATTTAGGTTTGTTTGATTAAAAAACCAACACACGACATAAACCTAAAGCCTAAACAATCACGCAAACACAAGCAATTATTTAGATCAAAAGGGCGGGGAAGGGGCGGTGATTGCGGGCCTATGCACTTGGGCCCGCAATCCGTCACAAGTGGGCTTTTAAAATGAAATTCGGGGAAGCCCGCACTTCCCCTTTGTACCTTTGATTGAAGGTTGGGGCCTCTTTAACTTCGAGCCCGCGATTTTTAGGCCGGGGTGGATCCGCGCGGTTTGATACACGCGCCTTCGAGTTAACTTCGAAATTTTGGAGTTAATCTTCCGAAATTGCATGCTCAGTGTACATGCAAAATAAAATGTAAGTGTGGTTAGTATCGTTAAATTCGAACAAAACTCAATTAGATTGAGAATTAGTAAGGCTTGTCTTACCGTTTTAGTCGAAGATGCTCCCTCGTTGTGAAAAGTCGAAAATGCCCGAGAAGTTTGATCGTGTTTTCATGCAAGAACAAAGGAAGATAGAAGTTAGCGACGCATATTGAGTATTTACCCATGAAAACATAATAAACCTAAATAGGGAAACACAAAGATTAAAATCCTAAATATAATCACTAAATGAAAAAAATTTGTCCCGGTTGCATCCAATTGTAAGTTATAATTATTAAGGGTCGGAAAATGATTAATTAATTATCCAAAAGGAACAAATCCCATCGTTAAGTTAAGGCTCGTAAAAAATAGAAATAGTTAAAGGATAGTGGATTCATTACCCGGAAAGAGTGGCATTTTGTAGCCCACCCGACGAAGCCCACCCACCGTGACTTTGGGATATCTGAATCAGCTATGGGCTGAACAAAGGCCTTGGAGACTTCGAAGCTAATCGTGGCATCCGACGAAAAGGGGGTCTTCTGACTTCGTCAGTGCAGAAATCAGGACCAGGGTCGCCCCAGAGCTTGTCGTCGTGGTCAGCCCCATGAGAGGCGAAGCGGGCGGCAACGGTGTCGGAGCTCAGGATCTGGGAGCGTTGAGACTTCATGGCGGCGAGGAGATCTGCCGTTGGGGCCGGGGTGAGTGGGTCTTCGGATTCGGTGCGGGATGGTGCTCGAGGAAGTCGCTGCTGGTCGGGGAGGTGAGGCCGGTCGGAGGGAAGGCTGGAGGAGACCGGGATCGTCGTGGGTTGGAGATCCCCGGAGCTGGAGGTCGTGGTTGACGAGCTGCTTCTCCCAGAGGTTGAAATCAGGATGGGGAGCCGCCGGGGACAGATCCGGAAACACCGCCGAGGAGGATGCCGTAGGAGGACGCCGAGAGGGAGAATGGCCACCGCTGCACCCGGGGTGGGATCCCGCCGGAGGTTGTGGCATCTTTGGCGCCTGAGCTCGGGGAAGCGCCGGAGGGAGGTTGGTTCCGTCGGGAAACGCCGAGGAGACGAGTCGGCTGACCGTCGTTGGCTTTCGGGACGCCGGGGAAGGCGGGGGCTACCGCTGTCGACCGTGGGTTTGTTGCCGTAAGTCGTGGGTCGCCCGGGGGGGAGAGGGAGATCCACCACCACCGACTGTGGATCGTCTGGCTTGGGATCCTGACGTGGGTCGACTCCGGGGTCGGGGAGGTGTTTCCGGGCGTGGATCGTCTGGCTGCGGCAAGAGTTGGCGTCGCCGGAGTCGGATTGCGGTTTGCCGCTGCCGGAGCTGAAAGTGGGTTTGCCGGAGGAGACTGGTTGTGGGAAGCCACCTTGGGGTCGCTGGGGTGTCCGTGGCCGGAGAAAGGGGTGGTGGCAATTCTGAAACGTCATGAAGCTGGGTTGCGGGAGGACTCGGGGACGCCGATACTCCGCTTCTGGTTGGATGGTTGCTGGTCCGCTACCGACGACGGTGAAGACGGGTCATTGTGCTGCCGACGTAAGGGACGCCAGAGGAGACAGGGGCTATGACGGACTGGACGATGCCGGGGACGAAAAGAGAGCTGGAGCAAGCTTGGCCGGAACTCCGGGAGGTGCCCATCTAGACGCAGGGCTGTTGGCGCTGGAAAGGGGAGTCGCCTTGGGGCTCGTCGAGGGGGACGTCGGGAATCAGCCACTGCTGTGGGAACTGAGGTAGCATCTGAGGTATCCTGCGAAAGTGAGTGCTCCAGGATGGTGGAGAGCTGGTGGCCGTTACTGGAAGAACAACCAAAGCGTTTGTGGTTGTTAAAGTCGGAGGAGGAGTCGCCTTGGGATGTCTACTTCTAGTCCTGTGGTCTGCACAAGGAAAGCAAGACGTCAAAACAAAAGGAGGGCTCCTCGCGACGCTGAAGTGCGACCGCGAGGAGCTTGGGGATGATCCTCCAGCGGTAGAGGAAGGTGCTAATTGGGCTAGCTAAAAGAAGGGCTCGTCGTCTTTGCTGCCACGGGCATCACCGCATCTGGGAAGTTGGAACCCGCTGCGTCTTGAGGTATGTGTGCTTTTACTGTCTCCGTTGGCTCTTCTGTTTGGGTTGGCGACAAAGGGGATCCCTGTTGAGCTCAGTGGTTCTTACCTTGGCTGGCAGATGCAGGAAGATCCTTGCAACGGATGTGGCTGGTCGTCGAAGGGAAGATGGAGGTTCCTGGTTGTTAAAAGACGCAAAGAGATGAGGAAGAAAGACGATGGCTTCGTCAGTTCCCTCCACCCCTTCTAAGGAAGAAAGAATTTTCCCCCAGGAATTGGTAAGCGTTTTTTACTGTTTGATCGAACCCCCCCCAGAACTCCACCAACCCCCCCCCCCCCCAGAATTCTCCTTTTATGTCTCCCCAATTCTCTTTAACTGGAACCTGAGTTTCGTTCCATTTTTACTAGTATCGTTAGAATTCATCCCATTTTGTTGGGATTTGACTGGCTTTGGTCGGAATTCTAACGAAGGTTTGATTAATCTGTTTACTTTTGTCTTTTGCAGGCATTAATGGGGGGATTTGGTGTGTTCCCTCAGAGGATTTGGAGCGCGGGGATGTCGGGAGTTCCCCTGCAACAGATCCTTGTCGGGGAAAAGGTAAGTCTGATTTCTTTTATTTTGATTTAGGCTGGGGGCTGTGATTGTGGGTTGGGTTTGGGCTGATCAACCATTTGCTTCGGGCTAGATTTGATTAGCCACTTGCTTTGGTTTGGGCTGAGAGTTGTTTTATGAGTTTGGCTTTGGCAAATTTTGTGGGTTGGGAGCCTTTGGGCTCTATTTCATTTTGGGTTAGCTTGCTTGATCAACCTTTGGGTTAGGCTATTTCTGCTTTGGGTCGGGCTACCCTTGGCTCCCTTTTCTTTGATTTGGTTTGGGGCTTCAATTGGCAGTGGAGAACCTGAAGCCATAGCGTCATGACGTGCCAACATGGATTGCAAGGCATCGCTCAATTCAAGTCCTCGGGCAAGAAGTGCTTCATTGGATCATTCGGGTTCACAGCTTGCAGCATGTCACTCAAGACCTCCAGTACGCATATCCAGCCTGGTCATGCCTTAAGGTGGGATGTGTAGGAGGTGGAGTAATGATAGGAGCTTGCTGGTTTTGTTGAGGGCAGCCGACTGGACTGCGGCCGGCCCCATGAAAGAGCTGCGAGTGTGGAGTACCTCCCTGCGGTTGACATTTCTGTACAAGTTGCGTTTGTAGCTGCTATTATTATTATTATTATTATTTTTATTCTGTGTAAAATTGGATTTTAAAATCCTATGGATTGGGCTTTGGCCATCTTGGGAATGAAAATTGGGCTAAAGATGATTGTTCGCGGCCCATTTATTAATTTGAGGTATTACAGTTTGCCCCTCCTTGTGAGGGAATCTGAAAGGATTTTCTCGCAAGGATCTCAGGAATACCTCAAATTGCATTTCGAGAGCGTCTTCGGTCGACACGCACTCTGAAAGCTTCTTCAAGAAAATCATTAGTTACAACGAAAAAAAAAATTGCTAAATGTACATGCACATTATGCTTTTTTTTGTTTTCTCTTTAAAATCATGTTTCCAAGCGAGAGCAGAGAAGGCTTGTTGATTCCTCTCGTGTTTCACTCTCATTTCTAAAAGCCATTTCAGTTGGATTTCAGAATTCCTTTGACACGGATGCTCATGTACCGGTCGAAGGAGTCTTTGCTCGGGTTGTAATGTAGGTTCTGGCATAAGGCCTTGAAAATGGGAATTTAAATCGGTTGTTTGAAAGAAGGAGTCTAGGGACCTCATCGGAAGCTACTGGATCGTAGAGGTTCCACCATTCAAACAAATTCTCCATCTTTTAGACAGCTCACCGGTTGATGTGTTTTGTTGGGGATGAACAGTCGGCTTACTAGTAGATGTGGATAATCCACTTTGGGGAAAGCTTTGTCTTTGAAAGATAGCACCTTTGCTTTTGCGACCGTTAATGTTGGCCCTGGTGCTTAATTTTTGCTCTTTTGATTTTGATTCTGCGCTTTTCTTTTAAAGACTTTGGTCTTTGCGCTAATCCTTTCTTTTCTTTGCTGGATTACAGGGATTTGCCCCGCTTTATTTTCTTTTGAATTTGTGTTTCTTGAGAATCTTTTTGAGAAGCTCAGTCCTTGGGAATGACTCAACTGGTAGGCTTGACTGTCGATGGTGCCTCTTCACTTGAATCTTAAGGAAGTGTAGCCTCCACGATCTGTTGCTTCCGGGCTCTAGCTACAAGATCTCCTTTTTTAACCTCGATGTGAGGCGGTCCTTAGACTCGTTAGGTGTAGTGTATATGGAAACTTCAACTTTGGCTCGAAAGGGGTTAGCAATGGTTGATGTTTCGTGTTTGGATAAAGAAGAAATGCTCAATTTCATCCCGGCTTAGAGCATCTTTCGTCAAAGGATTCGTTATCCGTCTGAATGCTCTTGTATGAATCCTCACAGTGTTTGCACTCATCACTCTGGGTAAGTGTTTGGGAATAGGCTTGTCTTCTCCACTCTCGCTCAGAAACATTTTTATTAAAGCTTAGTTTCGAATTGTATGCAAATGAGCACACAAATGCTTACGAAATAAACAGGTTTAGATACTCAAACCTCTGTAGTGCTCTTGTGCACTTCGAGGGGAAAGTGCTTGCACTTTCATGCCGCAGTCATGTTCTTTGAGATTAGAGTCAAACGGCTTCCACCCGACCACCCTCGCCGTTGCCCAGGAGTTTGTATCGTACTGTGTGGATGCCCATGTACCTACACAGTTGACGACGGATAAAGACGAAGTTAGCTCATGTACTTCGACTCTCGCTTGGGGAGTTAAAAATGAAGTAAAATTTTCGCTGGGGAGATGAGATGGATATGTCCGTTTCAATGATAGTTGAGGAATGCGACGTATGTAATCAACTCCAGCTTGAATGAAGGCAGGACTCCAGCTGGGGAAGTGGGGATACGACTCTATCTGGGGAATCATGAGAAATTTTGTTAGAGAGCAGTGTAGATGATACTCCCTTTTGGTATGATCATCTTTGGTGATGACAAAGGCAATTTCGAAGCTTTGGTTCGAAATTTTCCACCCGACCGCCCGCGCCTTTGTATGTAATGTAGGATGCTTATGTACCTACACTAAGCAAAGGACAGATAACAAGTGAGCTCATGTAACTTGTTTCTTTTAAAGTATGAATGAAGTTTGCTCATGTAACTTCATTTATATGAAAGGTGAAGTAGTGTTTTGATACTCCCCTTTTCTATGTGTTTCGTCATTGCGTCTTTGTCCGTAGGAATCAAAGGATTGACGATGTAGTTACTCTTGTTTGACGTCCGTTGTGTAAGGAAGCTCATGTACCTATCAAACAGATGGCGAGAAACAAGGGAGTTCGTGCGACTTGTTTCTGTTAGAGTAAGAATGAAGTTTGCCGTTGTAACTTCATTTGTAAGAAAGGTGAAGTAGAGTTTTGGTACTTCCCTTTTGTTTGATTTCGTCATTGCGTCTTCGTCCGATGGAATCGAAGGTTTGACGAAATTGTTACTCTTGCTTGACGTCTGTTGTGTAAGGAAGCTCCTCTACCTATCAAACAGATAGCGAGAAACAAGTGAGTTCGTGCGACTCGTTTCTGTTAGAGTAAGAATGAAGTTTGCTGTAGTAACTTCA
Source organism: Melastoma candidum (assembly GCA_023653495.1). Classification (NCBI taxonomy): domain Eukaryota; kingdom Viridiplantae; phylum Streptophyta; class Magnoliopsida; order Myrtales; family Melastomataceae; genus Melastoma; species Melastoma candidum. Next base: position 11,711,280 of record CM042882.1, on the reverse strand, counting down.
TTTGTAAGAAAGGTGAAGTGGAGTTTTGGTACTTCCCTTTTGTTTGATTTCGTCATTGCGTCTTCGTCCGATGGAGTCGAAGGTTTGACGAAATTGCTACAAGACTTTGGCTCGAAGCTTTGCCGCCCTACCACCCTCGCCTTTGTCGTAGGAGTTTTGTACCATCCGTGTGAGGAGCTCTTGTACCTGCCCACGTGACAAAGGACGTAAACGAAATGAGCTCATGTAATCTCGCTTAGTCAGGTGAAGAGAGTGTTGATTGTGTAATTCTCCCTTTTCATGTGTCAGCGTCTTTGCTCTAATCGATTCCCTGGGGATATAGAGGAACTTCGCTGACGTATATTGCTTTGAAGTTTTGGCTTTGACACTGCTTATGTGTAATATCGTCGGAGAGCATCTGCGTTGATTGCTTGTGGCAGGTCTCCTCCGTCCATCTTTGTTAGGATGGTTGCTCCTCCTGAGAAGGCGTGCTTAACAACGAACGGCCCTTCGTAGTTCGGAGCGAATTTCCCTCGTGGATCCTTGACATTCGGTAGGATTCTCTTGAGGACAAGGTCGCCTGGTCTGTATCTGATTGGCTTGACCTTTTTGTTGAATGCCCGGGACATGCGCTGTTGGTAGCATTGCATGTGGTGAGCTGCGGCAAGTCGTTTCTCATCAATGAAGTCGAGGTGGACGAGCTGATGATTGGCCCTCTCTTCTTCTGTCATGTTGCTTTGGGATGATATCCTGAGAGTTGGCAATTTGACCTCTGCTGGAATGACCGCTTGAGTGCCATAGACGAGTTCGAAGGGGGTTGCCCCGGTCGAAGTGCGCATCGTCGTTCTGTAGGCGAGTAATGCGAAAGGGAGCTTCTCGTGCCAATCGCGATAGGTAATTGCTGTTTTCTGAAGAATCTTCTTCATATTTTTGTTGGCAGCTTCGACAGCACCGTTCATTTGTGGACGGTACGGTGAAGAATTGAGATGTTTGATCCGGAATTCCACGCAAAGGGATTCCATTAGTTTGCTGTTGAAGTTTGAACCATTGTCTGTGACCAATAGCTCTGGAACTCCATATCTGGCGATGATGTTCGTCCTCATGAAGCGCACGACGTTGTTTGCTGTGACTTCTTTGAAGGATTGTGCTTCGATCCATTTGGTGAAGTAGTCGATTGCGACTAGCAAGAATCGGTGCCCGTTGGATGCTTTGGGATTAATGGGCCCGATTACATCCATGCCCCACATTGAGAACGGCCATGGTTCAAATAGCGGGTAAAGTCTTGTCGGAGGCACATGTACCTTGTCGTTGTAAATTTGACACTTGTGACATGCTTTGACATATTTGATGCAATCGGCTTCCATTGTAAGCCAATAATACCCCTGTCGCATGATTTTCTGGGCGAGAGCGTATCCGTTCATGTGCGGTCCGCAAACCCCTTCGTGGACTTCGACAATGAGGGCTTCAGCTTTTTGTTTGGTGACGCATCGCATGAGAGCCGTCGTGAAGGATTTCTTGTACAAGATATCACCATCTAGAAAATAACTTCTCGTTATCCTCCGGATGAACTTGCGTTCTTTCCCTGTGCTATTTTGGGGAAATCCTCCTGATTGTAAATAATTCTTGATGTCTGCGAACCAAGGTAAAGAGTCTTCAGGTTGGCTCTGTTCAATGTTCATGCAGCTTGGATCATCAGCAATGTTGATGCGCAAAGGCTCGATGTCCATTTCTCCGGCCAACGGGATCATTGATGCGAGTACTGCAAGAGCATCAGCAAATCGATTATCAGTTCGTGGGAGATAATTGAATTCAATATCAGTAAATTGTCTGATTAGTGTTTGTAGATAATCCTGATATGGAATGAGCTTTGGGTCTCGTGTGCGCCATGCTCCGTTCGTTTGGGAGATGATGAGTGCCGAATCTCCATGAACGTCGAGGAGTTTAACCCGCATGTCGAGTGCGCGAAGTAGGCCGAGGATGCACGCTTCATACTCGGCTATGTTGTTCGTACAAGGAAAGGTGACCTTGGCCGCTGTTGGGTAATACTGTCCATCTGGGGAGATTACAACAGCTCCTATCCCTGATCCTGAGGAGTTAACTGCACCATCAAAGTACATCTTCCATCTTGGTTCTTGTTCCATGAGTAGGATGTTCTCGTCCGGCAGTCCGATTTCCAGAGATGAATTATCTGTTCCTGGATATTCGGCGATATGATCAGCGATTGTTCTCCCCTTCACTGACTTCGTGGAGTGAAATCGAATGTCGAATTCGGCGAGCTGTAATTGCCACTTAGATACTCTCCCCATCAATGTTGGCTTGTCGAAGAGATATTTGAGTGGGTCATTCTCGGAGACCAATAGGATCTCATAGTGCAGAGTATACTATCGGAGTCGGTGGAGGACCCATATGAGTGCACAGCGTGTACGTTCGGAAGTTGTGTATCGAGACTCGCAATCTGTGAACTTCTTGCTGAGGTAGTAGATTGCGTGTTCCTTGGCGCCTGGTAGTTGTTGGGCGAGCATGGCTCCGAATGATTCTTCTCTGACTGTGAGGTAGAGTGTGAGAGGATGCCCCGGCTTTGGCGGGATGAGAACTGGTGGTTCTGTCAGATATGTTTTTATCTGTTCGAATGCAACTTTACAATCATCATCCCACTCGAACTTGACGTCCTTCCTTAGTTTCTTGAATAGGGGTTTGCATGTGTCAGCTAGGTTGGAAATGAACCGTCCGATGTAGTTAACGCGTCCCATGAAGCCGCGGATGTCTTTGATTGACCTTGGAGCCGGAAGATCACGAATCGCTTCGATTTTATCGGGGTCAATCTCAATGCCTCTGTTGCTGACAACGAAACCAAGAAGTTTGCCTGAAGTCGCTCCAAATACGCATTTGGCGGGATTGAGGCGCAGCTTGTACTTGCGAAGCCGTTCAAATAGCTTTCGAAGAACAATTGTGTGGCTTTCATCTTCCTTGGACTTGGCGATCATGTCGTCGACGTAGACTTCAATTTCGCGATGCATCATGTCGTGAAAAAGGACGACCATAGCACGTTGGTAGGTTGCCCCGGCATTCTTGAGCCCGAAGGGCATGACCCGATAGCAAAACGTGCCCCAGGGTGTTGTGAATGTTGTCTTCTCTTTGTCTTCTTCGGCCATGCGAATCTGGTTATAACCGGAGAATCCGTCCATGAAAGAGAATCTGTTGAATCCGGCGGTGTTGTCCACCAGTAGATCGATGTGCGGAAGTGGAAAGTCGTCCTTGGGACTTGCTTTGTTGAGGTCGCGATAGTCGACGCAGACTCGGGCCTTCCCGTTCTTTTTGATGACCGGGACTATGTTGGCAACCCATTGCGGATAGGTAGCCACTTCGATAAAGTTGACTTTGAGCAGCTTATCCACTTCTTCCTTGATGGCAAGGGCTAGCTCGGGCTTATACCGGCGCTGCTTCTGCTTTATAGGATGAATTGACGGATCTGTAGGGATCTTGTGCTCCACAATCTCCGAATCTAATCCCGGCATGTCCGTGTATGACCAAGCAAAGACGTCAGAGAATTCCTTTAGCAGGTTGACGATGTCTTCAGTTTCATCCTTTGACAAATCTGCGCCGATGAACAATTCCTTGGGGTCATCTTGGGTTCCGATGTTGATTGAAATCGGCTTCTGCAGTGTGATGTCCTTCGGTTCTTCATGTCGCTGAAGACCTTGTTCCAATCCATAATATCCGTCTATGGACTTGGGGTCGTCCACTGCTTCTCCGTCTTGTTCAGAGGTTTTCTTGGGTGCTCCTGAAGCGCCGTTCCTGAAAAGGAGAAGAAATTAAAGTAATGTATCCAAACGAAATATTCGGAATATCGTTCCATGCGACAATTCATAACAAAGCATGCGTGTTTGACCAAAAGAAAATTTTGTGGGATCAGGACTCAGCGGGTCCCTCGTCGTTTCCTCGGATTCGCCCTGATCATCAGCGGCCCGATCCCACAAACGCCCTAGGTATTGCCTAGGGGTCGCGTTACATAAAGACGACCTTGCTAGTCCGCGACCAGAATGTAGCAAGGTAACCTACTCTATCTATCTAAGTGCAGAAAAGTAAAGATGGAAAGTTTCACCCGTCGAGAGGCATGTCTGGCTCGGCCGGGATCGACGCTTCCATCATATAGACTTCTTCTTCGGACTCTTGTGTCCTTATCTTCTCGTCTTGTTTCTCCTCCACTTCTTCGCTCGTAGTGGGAGAATCCACACGCCTGCTCGGAGGAGGCGCTTCAAGCCTTGGAGGCGTCCTGGGCGGTATTGGCACGTGTGGAGCTCGAAAAGGCGGTGCTTTGGCTTGCTGAACATATGCCGGTATTTGATCCCAGGGAATGGCGAAGTCATAAGGTATGAAACGAGCCCGTCTGCGAGGTCGACGCCTATGACCTTGCCCCAAATTCACTTGGATGATATTGACATGTTCAACGATCGTCCGCTCGCCGTTGACCTCCTCGTCACTCTGGATCTTCACGTTCTCCAGTTTCTCCGATAGTATTTCACCCTCCATTGTCGCCGCGGATGAACAAACGAAACGGATAGCCGACTTGCTGCTGGTGTGATTGCCCTGTTTGCGCCGCGCCTTGGCTGTGAATCCGAGTCCACTAGTCCCTGCTGGAGCTGGGATAGTGATCGGATAAATCATTCCTTGTCCTCTGATTCCGAGTCCTTGGCCCGGTTGATACCCATGTCGGAGGAATTCCTTTGCGGCACTGATGTTGCCCCATGTCATCAAGGGATCTGATTTGTAGTCATGTCTGACCATATTCACCCTTTCCAGTGTTTGAACTGTTGATGGTTCCTCAGTTGGCTCTCCAACGTACGGCATGTCGATTTCATGGCAAAGCTCCATTGAGTGTTCTCCTCTGACTGTGATGAGCTTGCCGTCTGAAGAAAATTTGACCATCTGGTGAAGCGTTGATGGAACTGCTCCAGCCTGATGAATCCAAGGGCGTCCCAGCAGCATGTTGAAGGACCCTGCAGTCTCCATAATCTGAAACTGGGTGGAGAATAAGGTTGGCCCAACTTTGATTTCCAACGTGACTTCGCCATGGGCTTGTCGTTTCGCGCCGTCGAAAGCCCGAATAGTTAAGTTGGATTGAGAAAGTTTCTCCAAGTTGATGTTGAGCTTTTGAGCTACCGCCAATGGGATGATATTAACCCCCGATCCGCCATCGAAGAGAACCTTGGAGATGGTGGTTTCACGACACTGGAGCGTGATGAAGAGAGCATTGTTGTGATCCTGCCCCTGCTCCGGCAGATCATCTTCTGAGAAGTTAATTACATTGTTCGCCAGCATGCTACTCATGTACGCATCCAATGCGGCGACTTCGACCTGCTCTGGCACATGCACCTCGGCTAGAAACTTCTCCAACATCTCCCTGTGCTTGTCGGAGGAATGGATGAGGTCGAATAGCGAGATCTGGGCTGGTTGTTTTCGAAGCTGCTCGACTATATCGTAGTCGCTCCCCTTCACCGTATAAATCACCTTGCGGATTTGCTCGTTTGAAGGCGCCTTGGGCTTCGAAGATTCGGCTGGGGATGAGGCTTCAGGAGCTGGCACCACCCTTCCGGAGCGGGTAATTAACTCAACTTCTGGGCTGAGTGGCGTACAGGTGGGTCCCATCACGACCGGAATCCTTGGTTCCGTTGCAAGCGATGATTCTGTCTGACACGCTTCAGGTTGTGCAGATCCCGACGAAACGTAGACGTACGGCGTCCTTGGTCGCCGAGGGGGAACCAATGTAAACCCATCAGGCATGACTGTGGGCTGAGCTTTCCTGTTAGGCTGGGGTCCTCGACCTCTTCCTCGACCTCGGTTGCGACCTCGGCCTCGACCACGACCGGCGTTTACGACGTTGACACTCCTTGGTTGTGCATAGTCGTATTCATACATGTTTACCTCTTCTTCCTGTTCGGCCAAAACGGAGAAGGAATTTGCCCCGATGTAATTTACATGTTCAGGAAGAGGATTGCTCTTAACATTTGGCGCGGCTGCTGGTGCCGAAAATGTGATAGCTCCTTCATCAAGCAGATTTTGAATTTTGAACTTCAGAGCAATACAATCTTTGGTGTCGTGCCCCATTGCCCTGGAATGATACTGGCAAACCGCCTTGGGGTTATAGCCGAAAGATGAAGGGTTGGTGGCCTTGGCTTCCACGGGCTTGATAAAGCCCATATCCCTTAAGCGGACGAACATGACATCCAATGGATCTGGTGTTGGAGTCAAGTCCTCGAGTCTACGCCGGGGGCGCTCCGGTTGTGCAGGCCTTGGCTGCTGTTGTCCCACCATGTTGACCGGGGGTCTGAAACGAGTCGCTGTCGGGGCTGGAGGCCTAAGTGCGGCTGCTACATAAGTCCTTGGCGCGTACGAAGCTGGTGGTGGAGTTGCCCTCATCGACTGCCTATTCTGTTCAGCAGTCGCAATCAGCTCCTTGGGCCTGGGCTTCACTGCCAGTTTGGCTGAGGGGGAAGGGATTAACCCTTCTCGATTTACTCCGTCAAGCTTGTCAGCATTGATGACCACCTGAGCGAAGGTGGAGAATGTCTGCCCGATCATGTAGGGCATGTACTCGCGTGGGAGTAGTTGGAGGAATTCATCGATGAGCTCCCTCTCCGTAAGCGCCGGTTTGATTTGAGACGCAATGTGCCTGAACCGGTACGCAAACTGCTTAACGTCCTCGGCGCGGTATCTCCTCAATTTCCGCAGATCCGAGATCGTAGGCGCCATCTCCACATTAAAGCTATAATAATTGAGGAAATCGAGGGCCATGTCTTTGAACGTCGCGTATTGGCTAACATCCTTGGTGTAGTACCAATGCAATGCTGACTCTGCTAAGCTTTCTTGAAACATGGCGATACGGAATTTGTCGTCCGCCGGATACACAGCCATCTTGTGGCAGAAATGCTTCAAATGTAGTTCCGGGCAGCCATTCCAGCGGAACTTCTCGAACTCGGGCATTTTGAATTTTGGCGGGACTTGTATTTGAGGGATCTGGTAGTTGGCAGACTCCCAGTTGTGCGCCCGATACCCTTGGATAGCGTTTAGGCGCTCTTCCAGTTTCGCCATGCGGCGAGCCTCCTCCTGCTGCATTGAGGCAATCCTAGCCTCGAGCCTTGTCTCGAAGGCGCTAGCTTGTTGTTGTTCACCGAACAATTCATTGACAATTGCCGCATTGCGAGTTCGCGGGCTTGGTAAGGCAGGTTCCACATGCGGAACTGACGGGGTAGCAATTGGTGGAGGGATTCTGAAGGTAGGAGGTGTAGAGGTAGTCTGGTGATAGGGAGTTGGCCCAGGTATTGGTGTTTGGACATGGGGAGTTGGCCCGAATGTCATAGGAGGGTAGGGAGTTGGCCCTTGGAAGGTTGATGACTGTGGGTAGTATGGAGGTAAGTAAGGTTGAGGCATAGGAAGAGAAAGGGGGGGCTCACGCCTGTGTGGGTTATATAAGGATGCTACACTTGTGGAGGTAGCGGATCCGGGCATGACCGGGTTGTAGGAAGGTAAAGTGTTTGGTGGGTTATAAGAAGGCAAAGTGTTTGGAGAAGTGTTTAGGCTAGGATAGAATGGATACGGTGGTGTTTGAGGTCCTGGCATGACAGGAGGAAGGTGAGGGTTTTGGGAGGCGGCAGGAGCAGGTGCGGCTGCTAGCTGACGCTGGAGGAGTTCAGCCATCATCGTCTTTAAGGAGGAGAGTTCGGTTGTGAGAGACTCCACCTTGTCTCCTAGTGAGGGGTCGCTAGCGCCTTGGGCTAGCGTGTTCGAGGCAGGATTGAAGGGAGCTGAAGTCAGTAGGGGTGCCGAGGGTTGCACTGTCGATGCTACTGACGCAGTCAATGGCGGGATGTACAATGGCGAGGTTCTCCCGTCGGAGGGTTGCCCGGCAGCAAGTATGGTCTGGGGCAGCGGCGGGAAGGCATAGATCGGGAAAGGCGAGGCAGCCTCCATCGAAGCTGAGAACTCAATGGCAGCGGGTGGGGGGACTGCGATGGTGACTCCAGCGGCCGGGGCTACTTCTTCCGCTGCCGGGGACACGATCATGGGAGTTGGCGGTGGTCCTGCTGAAGCTTCAGCCATCACCGCCCGGATGGTGCGATATCTGGGACGCTTTCGGTATGGAGCAATTGCTCAGTACCTTGGTGAAGAAGGAAAATTCGATTAGCATCAAACAGTGATACTATAGATGCATGCCATGTAGTGATGCATGATATGTCTAATGCAGGGATTAGATTGTTATCACTCGAATTTAACCCCGAAAGCAAAGAAGTGAATTAGATAGAAGCCAAATAGTTCGATATTGTCATAAAAATACAATCGACTGAAAAGAAAGATAGAATGGGCTCGCAGGCCCGATTGCAGCATGAAGGCATCGCCGATCAGGTGCGATCCCATAGAGCATGACGCTTCCTCCAGAAACGCTGGGACTGAGCTGCGCGGTCCTCCTTCTCGGGTTCCGGTGGAAGCTCGCAGAGTTCTTCTGTGAGGGTCATCCATGTGCGGGAGATGCGCGCGATCACCCTCTGGAGTGCTGTCTTGACCACCTTGTCGTCGTCGAGGCTGAGTGGTCGGAAGAGCTGCTGCGGGGGTACCCTAGTCCTCGGAGTCAACCCCAGCTGATGTCGAACATGGAATGGCGCGTAGTAGGAGGTGCCTCCGAACCCCATGATCGGAATGAAGTGCCCGTCCGTCGAGGAGGTGATGGCGTCATCCGTGTCGAAGCAAGGAGCTCTCTGATAGAAGTCAGCAGGCTCCAGAGACCGGAACAGAGCGTCCACTCCAACGAAAGTGCGTACAGGCAGGCGAGCACGCTCCACGATGCGGGCAAGCAACCCCGGTATGTGCTCCCTAGTGAAGGCTTCTCCCGTGATCCCGAGATGGGTGTAGAACCATACTTGCAGCAGGGATGGGCAGAAGGTCATCCTGTGGTTGCGGACTCCTCGCTTTGCTTCACGCACGATGTTGGTGAGGCTGAAGTTGGTCTCTCCGATCAGGTTAGGCAGGAAAGGAGCGTCTTCAAGTATTGCCTTGGTGATGTAGACAGCTCGTCGGTTGATCGTCTTCTCGTTCTGTGGGTACAGGATCGTCCCGACGAAAAGGAGGATGAATGCTCGCGCTGATCCTTGGCCTTCTCCCATGCGCGGGTTGTATGGCACGAGCTGCAGATCGACGACGTCTTTGATGCTGAGATCCCCTTGGGAGTTGAAGAGCCCTGGTACACTTGCCGATGATATCTGAAGAAGCCTCGCTATGTACTCCTTCGGTTTGTCGATCCGAGGCAGGGGCAGTATCCCTGTGCGGTGGGGCATCTCGGCGAGGTTGATGTACTCCTCGTAGAGCGGCGCCAACTTCAAGTCTCCAAAGCGGAAGACAAAGGAGTCTGGATCCCAGCGCGCCACTAGGTTCTGCAGGAGAGCCCAGTCCAACTCCAGACGCATGAGGTGGAAGAGCCCCTTGAGCTTGGACTGCACGAACTCAAGTTCGGATGGCCTCAGCAACGGCAGCCACTGGTGGAGATTATCGGCGTTAGGCATATTTTTCTGTCGCAGCGAGATGGGCTCCATGAGGTCTTCCTGCATAATAGGGTATCATTCGAGGATGATAACATTCCAATCCCTAACCCTAGTATGGTATGATTCGACACACGATTTATGTAATCATGTTCAAGTAAAAATGGAATGTATGATATTACAAGAATAATCGTGAATTGGAATGCATTCATACGATTATGAACGTGTATGGATGCATTAAAGCGGTAAAAGGAGTTAAGGAAGGGAGAAAAGGAATTTGGAAACCCCCCCTGTGACCAACCCAAACCGCTGCAAAACTGAACAGATTTAGTGTCACAGTTTATTGCATACAAAACATACCTGCCCTGTCCCTGCACGAGTAACAGGCACTTAGTAACAGACAAATGCACGTGCGGCGTCTGGTACCTGTAGTGGGCAAGCAATTTCTAGACTCGGATGGAGGTTTCTAAGACCTCCCTCGGACTAAGGGAGGCGGGTCCCGGTCCATAGCCTACAAGCCGCAGGAAGCAGCGAGGCCGTGCCTTTCGGTGACCCCCTAAAGATCCTAATCCCGGGTATAGGGATTTACCTATATATGCCTAGGAAAGCGGATAAACGAACACAAACAGGAGATCAAACAAAGGGCATCGAGCCAATCAATTACATGCGCAAACAAGTAACTCATCTCCGCATGTGGTAAAAAGGTTTTCGGTAGGAATCCACATGCGGAGTATCCCCAGCGGAGTCGCCATCCGGGATGTACGCACGCGCCCTTCCGGCCTAGCGGCGCGCGCGACGGTTCCGGCTAGCCCGAGGATCCGGGCCCGCTCCCCCGAGGCCCAGTCCGGTCGGCGTTACGGCTCGAACGCCGGACGCTGCGGAAAGGGGCCCCGGGTTGGGCCTTCCCTTGATTCGCGAACGGGTCTGCGGGGCGTTTCGCCAACCGTCTCCAGTTCCCTGAAGGCGGCGAGCGAAAGGCTGCGTTAAGGCCTCGCTCGTGAATTTCGGGGAGGGCCCGAGGAGCGGCTCGAGTAGCCGTCACCTCACCCCAAATGGCTCCGAAAAAGGGTGTGTGGGGTTTAGTTTTAGCTTTGGAAAACTTTGTCCGGAGTCGCCACCGACTTAGTTTTAAAAATGTGATTTTAAGTCGGAAAAATCAGAGTTCTGGGTTCGGGGATTCCTATTTACTAACCTTAGTACTCTACCACATGCGAAAAGGGTGGCGATTTGTCCAAAAGGTTATTTTTGATTGACGGGTGTTGGACCCGATCCGGGAGTGGGCCGGACTCGTATCGACGTTTTAACGGGCGTTGGACCCGAATTTAGGTTTGTTTGATTAAAAAACCAACACACGACATAAACCTAAAGCCTAAACAATCACGCAAACACAAGCAATTATTTAGATCAAAAGGGCGGGGAAGGGGCGGTGATTGCGGGCCTATGCACTTGGGCCCGCAATCCGTCACAAGTGGGCTTTTAAAATGAAATTCGGGGAAGCCCGCACTTCCCCTTTGTACCTTTGATTGAAGGTTGGGGCCGCTTTAACTTCGAGCCCACGGTTTTTAGGCCGGGGTGGATCCGCGCGGTTTGATACACGCGCCTTCGAGTTAACTTCGAAATTTTGGAGTTAATCTTCCGAAATTGCATGCTCAGTGTACATGCAAAATAAAATGTAAGTGTGGTTAGTATCGTTAAATTCGAACAAAACTCAATTAGATTGAGAATTAGTAAGGCTTGTCTTACCGTTTTAGTCGAAGATGCTCCCTCGTTGTGAAAAGTCGAAAATGCCCGAGAAGTTTGATCGTGTTTTCATGCAAGAACAAAGGAAGATAGAAGTTAGCGACGCATATTGAGTATTTACCCATGAAAACATAATAAACCTAAATAGGGAAACACAAAGATTAAAATCCTAAATATAATCACTAAATGAAAAAAATTTGTCCCGGTTGCATCCAATTGTAAGTTATAATTATTAAGGGTCGGAAAATGATTAATTAATTATCCAAAAGGAACAAATCCCATCGTTAAGTTAAGGCTCGTAAAAAATAGAAATAGTTAAAGGATAGTGGATTCATTACCCGGAAAGAGTGGCATTTTGTAGCCCACCCGACGAAGCCCACCCACCGTGACTTTGGGATATCTGAATCAGCTATGGGCTGAACAAAGGCCTTGGAGACTTCGAAGCTAATCGTGGCATCCGACGAAAAGGGGGTCTTCTGACTTCGTCAGTGCAGAAATCAGGACCAGGGTCGCCCCAGAGCTTGTCGTCGTGGTCAGCCCCATGAGAGGCGAAGCGGGCGGCAACGGTGTCGGAGCTCAGGATCCGGGAGCGTTGAGACTTCATGGCGGCGAGGAGATCTGCCGTTGGGGCCGGGGTGAGTGGGTCTTCGGATTCGGTGCGGGATGGTGCTCGAGGAAGTCGCTGCTGGTCGGGGAGGTGAGGCCGGTCGGAGGGAAGGCTGGAGGAGATCGGGATCGTCGTGGGTTGGAGATCCCCGGAGCTGGAGGTCGTGGTTGACGAGCTGCTTCTCCCAGAGGTTGAAATCAGGATGGGGAGCCGCCGGGGACAGATCCGGAAACACCGCCGAGGAGGATGCCGTAGGAGGACGCCGAGAGGGAGAATGGCCACCGCTGCACCCGGGGTGGGATCCCGCCGGAGGTTGTGGCATCTTTGGCGCCTGAGCTCGGGGAAGCGCCGGAGGGAGGTTGGTTCCGTCGGGAAACGCCGAGGAGACGAGTCGGCTGACCGTCGTTGGCTTTCGGGACGCCGGGGAAGGCGGGGGCTACCGCTGTCGACCGTGGGTTTGTTGCCGTAAGTCGTGGGTCGCCCGGGGGGGAGAGGGAGATCCACCACCACCGACTGTGGATCGTCTGGCTTGGGATCCTGACGTGGGTCGACTCCGGGGTCGGGGAGGTGTTTCCGGGCGTGGATCGTCTGGCTGCGGCAAGAGTTGGCGTCGCCGGAGTCGGATTGCGGTTTGCCGCTGCCGGAGCTGAAAGTGGGTTCGCCGGAGGAGACTGGTTGTGGGAAGCCACCTTGGGGTCGCTGGGGTGTCCGTGGCCGGAGAAAGGGGTGGTGGCCATTCTGAAACGTCATGAAGCTGGGTTGCGGGAGGACTCGGGGACGCCGATACTCCGCTTCTGGTTGGATGGTTGCTGGTCCGCTACCGGCGACGGTGAAGACGGGTCATTGTGCTGCCGACGTAAGGGACGCCAGAGGAGACAGGGGCTATGACGGACTGGACGATGCCGGGGACGAAAAGAGAGCTGGAGCAAGCTTGGCCGGAACTCCGGGAGGTGCCCATCTAGACGCAGGGCTGTTGGCGCTGGAAAGGGGAGTCGCCTTAGGGCTCGTCGAGGGGGACGTCGGGAATCAGCCACTGCTGTGGGAACTGAGGTAGCATCTGAGGTATCCTGCGAAAGTGAGTGCTCCAGGATGGTGGAGAGCTGGTGGCCGTTACTGGAAGAACAACCAAAGCGTTTGTGGTTGTTAAAGTCGGAGGAGGAGTCGCCTTGGGATGTCTACTTCTAGTCCTGTGGTCTGCACAAGGAAAGCAAGACGTCAAAACAATAGGAGGGCTCCTCGCGACACTGAAGTGCGACCGCGAGGAGCTTGGGGATGATCCTCCAGCGGTAGAGGAAGGTGCTAATTGGGCTAGCTAAAAGAAGGGCTCGTCGTCTTTGCTGCCACGGGCATCACCGCATCTGGGAAGTTGGAACCCGCTGCGTCTTGAGGTATGTGTGCTTTTACTGTCTCCGTTGGCTCTTCTGTTTGGGTTGGCGACAAAGGGGATCCCTGTTGAGCTCAGTGGTTCTTACCTTGGCTGGCAGATGCAGGAAGATCCTTGCAACGGATGTGGCTGGTCGTCGAAGGGAAGATGGAGGTTCCTGGTTGTTAAAAGACGCAAAGAGATGAGGAAGAAAGACGATGGCTTCGTCAGTTCCCTCCACCCCTTCTAAGGAAGAAAGAATTTTCCCCCAGGAATTGGTAAGCGTTTTTTACTGTTTGATCGAACCCCCCCAGAACTCCACCAACCCCCCCCCCCCAGAATTCTCCTTTTATGTCTCCCCAATTCTCTTTAACCGGAACCTGAGTTTCGTTCCATTTTTACTAGTATCGTTAGAATTCATCCCATTTTGTTTGGATTTGACTGGCTTTGGTCGGAATTCTAACGAAGGTTTGATTAATCTGTTTACTTTTGTCTTTTGCAGGCATTAATGGGGGGATTTGGTGTGTTCCCTCAGAGGATTTGGAGCGCGGGGATGTCGGGAGTTCCCCTGCAACAGATCCTTGTCGGGGAAAAGGTAAGTCTGATTTCTTTTATTTTGATTTAGGCTGGGGGCTGTGATTGTGGGTTGGGTTTGGGCTGATCAACCATTTGCTTCGGGCTAGATTTGATTAGCCACTTGCTTTGGTTTGGGCTGAGAGTTGTTTTATGAGTTTGGCTTTGGCAAATTTTGTGGGTTGGGAGCCTTTGGGCTCTATTTCATTTTGGGTTAGCTTGCTTGATCAACCTTTGGGTTAGGCTATTTCTGCTTTGGGTCGGGCTACCCTTGGCTCCCTTTTCTTTGATTTGGTTTGGGGCTTCAATTGGCAGTGGAGAACCTGAAGCCATAGCGTCATGACGTGCCAACATGGATTGCAAGGCATCGTTCAATTCAAGTCCTCGGGCAAGAAGTGCTTCATTGGATCATTCGGGTTCACAGCTTGCAGCATGTCACTCAAGACCTCCAGTACGCATATCCAGCCTGGTCATGCCTTAAGGTGGGATGTGTAGGAGGTGGAGTAATGATAGGAGCTTGCTGGTTTTGTTGAGGGCAGCCGACTGGACTGCGGCCGGCCCCATGAAAGAGCTGCGAGTGTGGAGTACCTCCCTGCGGTTGACATTTCTGTACAAGTTGCGTTTGTAGCTGCTATTATTATTATTATTATTATTTTTATTCTGTGTAAAATTGGATTTTAAAATCCTATGGATTGGGCTTTGGCCATCTTGGGAATGAAAATTGGGCTAAAGATGATTGTTCGCGGCCCATTTATTAATTTGAGGTATTACAATCGACGATTGCCGCGTTGCGGGTTCGCGGGCTTGGTAAGGTAGGTTCCACATGTGGAGCTGAAGGGGTGGCAATTGGCTGAGGAATTCTGAAGGTGGGAGGTGTAGAGGTTGTTTGAGGGTAAAGAGTTGGCCCATGTGTTTGCATTTGGGTGTGGGGAGTTTGTCCGAACGACATTGGGAGGTAGGGAGTTGGCCCTTGGGATGTTGGCTGAGGGTAGTATGGAGGTAGATATGGTTGTGGCATAGGAAGGGAGAGAGGTGGCCCACGCATGTATGGGTTATATAAGGATGCTACGCTTGTGGAGGTAGCGGATCCGGGTATGACCGGGTTGTAAGGAGGTAGGGTGTTTGGTGGGTTATAAGAAGGTAAAGTGTTCGATGGAGTGTTTAGGCTAGGACAGTATGGGTATGGTGGTGTTTGAGGTCCTGGCATGACAGGAGGAAGGTGAGGGTTTTGGGAGATGGCAGGAGCAGGTGTGGCTGCCAATTGTCGCTGCAGGAGCTCAGCCATCATTATCTTTAGGGAGGAGAGTTCAGCCGTAAGGGAGGTGTGGCTGCCAATTATCTCCCAGTGAAGAACTGCTTGCACCTTGGGCCGGCATATTTATGTTAGGATTGAAGGGAGCTGCGGTCGATGGAGCAGCAGGGGATTGCACTGCTGGCGCTATCGAGGCGGCGAGTGGCGGTATGTACATCGGCGGCATTCCTCCGTCCAAGGATTGCCCAACAGCCAGTGTGGTCTGGGGCAACGGAGGGAACGCGGATGCTGGGAAAGGCATGGCAGGTTCTGCTGGTGTTAGAAATTCGGCGGCGATGGGTGGAGGAATGGCGATGGTGACTCCAGCAGTAGGTGTAGTTTCATCTCCCGCAGAGGCCTCAGCCATCACCGCTCGAAGGGAACGGAATTTTTGGCGTCTTCTGTAAGGAGCAATTGTTCGGTACCTTCAGAAAAAGAACATTTGATCAATATCACATGATGAAATACTTTGGATGCGTGACATGTCATGATGCATGATTGCACGTCTAATGCAAGGATTGGATTGTGATTATAACGAATTCAATCCAAGTGAAAAGAAGTGCATTAGATAAAATCCCAAAAAGGTTCATTTCACAATACAGTTCTTTAAAATAAAAACAAAAGATAGGATGAGCTCGCAGGCCCAAGGATTGGGAGGAGATGTCCACTATCAAAGGCGATCCCATGGAGTTATCCGTTTCTTCTGGAATCGTGCGGATCGGGCGTCGATGTCAGCCTGATGTTCCATGCAAAGATCGTACTCCTCTTCTTTGAGATTTGCCCAGACCCGAGCGATATGTGTCATGACCCGTTGAACTACTCCCTTTGGTGGTTGGCTGTCCAAGTCGATTGAGTCAAATAATTTGCTCGGCGTTGGTTTAGCTCGTGGACTTCCTCCAAACTGATGCATCACCCTCGCTGGACAGTAATAGGATGTCCCAGTGATCCCAGCGATAGGGATGTAATCTCCGTCTGGGGAGCTGGTAATGGCCAGGTCCACGTCGAAGCATTTGGCCTTCTGATAGAAATCCTCTGGTTCCAGTGAGCGGAAGAGAGCCCTAACTCCTGCAAATGTGCGGGTTGGAAGCCGAGCGCGGTCTGATATGCGGTCGAGTAAGTCCGGAAACTGCTCCCGCCTGAACGACTCTCCGGTGATGCCAATGTGAATGTAGAACCAGGCCTGGAGCAATGGAGGGCTGAAGGAGAAGTGATGGTTCCGGATTCCTTGTCTTGCTTTCCGCACTATCTTGGTAAGACTGTAGTTCATCTCACCAACTAGATTAGGGAGGAAGGGTTGTCCTTTGAGAATGGCCTTTGTCAGGTAAGCCGCTCGTCCGTGAATCGATTCCTTTTTATAGGGATAAAGAACCGTTCCTGCGAACATGAGGATGAAGGCACGCGCTGAACCTTGGCCGTCTCCTCCTTCCGGTACGTACGGTGTCAGTTGATACTTGCAGAGTTCCTTGATGCCGATGTGCCCCTCTGTCGTGAATAAAGTGGACACGTTCGCCGGAGAGATCTGAAGCAAGTTGGTGATGTATTCTTTCGGCTTGTCGAAATGAGGCAACGGTGATATGCCTGGGAGATGAGGAAGTCCGGAGAGGTGCCCGTATTCCTCGTATAGTGGTGCGAGCTCCAAGGTACCGAAATGGAAGGTGTACGTGTTCGGATTCCACCGGGCGATGAGGTGCTGTAGCATGAACCAATCGACTTCGAGTCTGATCATATGGAGTAGACCTTTGAGCTTTAGCTTGACGAATTCCTGCTCTGAGGATCTGAGTACTTTGAACCAATCTCGGAGTTTGTCATAGGATGGAGTATCCGAGCGCAGTGCGATTGAGTCCATTTGACAAACCTGCATGCTTGGACGTCATTCAGTTGTAATAACAATCCAATCCAACTCCTAACGTGAGGTGAATTTGCATGCAAGTTTTCTCCTACTGGAACAATGAGAATACCTAACAAATGTAAAAGTGTTGATATATTGATTATTGATTAACAAGCGTTCGTGCGAAATGGATGCAGATGAGTATGATGACATAAAGAAAAAGAGGTAGGGAAGGGAGAAAAGAAATTCGGAACCCCCCCTGTGACCAACCCAAATCTCTGCAAAACGAACAGGGTTAGTGCCACGATTATCGCATACAAAACGTACCCGAACCTGTCCCTGCACAAGTCACAGGCACTTAGTAACAGACAAATGCACGTGCGGCGTCTGGTACCTGTAGTGAGCAAGCAATTCTAGACTCGGAAGAGGTTTCTAGACCTCCCTCGGACTAAGGGAGGCGGGGCCCCGACCCAAAACCACACCGCAAAGAGCAGCACAGCTGGGCCTAACGGTGACCCCCCTAAGATCCTAGCCCCGGGTTCGGGCATACCTAGAAATGCCTAAAAAGCGGTAAACAAACACAAAGAGGAGATCAAGCAAAAGGCATCGAGCCAATCAATTACATGCGAAACCAAGTAACTCCTCTCCGCATGTGGTAAGAAAAGGTTTTCGGTAGGAATCCACATGCGGAGGTCCCCAGCGGAGTCGCCATCCGGGATGTGCGCGCGCCCTTCCGGCCTAGCGGTGCGCGGCGGCGGTTCCGGCAAGCCCGAGGATCCGGGCCCGCTCCCCCGAGGCCCAGTCCGGTCGGCATTACGGCTCGAACGCCGGACGCTGCGGAAAGGTGCCCTAGGGTTGGGCCTTCCCTTGATTCGCGAACGGGTCTGCGAGGCGTTTCGCCAACCATCCGAAGATGGCGAGCGAAAGGCTGCGTTGAGGCCTCGCATCGCGAATTTAGGGGAGGGCCCAAGGAGCGGCTCGAGTCTGCCGTCACCTCATCCTAAATGGCTCCGAAAATGTGTGTAGTGGGGGTTTGTTTTAGCTTTGGAAAACAGTTCGGAGTCGTCACTGACTTAGATTTAAAAACATGATTTAAGTCGGAAAATCAGAGTTCGGGTTCGGGGATTCCTATTTACTAACCTTAATATCCTACCACATGCGAAAAGGGTGGCGATTTGTCCAAAAAGGAGTTACTTTTGATTGCCGGGTGTTGGGCTCGATCCGGGAGTGGGCCGGACTCTTATCGACGTTTTAACGGGCTTTGGACCCGAATTTAGGTTGGTTGAATTAACACAAAGCATACGACGTAAAACCTAAGTGCCTAAGCAAGCGCGCGAACACAAGCAATTATTTAGATCAAAAGGGCGGGGAAGGGGCGGTGATTGCGGGCCTATGCACTTGGGCCCGCAACCCGTTACAAGTGGATTGAAAGTAAAATTCGGGGAAGCCCGCACTTCCCCTTTGTACCTGAAATGACGGTTGGGGCCGCTTTGTCTTCGAGCCCACGGTTTTTAGACCGGGGTAGAACCGCGCGGTTTGATACACGCGCCTTCGAGTCGATCTTCGAAAGACTGGAGTTGATCTTCCGAAATTGCATGCTCAGTGTACATGCGAAGAAAATATAAGAGTGGTTAGTTGACTTTCATTTTCAAAGTCCAAATCAACAATTCGAAATCAAAGAGACGAGCACAAGTTTCAACTAAATCAAAATATTTAAGATCCAACCGCACATTAAGTAAACAGATTAATAACAAGCATGTTTGTCAAATATCAGCAAAATCCAACGGTGGAATTGTGAATTCTGCACACGCAAAGTCAGCTGTAGCATAGATGAGAATGTAGCATACGCAGGTTTGGAAATAAGAGCATAACTTCACTCAGGATCGTCCGATCAAAGTGAAATAAAAACCTACAGATCTGTATCTTGATGAGGAATCAGAATATAAAATTTCAAATGAATCCAACGGTGGGATCTCATTCTACAGGGCAAAAAAAAGGTGATTCGGTCTCTTGCGTAAGCAATCCTTGACCAGCAGAATGATGAGAAAAGAAAATTTCATAACTCTTTACTCGTTCGTCAAAAAATTATGAAATTTTGTCACATGCTAGATAACTCAATCATGATTTAGGATTCAAAAGTTTAGGAAAAATGGATGCGTAGTCTGCTGCCAGCATAGCGGAGAATCTAGACATTCGAATAGATTGTGTTTCAATCAGCCAGCGTCGCAGATCAAGTTTGACCATGTTTGACTGTAGGCTAAACTTGTTCAAAATAAAAAGTGTAAAACACAGAAATTGTAGTAAATTAAAAGGTCTAGCTCGGTTCAACTTTAATCCATTCAGAACTCAAATGAGTAAATTACACTATCTGGTGCGCAAGATACTCATGCTGCCGCAAAAGGGGCAAGAGACATTAGAAGTCTTTGTCTTTTCTGAATGTTTAGACTAACCAGATGATCCCGAAAGCAAAAACTCAAAGAATAAGATTTGTAGAGGGCTCAAATATGGTTTCAAAAGGGCTAATTTTGTAAAATTTGGGCACGTGATGAAAGAGATACGAAGTTTTTCGTATAACAGTATGAATCTTCCCTGAAATGCGACGGAACATCTGTTCTATCTGCACTCCAACAGCGATTTGACCAGGATGTGTATGTTTAACAGAAATGCGTATAACACAAAAGTTTTAGAAAACTTAAAGGGAAATCTGTTCCAACCAATTTCAGGCGAAACGAAGCTCTGATGTTCGAGTTATGTTCGAAAAACAGAGGCAGCTATTCCACTCATACACAGAAACGAGCTGCTTTTTTCGAACAAACAAAACTCGATCAAGCAAGTATCAAATGGAGAAGCTTAAAGCACGAAGGTTGTAGAATAGCCAAAAAGGGAACGAATCCAAGTAGATTTAAGCAAATCCGAGCTGTACAGTCGAAACTAAGCCTGATGGAGTGCAGCTGCACATTCCGCGGATGCGCAGAACAGGGCAGCTGCATTCTCCAGCATACGAAGAGGAAAAACATTGGTAAAACGAGTCTGTTTGAAAAAACTTTCAACAGAGAAGTTGTTCTCCATCGAGAAAAAAAGCCAAGGAGTGAAAAAACAGATCAATCCATGCACAGGACAAGGAGTTATGCTGGAAAACGTCAGAAACATGCGGCAGCGAACAACATTCCAATTTCAGCATGCGTATATCCCAACAATCGCAGATAGTTCGAGCAGTTTACAGCACAAACAAGTCCCAGAAGCTATCGACGAAGTCACAGAGGAAGTAGGAAGGGAGTGGACCTGATTTCGCATGGTTTTGAGCTTGCTAGCTCCGGTTACGATGTCTCGAAGATGCCGCGGCGTGTATTCATGCAAACAAGAACAATAAATGAGGTTAGATTTGTCTAAGGGGTCTACAAAATGAATAGGAAGCAGCTGGTGCAGTGACTCACCGAGAATGGAGTTCGATCGACATGGGAGAAAGGGCGCTCGCGATGGGAAACAGCCCTCTCCACACCTCCCGAGCACGCACGCTCACGATGGGAGACTCGTGTGCGCGTCAGGAGTGCTGGATTTTTGCGAGGGAAACGTCAAAGTCGAAGCTGACCAGCTTCAAGCTCCTCGGAAACTCTTTGCCTTGTTAGTAATGTTGTCATTAAGGGTCGTTTGCCATTAGTTGCCCTGCAGGAAGTCAAAGGGAAATGACACAATCAATGGTGGTGGAAATCTGACAGAGAAATGAGCATCGAACTTTGGTTAGTCAGAGAAGAAGTTCTCGAAATCAAAGTCAAACTCCTGGTCTTGGTGACTGGGACTCCTGTTACACTGGTTGGCTTGGCTGTGATTGTTGGGAGCCACTATAGAGATTTGATATAAGAGTTCGCGTTGCCGTTGTGTTCGAAGCTGAAGAGTGATGACCGCTGCTGGTATTCCCTCACCACCCCTTTAGGCTGCCATAGTTATCCTGCACAAGTGTACAAAGAGGTTAGGATTTAAGACAGCTTCCCGCAGCGCCGATATGCGGCTGCGAGAAGCGTAGATGGGGACATGAAGGCTGTTTTCTCCGAGGTCGTCGTTGATTTCCGTTGCTAGCGTCACTGTAGCTCAGGATGGCTGAAGACTTGGAGTTTCTGCAACGGACACGAGAGCTGGTTGCTGTTGCCGTTGCCAAGGTGAGTCGAGGCTGGCTTTGTCCAGAGGTGACCAGCCGAAGAAGAAGAAGTAGACCCCGAAGAAGAAGAAGAAGCCCACCAAGAAGAAGAAGAAGAAGCCGACCAAGAAGAAGAAGAAGAAGCCGACCCAGAAGAAGAAGAAGACCCCCCCTCACCCGATTGTTCTCTGCCTTTTTTTATTTTCCTTTTTTTTTACCTCTAACGGCCTTCCCCCTCCTTTGTCTGATTCGGGTGTTTGGGGAATTCCCTTCCGGTGCTTCCTATGGGCCAATCCAAGGCCGCCACATGGCAAAATTTGTTAGCCTCCTAGAAGATTGTGTACCTCTCCCCCGACGTTGGCGTCTGTTCAAACCGTTGGGGGAGTGGATAATCTCGAAGTAAACGAAATTAAAACAGCAAAATAAATAAAATAAATAAAAATGTGGTTGGGCTTGGGCTTTTAACAAGAATTGGGCTTTGGATGCAAAATTGGGTCGGCCCAATAATTTAAGGCATTACTCCTAGGGGTGAGCAAAAAGTTTGGAATTCCAAATACCGAACCGATTTTTCGATATTTCGGTATTTGAAATTCGGTATTCGGTGTTTGGTAATTGGCTTGGTTTTATATTTTAATTAAATTTGGTTTTCGGTTTGGTATTCGGTTTTGTTATAAAAAAATTCGGTATTACCATACTATTGAAATATTTTTGGGCTGGGGTTATTTTTATTTTGGCCCATTTTCTCAAAGTCAAGAGTTTCAAAGTTTTGGAGCCCAGTCCACCCCTTGACCCAGGGTAGCTCCTTCTCCTTCCTTAGTCTTCTCCGTGTTGAACAGGTTGAAGAGGTTATGGGTAGGGAGGGTGGCGTAGGAGGAAGGAAAGGGAGCACGAGGGTGACGGTAGGTCAGGGAAGTCTTGCCACCTCCGTTGGTGTAATCAGCTCGACCCCACTGTCAAGTGCAAGCCCTTCACTCGTAATCGCCCGTCGCATCCTCAGAAATTTCGTGGGTTTCAGGTTTTGGTTTAATTTAAGGGGGTTTGATCGCTTTTGGGTTTTTGCCTTTTTGGAGTAAAGTGATTGGGGTAAAGTGAGTTTTTATATTATTGTTTCTGTCGGGTGATCCCCATGGCTGCTGTTGGTACTTAGGTTGATGATTTAGCATCCTCCAATCGATTTCTAGTACTTAGACTGTAAATCAATCACTTTACCATCCTCCAATCGATTTCTAGTGCTGGTGGTCTGGTGGGAAACAGGCGGCGGGTCATCATGAGCCTGCCGTCGCCGATCAAAACGTGAGGTTTACAGCGCAGGGCGTCAGCTACGAAGGTTAGCGTTTGGCTTTCTCAGGACTGTCTTCTTTCTTTTCTTTCTTCTTTTGTTTTACTGGGTCGTTGAAGAGAGGGGGAAGAAACCTTGATGTGCCCTCGGCTGCATGAGAGATCATTGTTGTCTTGCAGTCTTCAGGGCTAAGAACTCTGCGGGGGAACGGAATCGGCCGTTTGTCCTCCTCGGTGGTGGTGACGACTTGGCAGCCTTGGTGCCTTTCCTGGAGGTTCTCAAGATGCTTCGATAGAGCTGGGAGGTAAGCTTTGGCTCCATCCCTATTTGTCTCTTTGGAGGTTCTCGGCTTTCTCCTCCTTAATCCCAGGAAGATCACTTTTGTCATGATTGTCGGGATTTTCTTTTCCTGAATTTCCCTTTTTTAGGGGGTGGAGGCTCCCGTCATTTTCCTTGTCGCAGTGAGGTTGATTCAGCTGAGATCGAGCGTGCTGCTTGCTGTTGACGGCTTCGTTGTAGACGTTGGTCATAGGTGGCCTCTGAGCAGTTGGCAGACACTGGGGATAGAGCAACGGAATACTCAAGGGGATAAAGCCAGCTGTGGGCTGCGACCGAAAGTCCGTGAGAAGGTTCCATTGGGGGGATGCGGTTGATTTATCTGGATCACCTTTTGTATTGTAGTCTTTTGGGGAAGGGAATCGAAAAGAAAGAAACAGCTGTTAATGTCACACTCCGTCGTGGGGTGGGTTGACATTTTTTCTTTCTTGATTTTTTTGTCTTTACGTGTCCATAGGATTTGTTGCTTTGAATAATTATTGGTGTATTGGTGCATTTCTCATCCACCACCACCGCCTTGGAGAGTGTAATCACAAATTTTGTTGTCTTCCCGTGTGAAGTCATACCCTGTGCTGTTGTAGCAAGCCAACTTGGGACGGGGTAATTTGGGGATCTACAACCAGTTACAAAATAACTTATATCAGTACCACACCAAATTTCTCCAGACGCGGCCCTTCTTCTGCTCAATGCCTTAGCATGTATACACCTCGACTTCTCCCTAAGCCTAATGCACGTCAACCACGTCACAATGCAACCAAATCCTTCACAGCCTCACTCACGTTCGGTCTAACTTGTAACCTGAGCACCAGAACGTATAGTTGCTGACGGAAGTCTCTACTAAACAAGGAAACAAAATGTCTGCCAAATAAAACGTTTCCCCCACTGAGAGAGATGTTCCGTATTACTTAAAGATCAATCATGTCATCCGGTCATGCTTGTGTTCACAATCCTAAGAGATAGGGCTTGCAGAAAATTCAGACAGATAAAATCTGTGAGGCTTCTGTAAATACAAATAAGATAATCTTGGTTTTCATAATTGGTTGGCAGACCTTATGGATAGTTCTTTGCCATGACTCATAAAGAATCTGGACGTGTTTAGATGCAAGAGAAAGGATTAATTGACCGTTAGATAGTTCCAGATCAATCAATCTGTAGGACATTGCATCGGTGCTTTCCAAATATAGAGTGATTTGTTCCCTTAAAGAGAATAGATCAAGTCACATGGAAAAGAATCGTAATCAAAATGATTTAAAACCATTTTAATTAACATAAAATATCATATAAATATATTTAAATAATCAGATGATTAATTAAATAGTTTGTGGTAATTATTCGGTGACAAAAGGTACGAAACAGACCGTCTCTGTAGGTTAACCTTTTGTAAAGTAGTAGAAGTTTAACTTCTACACAACAGAAGCTTATCTTTTGTATGACATCATCAAAATCATACTAACAATCTCCCATTTTTTGATGATGACAAAATTATCTATCATTGAGGGAAATATTTTACAGAGAAACTCCCCCTAACTCCTTCTGAATGAGTGCTTGTATGAAGCTTCTGCAAGATGTAGAACATAAGAGCTTCTACGATGAGCATGTTAGCTTTGAAAATTTTGCGATGAAACTCCCCCTAACTCCGTTTGATTGAGTGCTGGTATGAATATTGCATATGATCATAAAGCTAAAAGGTTCTGTAAATTTGCAGAGCATGACAGCTTCTGTGTGGTACAAAGTAGGGGTGAGCATATGTTCCAGATAAAACCGGGAACCTATCGAAACTGGTATCATAGGGTCGGTGTCAGTACAGGTTCTCGACTAGATCGGGTAGGTTCTAGGTTCTAAATTTTAAAAAACCGGTGGTACCAAGTACGGTTCCAAGTTCTCCCCCCGGAACCAACCCGGAGAACCCGGAACTTAATGTAAATTTTACCCAACGGAACCCAACCCCATAACCTAACCTAAATCTTACCCAACCCAATAACCTAACTTAAACTTTACCCTACCCCAAACAATTGTCTCGGTTCCTTACCTTTCTGTTCCCAGTCTCTCCCTCCTCTTCACAACAACGTCTTCATCAAATGGTTCCAGGGGTTACGATTTCTTACAGTAAGTCAGCTCCTAATATGCTTTTTCCCTTCTTCCCCGCCTTACCTTGTCAATTTTTATTTACAATTCTTTCTGGGTTATGATTTTTTGGAGGATTTTAGGGATGGGTTAGGTTGATTGAGCCGTGGGTGATGGAAGTATTTTCTTAAAAGTTCTTTTTGTTTGAACATAGCCAGTGACGGGGTGATTATGTGGGGTTTGGATTTTGATTTTGATGTAATTTGAGGCGTTGGTGCTCTGGATCATCTGTTTGGGTGTCTTAATCAGAATCGAAACACGAACCGCTCATAGGGCGACGCCGTTGACCGAACCATAATTAAAACTCAGAGGGCGACACCGCTAACGGAACCGAAACAGAACCAGAACCTATACCAGAACCGGTAGGATAAGTTCTTGGGTGGGTCTTTGATTAATCGGGTAGGTAGGTTCTAAAAATTAAGAACCGGACATTATAGGGTAGGTTCCAGGTTCCACGTCCGGAACCTGGAAACCTGGAACCTGCTCACCCCTAGTATAAAGCACAAGGCTTCTGTGTCTAACTCGACAATTCCTGGCAAGAATTCAACAACTACACTCCTAGCAAAATGGATGAAGTCTCCTTTGACATTCCCCAGCAATGTTAGAGACATGCAGCAACACCTGTAGAAGATTGTTGAAAGCAATGCAAAAATAGACTTCTACACTCGTAACCACAGAAATATTTCCTACAGAAACACATAGTAAAGTTTATATGTTTCAAACATCCATATTATTCCCCATTTTTATCATATCGAAAAGGAAAAGACTAGAAGGTAGATGATGAAACGATATCAAAATCATAGTGGAAGAAAGTTTCAACACTTTCTGTCATTAAACCATTAAAAACAGAAAACAGTACGGCGTACGAGAGGGTATGCCCGTAGAGGGTCATTTATTGAAAACATAAAAATAGAGTTTTTCAAAAAGTTTTCAACAATAATGCCCTTCAGATATTAGCAAAACCATCCGATTTCTCGTGCAAAAAACTTGTCCAGGCCCTCCAGTTGGCGTATAGCATCCATGACTAGCCTCTGCAGCACTCGGATGTAGCTCCTTGGAGCAACTTGGAGCTGCAGCTCCTTGAGAACAGAGGGCAGGGTCGAAGAGGCAAAAGCCTCAACAGCTGGTGGAGCACTACCTTTCTGGCTTACAAGGGGTCCCTTGGCATGTTTCTTGCCTTTAGCAGTAGCAACCGCAACAGATGGAGTTTTCTTCTAGAGAGTCTCATAGTGTTGCACTTTCGTGAGTCAGCCTTCTGCTGTCTTCACATACTGCATGCTATTGATGATGTTGGCACCGAAGTTGCCAAATTTCCACTTGTCCTGTTTAGAAACTGGAGTAGGGTCAGTGCCGTGCATCTATAGAAGGCCAGCAATCACTTGGCCGTAGGGTAGGCTCTTTTCTCTCCTTGACAAGCTCCACTCCATGTGCTTGAAGATCAGGGCACCAAGGCTTAAAGGAATTCCCTCCAGGAGATACTATGACTTTGGCATCCGCAGGCATGATGGCGTCGATGCTTCCAGTATGAGGCGGAAGACTGAAAAGAACAATGCGGTGCAGAACCCTAAGGCGAAGTTCCAACCGAGTGGACTCCATGTAATTTTTCAGGGATACCTTCTACCCAACAATGATGTCGTTCTTTTCAAAATCTTGCATCTCAGTAGCGGATTCACAACCATACAAGTTGCAGACATCAAGAGCAGAGTACACAAGGGTAACTTCGTTAACAAAAGTACGGATGAACTTGATAGAACGTCCATCGCTGTAGAAGTTGAGATTGGAGTAGAACTCTAGAACCTTTACTACAGATACTTCAGCATAGGACTTGCAGAAGGTTTTCAAGCCTAATGTCTCAAACATAGGAAATATGTCTAGCGTATTAGCAAAAAATCAAGCAAAGTCTACTCGCTTACTTGCAGTCAATTGGTGGTCGGAGGTGTCGACTGTGGACAAATCGCAATCAGCGAGCACTTCATCATTTTCCTCCTTGCTAACGAAAGCAAAAGGTGTTGGGGTAAAGGTAACATGTCCATTAGGTCTTTTCATGAGCAATTTAGTCAGGGACTTGGATACCATTTCAACATCCTTTCGCTTGAACCTGGTCCAGGATGACCCACCTAACGTTGTGGCTGCAGAAAGTAGCTCAAGGCCGTCATATTTTTCAATCTTAGGCACTTTAAGAGAAGCAGAAAACACACATTTTGCTTTAGATCTGGAGAGATCGCCTGCTTTGGTGGAGGCAAAATTGTGATTAGCTCTGCAATTCTCGACAATACCCTCCTCATCTGGAACTTTTGGTCCTTCATATTTGGAGAAAGCAGGTTTGTCGACCACACCCTCTTCAGAGACATTTATTCAGCAGATGGTTCTCCTTAAGTAGGGAACTCGTCAACATCCGGAACCTTTTCCATAACGGCTTCTGGAGTTACCTGCACATGCCCTGCACAGTTTACACCTTGGACACCTGCTTTCTGCATACACGAGTAAACCAGTTACAAAACAATTTATATCAGTACCTTACCAGATTCCTCCAGACGCGGCCCTTCTTCTGCTCAATGCCCTGGCATGTATGCACCCCAAAGAGAACGAAAACTCACAAGTCTCTCAGATTACAGTGTCGTATACACTCACTCTACACGTCCACTACACATTAAACTAACAAACACGTATCCTATTTCATACAAAATAGAAAAAAATATTTACTTAAGGTATAGTAGCTGACGAAAGTCTCTCTAAAATAAGGAAACAAAATGTTAGCCAACTAAAACGTTTTCCCAATTGGGAGAGATGTTATGTATCACTTAAAGATTAATCATCCCATCTGATCATGATTGTGTTCACGATCCTAAGAGATAAGGCTTGTAGAAGATTCAGACTGATAAGATCCGTCACGCATCTATAAATGGAAATCAGATAATCTTGGTTTCATAATTAGTTGGCAGACCTTCTAGATACAAACATGTGTGGGGTGCGTCCACATTCATATGAGTTGTCCTTTGTCATGATTCATAAAGAATTTGGACGTGTTTAGATTCAAGAGAAAGGATTAATTGACCGTTGGATAGTTTCATATCAATCTGCAGAACATTGCATCGGTGCTTTCCATATATATAGTGATTTGTTCCCTTAAAGAGAATAGATCAACTCAGGAAATGAATCGTAACCAAAATGATTTAAAACTATTTTAATTAACATCAAATGAATATATTTAAATAATCAGATGATTAATTAAATAATTTGTGGTAATGATCAGGTGACAGAAGGTACGAAACATACCGTCTCCTTCCGCATAGTAGAAGCTCACCTTCTACTTAGCAAAAGCTTACCTTATATATGGCATCATCAAAACCATACTAACATGTTACTCGACCTACGTATCCAACGACTGCTGCTACTCAGGGACATCATGGATCGGGTACGAAGACGCGGAAAGCATATCCACCAAGGTCAGCTACGCTGAGGGAAAGGAGATGCTGGGTTTCTGTGCACGTCGGGGCGGATAACAACTGGACTCTTTCTCGTCTAGGTACAAAATGTCTTTAATCAAAAGCTTGATTCATCCCTCTACCCGATACTACTCCATTCGAGAATTTACATTTTTCTTGGTGCAGCATCGACCGCGTGTAATTCTTGATGGGTGACATGTCGCAACGTGGATAATCTCTATTGGTGGTCCAAGGAGTTTCGACAGTGCCAATGAGATTCATGAAGTATGTTCTCCTTTTGGAAACCTCCAACAATAACATTCCTTTTCTTACAACCTCGTACAAACCAGAAATAACTGAAGTCGATTAACCAAAAAACAGAAAAACAGCAATAATTCCCACCAAGTCCCAAAAAGCAACGACAGGCCACACGGAGACGGGTGATCAGACACATACACACTCAAACACCCACACAAATCACAACACCATCTTATTTAGTAAAAACCCAAGAAAAGCAAATCCTTCCCCAACCACTGCTCCACCGAAATGTTCTTCTGTATAAGTAGGAACAGGAATGACAATCCTTCATCATATCCTTCTCCGTTTGAGTTACTGTGTTTTTCCTCTTCTTTTGCCTGGTCTCTGGGCCTTATGAGCTGATCACAAGGCCTGGAGAGAAACAAGACAACAGGGGGGGAGGAGAATTTTGTCTAGTTGTTACTATCATGGCTGCGTCCGGGGATCTCTCCTTGGAGGAGATCAAGAATGAGAGCGTCGACCTCGTGAGTCCCCGGGAAACACGCGGTTTTTGTAGGGAGATGCACCAGGCATGTGTTCTCACGTCTTTTTTCGCCGCATCGTTGCAGGAGAGTGTCCCGATCGAGGAAGTCTTCCAGCAGCTCAAGTGCAACAAGGAAGGGCTGACGACCGATGAGGGCGAGAAGAGGCTGCAGATCTTCGGGCCCAACAAGCTCGAGGAGAAGAAGGCACGTCGTGTTTTGTCTCTGGGTTCTGCCAGCATGATGAACATGGGTTAAAGCCCATGTCTGAAATCCGGGTCTGTGTTTTGCTTACAGGAGAGCAAGTTCCTCAAGTTCTTGGGGTTCATGTGGAATCCTCTGTCATGGGTCATGGAATGTGCCGCCATCATGGCCATTGCTCTTGCCAACGGAGGAGTAAGCAATGAACATAATTCTGAGTTTTGGTTCCTGCCCTTTGCTGTTGATATGATTTGGAGGGGCGGGACTCGTGTTGACGAGAACAAAATATTTGCAGGGAAAGGCCCCTGATTGGCAAGACTTTGTCGGTATCGTCTCATTGCTCATCATCAACTCGACCATCAGCTTCATCGAAGAGAATAACGCTGGCAATGCCGCGGCTGCCCTGATGGCTGGCCTCGCACCCAAGACCAAGGTTTTGAGAGATGGCAAGTGGAGCGAGCAGGAGGCAGCTATCCTGGTTCCGGGAGATATTATCAGTATCAAGTTAGGAGATATCGTCCCCGCGGACGCCCGCCTTTTGGAAGGAGATCCTCTGAAGATCGATCAATCCGCTCTCACTGGGGAGTCGTTGCCCGTGACCAAGCACCCAGGAGAGGAAGTTTTCTCTGGTTCGACTTGCAAGCAGGGCGAGATTGAGGCTGTGGTGATTGCCACCGGTGTTCATACCTTCTTTGGCAAGGCCGCCCACCTCATCGACAGCACGGACCAAGTCGGCCACTTCCAGAAGGTATGACAAGTTTGCTATAACATCATCCTAGCTTCTCTGGCATTTTTGGGACTCAACTTATGCTTTCTTTCTATATGCTCAGGTTTTGACGGCCATTGGTAACTTCTGCATCTGCTCCATCGCCGTTGGTATGTTGATCGAGATCATCGTGATGTACCCCATCCAGCACCGGAGGTACAGGGAGGGAATCGACAACCTCCTGGTGCTTCTCATCGGAGATATCCCGATCGCTATGCCAACCGTCTTGTCTGTCACCATGGCGATCGGCTCCCACAGGCTTTCCCAGCAAGGAGCCATCACCAAGAGGATGACAGCCATCGAGGAAATGGCTGGAATGGACGTTCTCTGCAGTGACAAGACCGGAACCCTCACCCTCAACAAGCTCACAGTCGACAAGACCCACATTGAAGTCTTTATAGATGGAATGGATAAAAACACCCTCATGTTGTTAGCTGCGAGGGCATCCAGGGTTGAGAACCAGGACGCCATTGATGCTTCGATCGTCAACATGCTGGGTGACCCCAAGGAGGCCAGAGCTGGAATTACAGAGGTCCATTTCCTTCCTTTCAATCCGGTCGACAAGCGCACTGCGATTACCTATGTTGACAGCAATGGAGACTGGCATCGGTGCAGCAAGGGAGCCCCCGAGCAGGTATTCATCATCCCCCACTACTTGTCGAGAAGGTGAAAGTCACGAAAGATTATTATCTTAAATCATCATGATCATTAGCATCGGCCATTACTAGATCATAGACCTCTGTGAACTCAAGGCAGAGAGGACGAGGGCACACGACATCATTAGCAAGTTTGCCGATCGTGGCCTTCGGTCCTTGGCAGTTGGTCGACAGGTAAGTTCGCAAGTAAATCGGAATCTCTCAACTCCATTGTTTTCCTGTTTGTCCAAGGCTGAATGAAGATCGATGGGTTTCTTTGATATCCTTGTATCAAGACTGTTTCAGAGAAGACGAAGGAAAGCGCAGGGGAGCCATGGGAGTTCGTTGGTCTGTTGCCTCTTTTCGACCCTCCGAGACACGACAGTGCTGAGACCATCCGCCGTGCCCTTGAACTGGGAGTGAATGTCAAGATGATCACTGGCGATCAACTTGCTATCGGCAAGGAGACAGGCCGCAGACTTGGCATGGGAACAAACATGTACCCCTCTTCGTCGCTCCTCGGTGACAGCAAGGACGAGTCTATTGCCTCAATTCCAATTGAGGAGCTCATCGAGAAGGCCGATGGATTTGCCGGAGTGTTTCCCGGTAAGTACCCTCACCTCTACCACCAAAACCTATCTGATTAATTGAAAACCCATGTCACAAATCGTTCCCCCGTAATGACCAGAGCACAAGTACGAGATTGTGAAGAAGTTGCAGGAGAGGAAGCACATTTGTGGCATGACCGGAGATGGTGTCAATGATGCGCCAGCTCTGAAGAGGGCTGATATTGGTATCGCCGTTGCTGATGCAACTGATGCCGCGAGGAGCGCATCAGATATTGTCCTCACTGAGCCAGGATTGAGCGTCATCGTGAGTGCTGTGTTGACCAGCAGGGCCATCTTCCAGAGGATGAAGAACTATACCATCTACGCTGTTTCCATCACCATCCGTATCGTCTTCGGCTTCCTTCTTGTTGCTCTCATCTGGGAGTTCGACTTCTCTCCCTTCATGGTCCTCATCATTGCCATCCTGAATGACGGCACAATCATGACCATCTCCAAGGACAGAGTGAAGCCATCTCCAGTTCCCGACTCCTGGAAGCTCAGGGAAATCTTTGCCACTGGTGTCATTCTCGGTGCCTACATGGCTATCATGACTGTAGTGTTCTTCTGGCTCGTCCATGACACCGAGGTATTCTCGGTAAGTAAAAATACCGACCCTGTCACATGCATAGCTGGAAAATCATCACGAGTCACACTGACCAGAATGAAACTCAACCTTCGGCAGGACATCTTCGGTGTAAGGTCGATCAGCAACAGCATCGATGAACTGACCGCTGCTCTCTACCTGCAAGTGAGCATCATCAGCCAGGCCCTCATCTTCGTGACCCGATCAAGAAGCTGGTCGTTCATCGAGCGCCCAGGATTCTTGCTCGTGGCTGCCTTCATCATAGCTCAGTTGGTCAGCATGCTTTTGCCATTTTCTTTCCTCCTAAATTAGATTGTGATAACCTTACCCGAAACTGACATTCCTGAATTTTTTGGCCGATATAGGTTGCAACCGTCATAGCCGTGTATGCGCACTGGGAATTTGCCAGGATTCTAGGCATCGGATGGGGATGGGCCGGCGTCATCTGGCTATACAGCCTCGTCACCTACATCCCTCTCGACATCCTCAAGTTCATCATCCGGTACGCTTTGAGCGGCAGGGCCTGGAACAACCTCCTGGACCAAAGGGTATGCGTGCTTCCAAAAATAAGAAAATGAAACATCATCGCACCGTTATTCATCCACGGCGCCTGGAACACCGCTGACCAAAAACTCGTGAAAACTACAGGTTGCCTTCACCACGAAGAATGACTATGGGAGGGCTGAGCGGGAGGCGCAGTGGGCGCTGGCGCAGCGCACCCTCCACGGGCACCCACCCCCAGAAGGCATGTTCCACCACGACAAGGGCACCACAGAGGAGCTCTCCTCAATCGCTGAGCAGGCCAAGAGGCGCGCAGAGGTCGCAAGGTAAGTAACACGAACACTACAGCGCCTAGTAATAACCATTTGGCTATTGACACCGATGTTAACTTTTCTACGGTTCACAGGCTGAGGGAGCTGCACACACTCAAGGGACACGTAGACTCTGTGGTGAAGCTCAAGGGACTCGACATCGATACAATCCAGCAGCACTACACCGTGTAAAGATAACGCCCCGGACACGCCATCGATCGGCAAAGACGATGAAGAGAAGAGGAGAATACAGTTTTTTTTTTTTAACTATTGATAGAAAGAGGAGAATCCAGCAGCGCTACGCCGTGTTGTTCTAATTATAGTTTATTTTACTTTAGATAAATGGAATTCAGGCTAGGCCCATTAACCAATCTTTTGGGCCCAGGCCCAAAACCTTCAATCCCTCCCGCCTTCTCGTTTTTTTACTTGTTGGTTTTCCCTCCATCCGGAAGAAGCTCAACCGCCCTAATTTCCTTGCCTTCTTCCTCTTCGACTCCTTGTCGTTTCGATCTTCCCGTCGGGGGGAATGGGCCGGGCAAGGAAAATGGGGACTGCGCAGGATCTGACGGAGTACGAGCGGCGGAGGCTCGACAACATCCGCCGCAACGACGAGATGATGGCCGCCCTCCAAGTTCGCTCCAGGGCCGCCTC
Source organism: Melastoma candidum (assembly GCA_023653495.1). Taxonomy (NCBI): domain Eukaryota; kingdom Viridiplantae; phylum Streptophyta; class Magnoliopsida; order Myrtales; family Melastomataceae; genus Melastoma; species Melastoma candidum. The sequence goes on along the minus strand of CM042882.1, from coordinate 11,678,041 downwards.
GCTTTCGTCTTCCTCCCCCTCCAAGCGTCATAAGTACTTCCCCCTCCCCTCCTCTCGTTCTATGCTTACGTCCCCCTCGCCATTGTTGTTCGCCTTTTGTATTGTGGTGCCTAGTGTGTTATTGGTTTTGGGGATTTGGTTGATCCGTTCGTGCTCTGCTGGACGCTCTGTAGGACCGACTTGAAAATGAAGTCTTACAAGGAGAAGTTGGAGAAAACCCCTCCGAGCGAGACCACCCCTGTTGTCATCCGTAGGTCCCTGCGTGCCAGGGGCATGCCGCCTCCTGACTCTGAGGTACTCAGTGATGATATCTTGGATGACAAATACCGGCCGGTTCAAACCCCGTTTGCTGATGAGTTAATGTCCAAGGTTAAGACTAGAGGGCCTATTTCTATGACGGATGCATACAGTGGTTCCGATTCTGGTAATGAGGTGTTGGTTGGGATGATAATGGGGATTGCAAGCAGTGAGTGTCATGGTGGACGTGCGGCAGGAAACGAGACTGGTGCCGGTAGTTCAGGTGTGTCTGACGGCATGTCTGGAAGAACTAATGATGATGATGAGTGCAAGAAGGGGATTGGAAGTGATTTGGCAGTTGATTTTAAAGAAGATATTAAGAGCGAGACTGAAGAGGGTGAAAGTTTTCGTGTATGTGACAGTGATTGGGAAAGAAAAATTGGTGAGAGTATTGGAGGATCAACTTTGGAAGAGGAGAACATTGCTAGAGTTGTCCCTGGAAGAATACTATCTGTGAAGTTCTTCCCCACCCACAACTTGAGGATGGTTGCTGTAGGGAATAGGTCGGGAAATGTTGGCTTCTGGAATTTGAATACATGTGATGAGGAAGGGAAAGGGGAAGGTATCTACTTGTTCAACATCCATTCAGGACCAGTATCCGGCATGTCTATCCATCCATCTAATTTGTTAAAGGTAGCTTTTGAATTAATGTGCTGTGCTCATGCCGTTTGCCAACCATTATAGGGTTGTCTGCTATTTTACTCTGTTTTTGTTTACTTTGTTTCTGGTATAGTGACAATTCATCCATCTAATATGTTTCAGCTGTATTGTACTGGATTTCATCCGATCCTATGGTATCCTCATTGTAGGTACACTAATTCATGTGATTCCTGGTTTTGATATCACGCAGATGTACACTAGCTGCTATGATGGCTTCATTCGTGCCATGGATGTTGAAAAGGAGGCGTTTGATTTGGTATATGCTGGTGATGAGTGTATATGTTCTCTCTCCCAACGACCTGATGATTCCCAGTGTTTATTCTTTGACGAAGGGTTCGAAAGATTACACATGTGGGATTTGAGAGTAGGGAAGTCTTCATCTTCCTGGATTCTACATGCAGATAGGATAAACACCATAGACTTCTGTTCCCGAAACTCCCATCTGTTTGCGACAAGTTCTTCGGATTCTACTGCATGTATATGGGATTTGAGGAAGATGGAACAGTGTGTGCGAAAAGTAGACCACAGAAGGGCCGTACATGCTGCTTATTTTTCACCCTCTGGTAGTTACCTCGTTACCACAAGGTCTGTCGTAGCTATTCCTCTATCGTGGTCTCATCTTCCTGTGTGATTAATGGAGACAGAATAAAGAGTACTGAGTTAACATGTTTTGTTTGATAAGCTGAATTTGTCCTCCTCATGGATGCAGTTTTGACAACACTCTTGGCATTGTGACTGGAGACACTTTTCAAAAGACTTCGGTTGTATCTCACAACAATCAAACTGGTAGATGGATTTCTTCTTTCAGGTACCTGAGTTATACACCTCACATCTCCTTCCTGGTTTATATAACCTGCTTAGTTATTACTTGTAAGCTCAATGCCTCACCAATCCTGCTGTTTTATTAGTGCAATATCTTGTTTAGTATAGACACGTGAAAACTAACATAAAAGATTGTTTCCTCTATAAACCAGAGCAATCTGGGGTTGGGACGACTCCTCCATTTTCATTGGCAACATGAGAAGGGGAATCGACGTCATTTCCCCAGTCCAGCGCAGAATGGTCACCGCTTTGACAAGCCCACTCATGACTGCCATTTCGTGCCGACTCAGCGTGCACCCTTACGAAGTCGGGACGTTGGCTGGGACTACAAGCGGCGGCCAGGTATATGTGTGGACTTCCTCCTGAGGAGCGTTGTGCTGTGCGGTGTCGTGTCTGTCACCCTTTTGAGGTTGGGACGTTGGCTGGGCTACAAGTGGCGGCCAGGTATATGTGTGAACTTCGTTTGAGGAGCGTGGTGCTGTTTTTTTGTTGTGTCATGGTAAGTGTTGTTATCCCTTTTGTTTTCTTATGGACAGACGGGCATCTGTAATTTTTAACCGTCTGGACCTTGCTTGCCTAGAAAACTGATTATGTAGAGAAGCCGGTAATTTGAGCATTAATGATCGCGGGCGGATCAAAAGTTCTACATCACTTGACCGTCAATGCCGCAATGACTCGTAGTAGCCTCTCCCTTTTCTTGCCGTCGCCGGCCCGTGTCCCATCCAACTCCTCACGCGCGTCCTCTAGACTGGGAATTTGGGGAACATTTATTCGAGCCTTCTTCGCTGTTAAGTGGAAAAGGGTCCATGATCTAAGTGGGCCGGTCGTGGTCTTCCTGCCTGAAGTTTAGGATGGGCTTCACATGGGCCCAAGGTATGATCATGGAGCAGGATTGGATCTCACGTGGGCTTCATTTTATGGGCTTGGGCCGATTGACTATTGACAATAAACCATTACATCTATAAATATATTAATATAGATCACGCGTTTTTAGCTAAATCAAGTCATTTCGGCAACTGGAATGACCTCATTTTTTTATAGCAAGTAGTTGCATCGGCATAATAGTGCCTTTCCATTGAATATATATAAAAAAGTGATATTTTAAACGAGAGTTTTTATTATTAATTTTGATAATTAACACGATTGAGAAATGTAAATTCCCGATCTCCGATGACAATGAAAGAATAGAGAACAAGATGAAGATATTAAACCCTCCGTTCCTCCGCAAGTTCAAATTTCCTAATGACACCCAAGTTGTATAAGGCGGTTGTAGATTTGTTGGGTAGCCTCATCCTATATTGTACACTTATTACTTTTGTAATAATAATAAGTGAAGGCAAATAAAAGCCTAGCACCCTCATACCTGCCGGGCCCAGTGAGCTTGATTTACCTGAAATAGGTGGGTCGCATGATCTTACTTGGACTCAAGAAAGATGTAGTGATTTGTCACGAACTTTCACGATAATCAAGAAAAACTGAGAAGAAATTTAAGGTTATAAAGTAAGAGTTTGGGGTTTGGGATTGAACCCATTCGGCACTCGTGTTGTACGGAAATCTTGTGCCCGCCCAGGGTGGGTGGGTCATGGGCTTGGGTATAGTCCCAACTTGGATCGGGCTTGATCACCGGCCTCTTGTTTTGATCGGAGTGGGCCCATCCTTGTATTGGGCTTAAGACTAAAGTCATCCCCCCTCAAATAGTTGACCCCCCCCCCCCCCCCCCGGGTGTTGAAAATAGAGTACCATAAGATGATTTCATTTTTTATTAAATAATTAATTATAATTTTTTATTTTATATTATTTTAATTATGACAAGAGCAAAAATTAAAATTACTTTAAATAGTTTATTATTTTACAGTTTTAACTTTTTAGAATAGTAAATTCAATTAATAACAAGTTTAATTAATAACGCAAAAAATCATAAGTCATAAATTACAAGCCCAAAATACTAAACTCGTTAAAACATAAACTTAAAACCCTAATACCCAAAGCATTAAATCAAATCATAAATCTTAAACCCTAAAAGTTTAATGTTAAACTATACATAAATATTAAGTCATAAACCCTAAACACTAAACGTTAAATTAAATATTAAACATTAAGCCATAAATCCTAAACACTAAATGTTAAACTAAATATTAAGTCATAAATTTTAAACCCTAAATGTTAAATCATAAAAATTGAAATCCAAGATATTAAATAATAAAATATATATTGTAATAATTTATTTATTCATAAATAATTTATTAAATTCTAATAAAGTAACTTTATAATGTTCTAGATGAGCAGCGTTTCCAGCGACGATAGCTCAGAATACTCTCGGGAACAGTACCGCTCATCTCGCTGTACATGAGGCTCAACAACCTCAAGTTCCTGAGCTCATAAAAGCTTTCGGGGATGGACCCCGAGATTAAGCTATCAGAAAGTTCAAGATCGACAAGGCTCGTAATCATGCTCAGCTCAGGCGGTATCGGCCCTGTGAGCTGGTTACTGAAAAGAAACAGGGACTTGAGCCAGGTGAGGTTCGAAAATTGGGACGGGATACTTCCCGTTAAATTCGCATCCGCAATATCAAGATACTCGATTCCGCCCATGTTACCGATTTGCCAGGGAATGAATGCTTCCCAGGTAGGAGTTGTAACCGATCTCCATATGGTTAACCATCTGGAACTTCCCCAATTCTGGCATGATATTCCCACCAAGGTAGTTCCCGGCAAGGTGGATGAACTTGATGCTCTTGAAGTCTCCATACTCGGACGGAATCGGGTTGTCGAAATAGCTCCCGGCCAAATTCGGAACGTTCAAGTGATCGAGTTCGAGACTTCAGCCAGCAACGGGCCGGAGAAGCTGTTGGAGAATGCATAAAGCACCTCAAGGTTCTTGAGCCCGGAGACCCCGCCGGGAAACTGCCTGGAGAAGTTATTCCTGCTAATGTTGAGGCTCTTCTCAGCTGAGTGAGATTGAAGATCGCCCCAGGGAGGTGGCCGGAGAAAGAGTTGTAGCTGAGGTTGAGGTCAACCAACTTAACAAAGACATCGAATTGGCTCCATGAAAGTTCCCAGCCAAGGTCCTTCTCAGAAATGTCCAATCGTAGGACAACCATGGCGTTGCAATCGCAAGAAATGCCGAGCCATGAACAGGCGACGATCGCGTCAACGGCGCTCCCTCCGGAAGCCAAATACCAGTCCTTGAGGGGCGGTGTCGGAATTGCGGAGCTTGAATTTCAGTGATAGCAGTTAGTTGATTTGATTCTATGTTGTGAACTGCACACCTGAATTGCATTTTTTCTTTCTTGTGTTTTTAGAATTTATATAAAACATTTGCTTTTGTTTCCCACTCTTTGACGAGTTTTATATGGAAATACTGTTAGTTTTAAAAACAATTTACGAACGGTCCGAGTTACGTAAAATAAGGTTTTACCGTCGAAAATGCGCCCCTCAAATTATAAAGGGGGTGGGTTTTCAAAACCCGCCCTCCATAAAAATAAGCAGGGGTGGGTCATTTGATGATGCGCATGAAGGCGCGTTTTGAGAACCCATCTTCATGAAGGGCGGGTTCTCAAAACCCATCTTCTGGGGGGCGCGTTTTCAAAACCTGCCCCCAAACACTTAAGTAAATATTTGCGTCAAAACCCGCCCCTCTAACACTTGAGTAAATATTTTAATGGCATGGGACGATCTGGCGTCTGATGGGGGGTGGGTTTTCAAAACAAAACCCGCCCCTTCCTTGACTCAAGAAGGAGCGGGTTTTCAAAACCTGCCCCTCACTTAACTCAACAAGGGGCGGGTTTAAATGATTAAGGGGTGGGTTTTCATGACCCTTTATCAACAAATGCTGATGATTAAAATAACCCTTGTAGTTACGAAACATAAAATGCAAAACAACACGATCTAGAAAACATAAAATAGATCCCGAAAACAACTCAAAATATATCCAGAAAACATCCGTAAAATCCAAATATAAACAACCCAGAATACATATGTTACAAACGTTTATAAACATTGCTAATTCCCCCTAGGCCTAGTCGATCTCCTCCTCACATAAGGCATGATCACGGGATTCGGGACACGAGGCTGCTCCGATGAATCCTCTGGATACTGCTGCGTGATCTGAGAAGGTCCTTCTCCTTGATATGAATGGTCGTACCTGAAAATCTTATATTAGTTGAGTTCCGGGAGTTAAACTCAAACGAACATGAAAGTTGTATGTAATGGAGATACTCGAATTCTCTCGTCCCTTTCATCGGAGCTCCCGGGGTCGAACTGGAACTAACCTCAAAGTGAGGTGTGCAGTAATCGGCATCCAGTTTTGTTACTTGGGAGATAAGCATGCCTTCTCCGACTTCATGGCCCTCATCGTCAAATGCGGAGTCCTCATATGCCGGTGGCACCTCTTCATCCCCCTCCTCCACATTCTCCTCTTCATCCATGTGAGGATTTTCGTCCATAAGTTGTCCACCATGTGGCGGCATGAACTCGTATGCAGGTTGATCTCCCAGCCCGCCAGTGCGACCATACAATCGTATCGGCGCATACTCCCTCATCATCTGCATAGATTCCTTGGCTAGAGACACGATTTCTAAATATAGGTTATAGTAAAAGAATGGAATGGAAAAATGTAAACGACTTACCATTGTGTCTAACATGAAGTCGGTGTGTGATATGTATTGTCTGCTATGCCTCGCATACCATTTGGAGTATCTAATGCGAGACTCCCAAAAATGCGGTATCACCTTGTTCAACCGATCTTGCCATAGCTCCACAAACTCCCAGTGGATCTCCCTCTAGTTGTTCATATTCTTGCCATGCAAATCCATACGATGGAGGGCCTTGCTGGTGTCGCATTGATCCGGTACATGTTGATCGCCAAACTGATGGATAACTCTGTCCGGGTGGTACCACTCCACAATGTAGAAGCAAATCAGATGAACTCTAGCATGCCAAAAAGCTTCTCCTGATCGGCAATACTCTGGAAGCATGGCCATCAACTCTTATGGGTAAGGATGCCAAACAACTTGCATATTTCAATGTGCATGTGTGAGAAAGATACGATATAATGAAATTGCTTTATTGAATCGTAAAGTTTACCTGATTCATGCTTTGCATATCGAAGGCCTCTTTGTACGAGGAAAGGACATGGGTAGTCACGGTGCGCACATCCTTCGCAACAGCCCAGCAGTAGCTCAAAGGCATATCATGTACAAATGGGCTCCGACATCTAAGCGGCGCTATGTGCGGGAATCTATTCCATGCCCAAATCTGTAACAAGATGAGGGGGCCCTCTATCTGTGAAGCCTTATGGTGAGCCGCCTTACACAAACTCCTATAAAGTCATGTCAGGCAGGCACTACCCCAACTATGTTGTCCAGCCCTCTCAAAGTCCGCAAGCAAAAGCAACCAGAAGATGTGTACTAAATTGTCTGACTTGGTGGTGAATAACATCCCGCCAATCAACTGCAAAATGTACACCCTAGTATGCATCTGAACGACCTCATCAAGGGCATTTATAGGAATATCAGAAAAGTTTGCAGCCATCCAGCTAAGTCTAATCAGCCCAGACCTGATATTATCACCTCGAGGTACCCTCCCCAACAACTCCAGACACACTGCCTCTGTCGATATGGTAGTGTCTGCTATAACTGCGTCCCCATCTACGGGCAATCCTAGCTAAATAGCCACATCCTGTAGGGTAACAGTCATCTCACCGTGCACCATATGGAAAGTATGCGTCTCCAACCTCCAGCGTTCTATAAGAGCTGTAATAAGAGCCCAATCCAATGAGATGAAGGGAAGTTTCGCTACTCCGTAAAATCTGTCCTGACGGAGGTAAACATCCATCATCGGATCGCGGGCAACACCCTTCATTGATTTCTCAACTCGACGGCAAGTTAGAACGTTGTTATATAGAGAAAACACGAATTAGTAAACAAGGTACGAATATAGGTAAGATAATATAATGAATTGAAAGTAAAGAAATTGATATACCATACTATACCCAGAACTAGTTTTCCGTGATTTCTCCTTGATATCCATTTCATTACGTATACGGGATGACCTGGGATGCCCTTGTGGTCTGACTCTTGTAGGGTTAGGATTGACTCTAGGAAAACGATATTCCGGCCTTCTGACATATAGGGCCTTCTAACACTATATTCTTCTTTGCAATCAAAAGAATGCCATCGCGAAACATATAGGGCCTTCTGACACTCGAACGAGTAGAAATGACTAATGACTGCCATATAATCCAAATGCATATATTCATAACATGCCAAAGCATGCGAACAAGGAATGCGATGGATTTGCCACTTCTTGCAGCTGCATTTCCGTGCTTGAAGAAAGACATACTTGAGTCGATGTTTTCCTCTAGTTTGCATGTCAAATCTACCCTCCTGTCGATCGAGAAGTACTACTTCGTACCGTTTGGCTTTCTCCATCGATTTGAATAACCGATTTGTACAAACACCTATAAAACTTTCGCCAACTTTCAACGCATCGGCCGCATCATCCCGTCTAGCTTTCCAATAGGATACGCAGTTATACCATATTTTCCTAACAAGAGCCAAAACAGGAAGATTTCTTGTACCTCTTATAACGGAGTTGTAACTCTTGCTTAAATTCGTAGTCATAAGACCATATCTGTAAAAACCATCGCGGCTCAAACACCACTGCTCTTCATTCATCTCGGCGAAAAACTCATCAGCCTCCGGCATTGATTCAAACAAACTTCTCATTATGTTCTTGTACTTCACAGTCGTCGATTTCCTTTCTACGACAATCCACTTCCTTTTACAAACGACATTCTTAAATCTCGTATTGAAATTGCTTGCCACATGTCTTAGACAGAATCGCCAATGCGTAAATGGCGGGGTCCAACCCACCTGCGGATCATTCACAGCCGCTTGAATGCCAGCATATCTGTTGGAAATCAAACATACTCCCCCCGTCCTTTCACCGACAACATATCCCTTAAGGCATCTCAAGTACCAACTCCATGAATCATAGCTTTCTCATCAACCAGTGCAAATGCAAGCGGCACAATATGGTTCTCCCCGTCCATACAACATGTAATTAAGAGTTTATGCCTATATTTACCATATAAAAATGTGTCATTTATACTTACAAGTGGCCAACAATGCTGGAGTGTCTGAATACACTGTCTGAATGCCCAAAACACTTTCTGAAATTGGAATACTTCCACATCGCCAACATTATAAGATGCACCCCAATCAACAATTGTTCCGGGGTTGGCAATTCTAATTGCATTCAGAAGATGTGGTAACTCATTATAAGATTCATCACAATCGCCGTATTCAATTGAAATTGCCTTCATCTTTGCATCCATACGCGTCTTCTCGTTACCTCGTACCCAAATCTGTCATTTATTACATTCCATAGGAACGACACTTTCACTTCAGGAGATTCTCTAACAAACGTACGAAGTAGGGAGCCATAAAGTTACAATCAAGTCGATCATGATCTTGGGAAAGCACTGCATTTAAACATGTATGCGGCTCACTAACAATCATTATTTCAAACTCATCATCACAAGCACGGCGTAATCTCCATTTGCAACCAGCTCCAAACTTAGAACAAAATACAGACCACAACCTCTTATCTGACTCGACAAATTTCGTAATTATAATGGTTCTTAATATGGAAGATATTCACCGTATGAATGAGATGATTCTTATGTTTGAACCGCATCCCTTTACGAAATTCAGCCACATAGTCTGCATCGTCCTTCATAATCACATCATCTTCCTCCTCGAAAATTACCTTCCCAGTATCGCCACTTTCTAGATAGATTGGTAGAAGTTTCTACAATCGTTTCCTAAACGGACAATCCTTATTAACCCCTAGATTCATAACATTTTCGTCATTCCCCAAATCAACACCATTGAACGTTTCGTCATCAGTATTGGCGTCACTATCGGAATTCACTATTGAATCAACGATATGATTCTCATAGCGTCGATATATACTTTCATCTAGAACTCCTTGATCGCTCAAATCACGTTCTAAATCTTCAACGGGTTACCCTCTTCAGAAAAATCATCCTCATTACCACCATCCATTCCATCTTCCTTGTAAATCAAAATCGGCATTTAAGGCCGATTTTCTTATCCTAATCAAAAAATGTCCAAACTTAAGACCCTAGTCCGTAAATTGTTATTATGGAACAAAGCTTGGATTCCTCCTTTTATCGTTCATTCATTGTTGGGTCAATAAAGTAATTGGCCCAAGAGGAAACAACAACAAAAAACTAACCTTGATTTGATTTGATGTCCTAAAACTGAATCACATTTTATAAAAAGGGAAACAAAGAATAAATCCCAACACCTCAGGAGGCGCCAAGTCAAGAATCCCAGGGCTTGTCATGATTAAAATCTTGAGTTTTGATACCGGAAGTGGGTCCACGGATGGCAATGCATTGGAGAAAAATGTTGTATTGAAAATTGGGCTAAAACGGAAAACAAACCCATTTTAGTAGTTCATGGTTCAATAGTCGAAGACATACATCCTCGGATCAACACATGGGATATGTAATAACCAAAAGGGCTGAATGAAGAACATTATCAGTTCTGGGTACAAACGCAGTTTCTGTTGTCATCCATTGGGTGCTATATCAAGGACAAAAAGTTTGTCAGTATAACATTCCAGTCACCTCGGGAGAGAGCAGGAGGAGGAGTAGAAGAAAGAGCTCTTTCAGTCCAGCTTCACGGAAGAGAAGAGGTAGTGCACAAACCAGAAGGACGAGAGGAAGCCTACGGTGCCCGTCGCGAGCATGATTGCCAGGACCATGAACAGGGAATACCCCAGGTAGAGCGTCGCGGAGACAACCCCGCTCAGGCTCTTGAGATCGAACACGAGGTAGTTGACAGAGTAGAGGAAGATGTACATTGCTACCGAGCCAGAGGCGAAGAAGGATTTCCACCACCATTTCCAGTCCTCCACGCAGAGATGCATGTATGTCAGGACAAGAGATACCTCGGCGCAGACAACCACGAGGAGAATCAGGACGACGAATAGGAAGCCGAAGACGTAGTACACACGGCCCATCCATAAGCTCGACATGATGAAGAAGAGCTCGATGAAGAGGGTGCCAAAGGGGAGAGTTCCGGCTCCAAGGACCAACAGCCAAGACGGGTACCTCTGCGGCGGGATCTCGCGAGGGATCTGGTTCGTCCTGACAGGGTATTCAATAGGAGAAGCCCTTGCCCCGAGGTAGCCACCGCCCAGCGTAAGCGGGACAGAGATACAGAACCAAAGCAACAGCAGAACGATAAAGGTCAAAAACGGGATGGCTCCGGTGCTGTTGCTATGCCACAGCAGGAAGTTTAGGACAGTGAGGATTGAGAAGGCAATACCAGGAAAGAAGAGAGCAACTTTCCAGGAGACAGACACCCATCCTTTCTGATCGCCGCATCCGATGGTCCTCCATAGACGGACGGCGACGTAACCGGCGGCAAAGCCAAGGATCATGTAGAAGAATAGCATACCAGTGACAAGCGCTCCACGTGAAGCAGGGGACATAAATCCTAGAGCTGCAAACAGTATAGTGACAACTGCCATGCCGAGAATCTGTACCCCATCGCCAACCATGACACATAAAAGATCAGCGCTTGCTGGGGCACGGAACACGTCTCCAACCACGAGCTTCCAACCAGATAATTCCTCATTCATCTGAGCTTGTGCCTCCTTGTCGAGCTCTTCGTAACGGGTCAGATCTCGGCGGACGGTCCTCAAGAAGATAACAAGGACAATACCAGCAAGGAAAATGATTACCATTAGAGAATTGAGGATGGAGAACCAGTGGACTTTGGACCCTTCCATTTTCAAATAAGCATCCCAACGAGACGGCCAATTGATTTCGCTCATCTCAAATGTGACCTCGTAAGTGAAAACCAGTGGCTGCCCTTCCTTGATGGGCATAGCCACGGTAAGTGGATCACAGCTAACTGGAGAAGGGTACTTACCGTACATTTTTAAGTCCTTCACCAGATCAACATTATGAACAACACTGCAAGGAACCACCTTAAACCCTACAACCATATACCCGGGAACATCAGATCCGCTTTTGGCAATACCCGGAATCATCTCAGCTGCATCTCCTGTACCCATAACCCGAGCAACATTGGTTTCCTCATACTTATGGACAAGAACAGTGAACTTCAAGTGATTAAAGATGTAATACACATCCTGAATCTTGACTCCCACAGGATACCCCGTCCATCGATGGACAAGCCCATCCTTTTCCGTGTACCTTATGGCAGGCAAATTGTCAAGGATCAGATTAACCTGATACATTTCGCCGATCCTCTCCTTCATGAGCTTAAAGTCATCGCTGGACAGGGGGCCAGTCTTACACAAGAAGATCTCCGTCTGGTTGGAGGACATATTAAACCGATACGGCGAGTTCTCGATCCTGTCCCCCATGAGAAGCTCACCAAGGTTCTCTGCGCTATCCTTAATGCCGTCGGGGGGCTCACAGAAAGGCAAACTATAGTAACTGAACGGCATCTCAGTGTCGATCGAAGTGAGGGAATTCACCTTCACCGAGAGAGGATCCCCTGCAACATACTTATGGGGGTAACTACCCGGGAGGTAGAACCCGCATCCGGAGCCAAAAGCAAGACTGATTACCAAAAACCAGATCTTCAGCTCATCAAAGAAGTCCATTCTAGCCAGAGCACCACCAGGTTAGCTCCAGATCTGGAAACGAAACCCCGAACTCAATTCACATCCAAAATCACAGGGAAAGATAAGTCGCCAGAACAACAAGAGCAGGCCAGATCGACATTTCCACGATCAAAATCACACCAATGCCAACCAAGAGAAAAGGACCCAGATGACAAAAACACCGTCGACGCAACAAAGCGGGAAAACCCAAGTGCAAAAAAGCGAACTCGATCGATTCCCAGGCATCAAGATCGGGAATTTCGACAACCCAGATCAGATCAAACTGACGCTGACCTTTTCGGGGTCGCGGCGGAAGGAGGGGCGAGGGTCCGTGGGGCGAATGCGGGATGCGCTTGTTGGTTTCCTTGTGACGGAATTAATTTCTTTTGTGATGGGATTTGTACTTATTTGTTGGCTTGCGAATTAACCCTTTGCAGCTTTGTACTTTGAGCCGGCCTTTGGTTGAAACCCACGCCTATGCCCTGCCACCCAATCAACAACCATTATGATTCCATGTGACCATTATTATATTAAGTCTTATTACATACTCCCATGATCTAGCCTAGAATGTAATGTTAAACCTCCACCGTCATTATTAGCAGCTCCTACGAGGCCCCGGATGGGAAGTCCCCCCCAAGGAAAGGCCCGACTGGAAGATGGGTCGTCAACCCATTACTGGGTCAGGCCCATTAATGGGGAGTCAGATGGGCCGGGCCTACAAGCGGTCCCGACATCCGAGCATGTGGGGGACACGAGAGCTGGCATGTCCAAGTCCCAGTCCCAACTTATTTCGCCATGCGCGCGTCTGGGAGTTCTCTTCTAAGGGGCTGGCAAGTAGGTGGACTAACTATTCTCATGGCGAGTTAAACAAAACAATATATATATATATATAAAAAAATGATAACTCCCATTTATTGTTAGGGGGTTGAGTCTTGGAGTTTTGGGAGGAATTCGCAAAAGGAAAAATTTAGGAAATATGGTTTTCGTTTCGAAAATTCTTTAAATATTATCTTTAAGTCATTGTTTGAAATAAATACTCATGTAAAATTTATTTTAAAAATTTAATAAAAAATTATAAATGGACGACCTTTTTAATATTCTATGAAAATCGTAGTATAAAACACCGACTTTACTATGTAAGTAGTGATTTTGAAATCTCGATTTTTAAATAAAATTTTATAAGTGAGTGACATTCCTAATAGGTCACGATTATAACAATTTTTATAAATCGAAATACTTTTTGAAACTAAAATCATACTTATGAAGGTTTTTTCGAACAGTAAATAAAAACCTCATAGTCTTTTGTGCAAATTGACCAAAATAAAAGCTGGGCACTCAACAAAAAGTCGCACGCACTCACGCACGCACACGGACCTTCCGCAAATTTCCCCCATGTCCTTCTCCTCCTCGCTTTCTTTCTTTCTTTTGTCCAAAATTCTGTTTTACCGACAACCAACAAATCGGCGCGAACTCTTCCCCGCTCACCTCCCTCCCTCCCTCCCCCTATAAATAAATAAATAAAATCCTACCCAAGTTATTCAATTTCCCTTCCCATCCAAAAGGCAACGTACCACGTGCCCCCCCATCGTCCTTCTCCGATCACCTATCTCCTGCCGCCCTCCTCGTTCGAGCGAAGATGGCGTCGGCGGAAGGGTTCCTGAGGTGTGTCTACGAGGGCTGCATTTCGGGATGCGACTCCTGCGTCGAGCGGAGGCCGTACCACAAGAACTGCCGTTGCGCCCTCCACAAGCCCAAGAAGGGCTGCCCCCACGGCCTCCCCAGGTCCAACAACGTCTCTTACCCCGTCCGCAGGTCTTGGAGCGACGGTTCCCTCTTGCTCATGGCTTCTCAGGGGAACGCCAACGCCTCCCTTTCCCCTTCCTCTTCCCCTGCTCGTCCCCCTGCGTGGGAGATCGAGAGGAAGTAGGGGGGGAGGGGTGTTATTTCTAGGATTAGTGGAATCGAGACAATGTCTTCCTGTTGTTGGTTTTTGGTTATCGGAATGGGATTGAATTTGATTTGTTTGTCGATGGGATTTGTCTCTATTGGTTTGATCTACAATCTTTGGAGCTGTAAATATCAATTCTTTTGGATCTGGGTATCTTGTCTGTCAGCAGCGTCTTCATAGAGCCATCACAACACATCTAAGATCACCTGGGATTTCAGGGAATCCTTTCCTTTTCTTGGGTGTTAATTTGATGGGTGTTGGGGGGAGGGGAATTGGTTCTTGATTAAAGATGTGTTTAAGAAAGCTTGGTTCTTGTGGACCCAGACCTGCACCTCACATGGTGTGAAAAATATCAGCCATCAATGTATTTAATAATCAACCGACCTGTTGTTGGGGGGGAGTTGCTTGTTTTTATTACATAACATGGGTTTGGGAAGTAATGGACAATTTGAGTTTGCCCAGGTGGTCCCGCCATCCCCTGACCGAATCTGGGAAAAGTTTCCCGAATCAATTGAAATCAGTCATTTCTTTAAACTGAAAATGTGTAAATTTCTAGGGCCCATTTGTATTAGTCGCTGTAGATCACTGTAAAGTTTTAGTGTGCGAGGCTGTTTAGTTGTTCACATGGGGCAGAGGGAGAAGCACCAGTGCCCCTACTAACTGGAACAAGTACAGCTTGCACACATGCCAGAGAAAAAGCCGATGGAAAGGGGAAGGGAAGGGTCGAGGACAAGTCGTTTGGTCTGTCTGTCTTTGTCTGTCAGTCCAACCCCAAATCTTTCCGTGTACTTGTTCGACAGGACAAACCCTGTTCCTGGATATAAGAGTGAGTTACGTAACTAAATGTGTCGGAACAATGGAAAAGCTTGTAATCCTGTGAAAGATTCATTCATTGTGTCCTGTACCAAGGAGGGGGGGGGGGGGGAGGTAGTAAACTATATTTTGACATCGACTCCCAGAAGAAGAGGGGAAAAACAAGACGAACAAGCCACCACACACCAGCCCGGAACATGTACTGGCATCGAACACATAACCAAGATAACTGAAGGCATTGATATTGACCATTGCGCATGTGGCAAGAGATCAGTGATGCTGGTATGTAGTCTATGAGCTATTTTGCGCCTTTGTAGGTATCTTGGAGGCCATAGAACGTAATGTGTCCGTGATCTCGGTGAAGTTTGGCCTTTCTGACGGTTCGGATGACCAGCACCTCTCCATCAAGGATCTCCACTCTGGGTCGCAGGAGTCCGGCACCGGAGGTCTCAAAGTATTGCTCACAATCCCGCCTAATTTCACATAGCAAAAGGTCATCAAAGTTGGCACTGGACAACATTGCTTGAAGAATTCAAAGGGAGTGCAATTAATTACCGATGATGGCACCGTAATGCAATTCTGCATAGGGTTCATCTCCTGTCAACAGCTCCCACATCACGATGCCAAATGAAAATACATCGACCTGTACCCAGGATAAGTGTGTTAGATACCTCTACCGGAGACAGCGGGACATAAAACGATGGCCTAGGCCAAGTTAATCAATAGTGTAAGGGAAGAGGCCAACCTTCTCGGACACTAGGCTGCTGCTACCATTCAGAAGCTCTGGTGCCATCCATGGAAGGGTGCCCCGCACACCACCGGAGATGAGAGTCTGACATTTCACTTTAGAGAGGCCCAGATCACCCACCTGCTTATACACACAGAAACATGACCGAAGAACAGCCCCTCAGTTACAGAAACTCCAATAATAATTTGTATACACAATAGGATATCATAAATATGATCTTGTTACTATACATCAGTAAGGTACAAATCAGCTAATCTTTGAACACCCAAAGGACAATGATATGCAACCACTGCAATCAAGGATCAGAACACTGACCTTACAAATGGGTCGATGTGGATCTCGAAGATTCACGAGGAGGTTATCACTTTTCAAATCAAAATGAACAATGTTCTTCCCATGCAAGTATTCCATACCAAAGGCTACATCCATAGCAATCAGAAGCCTTTTACGCTTGTCGAGGTTCCTGAAAAACACCGAATCAATGAACTTAAAATCTCATCCATTAGCTAGTATCATGGAATAAATTCCAGAGCAACTCACTTCTCATTTTTCTGCAGAGCAGTTCTCAAGGAACCATTAACCATGTACTCCGTGACAGTTGCAATAGAACCTCCAGGGCCATCAAGCACAACACCATAGAAAGCCACGACATTAGGGTGATGGAGATCAGCCAGCTTAATAGCCTCATTCCAGAAGTCATTTCTCTGATTCATTCCAACAGAAAAAAGGAGTCATGCCGAGTATTCACTCATTTCCCACCAGGGAAATTAAACATGTAACCAATGTAACTGAAGCAAGGTTAGGTCCCACAAACCATCCTGTCTTGCTCAGAAGGCTTTCCAGAAAAACACCTATCATTGATCCTTTTAATGGCCACGTCTGAACCCCTCCATTTTCCATGATAGACAGTCCCATATGTACCGGAACCTAGTTCTCGCAACTCCTCGAGATCACTATTCTTTATGATCTGAGGAAAACATTTTAATTGTCAGCAATCAGCAAGACAAATTCAGACATGACCAAGTAAATAAGACAGTCACCTGCAAACGGCCGATTCCTCCGGATGCAGGGAAACCGAAATTTCTTCTATCAGAGACTTTATCGTCGTTGTCCTAAATGAGATCATTCGCCGTAAGTATCTACTCAGTAGCACATTTTACAAGAGAAATAGATGCCCGATTAAGAAGAGATATTGAGTACCTCATGACCAGCTCTAGTCTGCATTTCCGCACCATCATCAGTATCTCTTTCTGGGTTAGCATCGAAGGAAGGCTTGTTTCCCTGGTAGACAGACATGTCGGGATTAGAAGGCAGACCCGACTGAAGAACAGAGGCAGCGACGCCCTCTGCAACATCTTGAAGGTCCTGCTTAATTTTTTCTTCAGCTGAAAAAACAAGGTATGAAATCAAGCTATTAAAACACTTTCAAATTCAAATGAATAGGCAGCCCAGGAATCACCATGCGCTCATACCTGTGTAATGCATCTGTTCTGTGGTGACATTTGCAAAATTGTTAAATGGTTGATGGAGTTCATCTTCCACGGGAGAGCTCTCATTTAAGTCCCCAACATTTCTCAGTCGATTCTCCAACAAAGCATCCTTGCCCAATAAAGGCTCTTTTCTAAGAGCAATTTTGGTAGGTTTTGGTGGGGGAAAATGGGCATCTTGATTCAAGTTCCATGGGTCCTGGTTCATGAACAACGAATTAGAACGATCCTCAAAACCTCCCTGACACTGACCACCAACTTGTAAAGTTGCCTCATCATTAGCTCCAGTTGTTGGCTGGAACAAAGGGGAATCAGTTATCCAAGATGCAGCGGACGGAAAACTCTCGGTCATCAAGCCTGATCCAACAGCAGTGGCCCCGGAGTTACTGCAATGAAGTTCTTCAGGCTCTGGGTGGACGCCCATCTTTGTCTGGGAACTGGATCTTGGCATATCAGTGTTCAATGGTTGAACCATGTTAAAGGATTCAACTGGTCTATATTCATGCAAACCAGGAGGTTTACTGACAGGAAAACTGGCAAAATCTGTGGGCATCATTTGACTAGAAATTGGTAGCATGTCCGGTTTGACATAGGGAATGTTAAGCAGCACCTCACCTCTGGGGTTCTGCTGCACCTGCTTTTGCTTAAACATTTCATCCATCCTCGATTCATCAACAGGCAGCTTAACATCCAGACCATTAGCGCCAGAAAGCATCTCGGAAGAGGTCATTTGCGGAGTTTCCACCCTCCGATCAATTGCCACGTTGACAGAGTTTGCATACTGTGATCTACTATCGATGTCAGGGAGCTTAGAGTACTCCTTCGGAGATTCACGAAGCCACTGTTCGGTCCCTGGCACTGGCAGACCGCCTACAAAAGCACCATCACCATTCGGAAGCCCACTGACTGCACCATCTTGCGTCAGCCGAGATTGAATGCGAAGAAATTGCTGCTGCCCACCATTTTCAACGGGTGCCTTACCAACCCCATCAACATAAGCACCATACAAAGAAGCCTCGTTATTGCCAGCAAAGCCAGGGGCGAGCTTCCTGGACTCGACATGTTCTGCCTTCTGAACAGAAGGCCTATCCATTGCCTCAAGATCTTCAGTAGGCATTTCCCCTCTACCATTCAAAATGGACTGAACAGTAACTGGCGGTTCAGGAAAGCCAATTCCTGTAGCCCCGGTCACCACTGTCCTGCTCAGTGTCTGGGGTTTTGTATTGTCATCTAGCCTCAGACTATGGTAAATTGAGGCGGATATCGGCACTGTGCATGCAGTGCCGTCTTTCTGGTCCTGCACCACAGTATCTGAATGTGCATGCGGCAATGCTTTCTGACACATGTAGCAGTCTTCAAACTTCTGAATGCTTTCGGATTGATTACTTTGTTGATGAGCGGTAGATCCATCAGAAAATACAACTGGCCCAGGAGCAACAACTTGATTCCACCCATAACCACCTCCAACGACTGGCCCGGACGCTTGCAGATGATATGCATTGTGAGATTGATCAAAGGGAACTAGGAAAACCCTTGGCCCAGATGATCTCTCATGTTCCAAGTGGCTTGGTTGAACTAGAGGTGGCCTAATACCAATATGCGAAGCAGCAGGAACCATGGTCATATGAACTGGAGAGACGAAATGGTGTGGGTTAAGACCAGGTGCCATGCCATGGAATTGTTGAGGGGCGAATAACGGAGCGGCACCACCCATCAGATGAGGACTAGGCAAATTTGTGAGATTGATATTTTCACCACGAGGGTCTACATAAGCAGGTGTAAAAGAAGTCGCAGGAGGAAGACCCATTCCTGAAACAGGCGGCGGAAGATCATAACCTGATAGCCTAGGGGGAGCAGGGATGGGAGCAGGCATCGCCACTTCCACTTCCAGACGTGATGATGACGTTTGTAGAGGACTAGGATTTACCACTGGGAAACCAGCATTTGAATTATTGTCCTCGGCACTAGGAGGGTCCGGATCAACAAAAAACATTTTTGCTGCATCATTAGAGGGTGCTAAATTGCTTCCAGGGGACAATGAGCTAGATGATGTCGGCACACCACTGTCACCTTGTCTGGGAACAGTGGTATCAAGAGGTTCATTGCCGCTAAATTCAGAATTCTGGGTGGATGTTGCGCTTGCCATACTCTCCTTCCTGGCTATGCCGGGCAGGCCAATTGAATCAGCCATTCCATTCACCGCCTCGACATAACGATGCCCACTATTATTCAAATCACCAAACTGAACCATATCCGTTGAATCGAGCTCAGAAGCCGAGAAGAGGAAGACACGTAACTTTGCAGACCCATCCAGTGTTCTCTCAGACAGCTTCTCATGCTCTTCCATCATATTATCGAGGTCATCAGGACAAGATACAGAGACCAGCGCGTCAAGATCCTCGTCAGGTAGCTGGTACTTAATGATGACAGGTTGCCCATAAATTTCAACCATTTTTGCAACCAAGTCATTGAGGCTCACATCTTTCCTGACACTGATAATCCTTGTTTGACCGCCAACATATCTCAGCATACCATCACTTGGCCTAGGCAGGATTTTTCCCCCAAAACTGCAAAGGAACTTGATTTTCTTCCCCGAAACCGAATCTTCTCCGCCATCCTCACTAGACTGTATAATCCCACTACCACTGCCCTGGTTGCTGAGATTAGATTTCTGCATCGGTACCGCATCACCAGCCACCCGTTCATCCGAACTCCCATGATCCCTATTGACGAAACTAACAGCAGAATTCATCCCGACTGCATTAACCCCACCCATCTGATCTATAGCATTGCCACCAATCACCCCCATCCTATCACTCATATACCCTGTCAAATCAAAAGCATTCCCGCCAACCACTCCTCCCAAATTGGGGTTGTACCCAAAGCCGACAGCCGGATTCATACTCATATGCCCATAAGGTACCGCCGCACGCGGAAACCACGCGGCAACACCCTGTGGACCATTCACATAACCCAAACCTCCAAACCCAGGGTCAGACACGGCCGCAGAGTAAAACACCGGAACCGACGACGGAGGGCTGCTGCCCTCGGGAGCCGACGTGGCGTAAAAACCTTCCGCCGTCCGACCCGCCGTAGTGGCCGGAGCGGCGACAGAGGACTCCTCCGCGATGCTCGGGGCCACGTTCAGGGGTCTCAGATCCTTGGGTATCGAGTTCTGATCGAATGCCATGACTCTTGACAACTCTAATTAAGCGCACCTAGACTTTCCACAAAAGACCCACCAAGAAAAACGGCACAAGCGAAGATCTTGACGAACTGGGCAGCCTAATTTCGCCTATTCACAACCTGGGCAAGGCTCAGATTTCGCACCACAAACGACTCGACTCTCGACGAAGAGGGGGAGGGGGAGGGGGATACAACCCAAGAATAAAAGAATGGATATTTTGGACAAAGAAAAAAACAAAACGAAGAATTACTAACCGCCTCTCCTACGACAAGAAATATGTGCCCACCACCGATCGGAGCTCAGTCGGTGATGGAGATGGCGACGGCGATGGAGAAGAACAGCTGTGTAGAAAGATCTGGGCTGATGGGGAGCTGGCAAAATCAATTTCCTAGGGTTCCTGATTTCTAAATTGTAGCGACTCCAAGAACTTGCGGCACCCCCACAAACACTTTGCCTTCTTTTCTCGCTCTTCCCAACCCCTGCACATTTCCCATTATTTTATATAATATATGCACAATTTTTCATCCCTCCACTATACAAATGACTGTATCTTGCTTGTGACTGAAAATAGAAAATCCCTTGATTTAAGTATTAGTATTAATCACGTTACCAGAAAAAATTGAACTCAAATCAAAACGGCGAAATTCTGTTAGTGGACTTGAGAGATATCAGACCCAGATCCTCATCCTTTTTAGTATTATTAATTCAACTATTTATGATGATAATCGTTAAATGGATTAAAAACAACGAGTGGAGCTTTTTTTGAGTTATCTTACTGGCGAAGGAGATGGAGAGGCAAAGAAAGGCACGTGGATGGGGATGGGGGGAAGCCAGCACATGCAATTTCCATGCAATTTCAATTTTGTCTGCTTATTTGGGCAAAACCCATTTTTTTATTATTATTATTACATGGAATGAAGTGACAACGTTGTCAAGAAATACATCGGGTGTCTCCCCCACCTCTCTCAAAACCCAAACGAAGGACTTTGACCGAGTTTGGTCTATAAAATTTCAGTTAGCAAAAACAATAGAGGGAGTGGGGGGAAGTCTTGGTCTGCATAGCAAGGGAGAGACTGAGGGAGGCTTTCTCTTTTGACTTGGGTAGTTTTAAGCTTGGACGAGTAGATGGGGTAAATCAATCGTTTCGCCATAAATATCTCAATATGGGGAGGCACAAAAAGATGGTTGCATTTTGATGGAGACAAGATAATGGGAGGGGGGGGCACGTAATTTATCTTATATGCACTTTGGCGTTGGGTGTGGGCCATTTGGATTAGATCCCCCCCCGCCCACACGCACGCTCTCTTCCATCATCATGTCCCATTCCCTGCATCCTTATTCAAAGCATCTGTTCCTTTCGGTTTATGGTATGGGAGGGTAGGGTTTCATCTGACGCTAACGCCCCTCCCCATGCCGATTCAATTCCCTTTTCCTAACAATGAATCCTGTCCGAAAACCCGACGTTGCGGCGACGATCAGAAGGCTGACTTTGTAAACGAATGGGCGTTTCCTGTATGTCCTATCACGATTCAAAAAGGAGTGGAGAAATGGAAAACAACGACCGTGAAATTTAATGCTTTGAGGATAGTGATGATGTGAAACATCACGAGAAATCGTGTAGGGCCTTCAGGGGGGACCCCGCCACGGAGAACCTAGTCGAGAAGCTCTTGTAACGTACGTCGTCAACGCTCTCGACCCCCTCGTCTGCCCCCGGTTCCTCGAAATTCAACTTGTAGCTCGTGGCATCGTATTGGAAGTCCCCCATGGAGTAACCCCTCCTGTGCCTCCCAGCACGCGGCTTCCCTCCCTTGTGACCGCCGTCCGTGCAGATCTCCACCGAGAAGCCTTGACGGTGGTGGCTCTTGGCGCGCACAGGCGTCACCAGCCCGTGGTATCTCCCCTGAGACATGTCCGTGTCGGACGGGGAACCATCCAGCTCGTCGAGGCTGTGCTGGCCTCGAAAGCAGAGGGGAATGCGCAAGGCGAGCTTCACTCGTTTGATGAAGGATGGGGAAATGGGGTCAATGTCCAAGGCCGCGGCGCCCCGGTGATGGTGATGATGGTGATGGTGATGGTGATGGTGATGGTGGTGGTGGTAGGACATCCTGGGATGGCTTGGCCTACCTAGGAGTCGATCGTTTCGTTGGTTCCAAAGGGGTGGTGCAATAATAACAAACGTGGCCTGTAATTAGAGATCGCGCGCGCGTGTGTGTGGGGAGGGGGGTTTGGAGGATTACGGGATGATATTTATTTGGGTTAGGGAGTTTCAGTTAGGGACTAACGCTAAACAATGCGAGATCCACGGGGAACGTACGATACAATGGAAACCTAATATATTAGCAACCAAAAAACATCAGCTGTCTCTTGTTTTTTGTAGATTTGTAGTTCCTTTTTCTTTTTTCCTTTTTGTGGGTCCTTAAGACAACTGGGATATTCGTGTGGTGCATGTTGGTTGTTCTAATATCTGTTTCGTATTATTAGGATTAGCAATCTGTTTGTGTTCGAAGGTTAACTAAAGATTTTGACCCCTTAAAAGGATTCTAGATTAAGACCCCAAACAAACGAACAGAAGGGCATAAGGTCCGAATGGAAGTGGAAGAGCCCAGACAGGCCTGTCCGAGCATCATCCGAAAGGTTGTACTTCGAGGAGAAGAAGTAGCAACGGGGAAACCTAAAGTTGTGGCTTACTTTATCCCTATTACCGGACGAAGCCTATGAAATGAAAAAGAATCAAACGAATGAAACAACGAAATCGAGTTACGTTTGAGGAGGATTGTACCAAGTCAGGGTTAGTTGACAAAAAAATTGGCAAATAATTATCTAATTTTGCGAAATTAAGACGGTTCCAATCGCGACGCTAGCTGCTCCGGGGAAGTATGTCGCGGTCGTGAACCGCTATATTAACACCCACATAAGTGTCGCGGACTGTAACCAATACACTAGCGCCGTTAGAAATTTTTTTTTTCTAACTATCTAAATGTCACGGTTAAAAAGTTCGACACTGAATAGAAAAAATTTATTCTAAGTGATCCAGTGTCACGGTTATGGACTGCGATACTCAAATGGATATCAATGTTGCAGTTCCTAAGCGCGACATAACTCCCTCGAGTTAGTATCGTATTTTGTGATTTAAAACCACTTTTTTTTTAAATTGAGGCTCCCGATCACGACGTAAGTACTAGATCGAGGGAATTTTACGAACTAAAACTGTATTTTATAATTTTTTTTTTTAAAACCGGATGTATTTCAATAAACCGAAAACTTTGCCGGGATGTTACGAGGAAACATCGGGGAAAAGAAGTTGTCATTGTCCTCTCCATGGTTTTATGAGTTACGACCGGGTTAGTTAGATGTAACGAAGCTACGTGGGACCCACACTTGTATTAATTTCTGGGATATGATCTACTTTTTACGATAGCATACTTAACTTTGGTACGTAATTACGATCAAGGGGTTTATGAAATGAAATGTCATCGAGGTGAATTTGGGAATAATCTTATCCCAAAAGGTGTATGCGATTTGCACTGAATGCGCATAGAAATGGGAACTAGAACTAATATTTTAACTGTGTGTGTGTTTTGTTTGAATATGACACGTCTAACTCAGGATGATTTTATTACAAGAAATCGGTGCGATAATAATAGAGAGACAGCCGAAAGCGGTAGGTTAGAAGGGGGGGAAGCTTCGCCCAAACAAAATCCAATAACTGACCTCGAGATTGAGTAACACCTCCCTCCCCCCTCTTTATATATTGGAGACAACGTTTCACCCCCTTTCTTTTCGTAAGGAGAGAAAAGAAGAGAAGAGAAGCCAAAAGCACCCATTTTGGTGATCTTAGGAATGGCGGGGTTGTTTCCTGCAATTGAAGGTCCACGGAGGAGGAGGCAGGTCCACCGCGGCGGACTAGGGCTGTTTCCGGATCCCCCGTCGATGGACGTACGGGAATGGTCGCAGCTTCCTCCCTTGTATGATCTCTACGCGACCAGACATGCTGCAGATCTCTCCTCCACCGCTGCAGTAAGATACCCCCAGACTCCGTTTGTTGATCTTGCAGTCGGGACTTGAATTAGCTTCATGCGATACTGATGCTTTTCTTTTGATTTTTTTTTTCTGTAGCAGCGGAGGCATGCTGGAGGGAGGTACTCAAGGGATGACGTGAAGCTGGGCGGGATTGCTCGGGAAGCCAAGGCAAGATTGGATGCGAAGCTGAGATCCCAGCGGAAGTCTGACCACAGGAGGTACCTATAGTCATCAATATCATCATCGGCGTGATCTTTGGTCGACCTATTAGTTAATATGCGAGTGTGCATCAGTCAGACATCCGATCTGATCCAACTGGTTTCCAACGTCCCCTTTTAACCAGGTCTAGTTTCGGTGCAAATAGGGAAAGCTCGATGCAAGTGGCCATGAGGACAGTACAGACGGAGGTCTTCGGGATGGGGAAGGACAGCGGCAGCATCAGCAGAGGAGGAGAGTTAGGGGAAGGTTCATCGAGGATGATGGGGAAGTTGTCAGGAAGGACGAGCTGGAAGTCAACGGACCAGGACGAGTGCGCCGTGTGCCTAGAGGGGTTCAGGGTCGGGGAGAACCTCATGAACCTGCGGTGCGCGCACAGGTTCCACACCAGGTGTCTGGTCCCATGGCTAGAGAGCAACACCCGTTGCCCCTGCTGTAGGACGGATGTCATCTCCTCATCGTCTTCTCCACCCGAGTAGCAGCGACATCGATCATATGATCAAAACCACCACCCTAAAGTGATAAGGGGCCTTCCAAATTGTATTAATCACTTCCTTCAGTTTAGTATTTTAAGTTGATCAGGTGACTTGGAACCAAAATGGTCATTTGGGTCATGTGAATGTCTCTTTTGACCGAGATCAAATCCAAGTGGGTAGTAGTATTTTTTTTCTTGTTGGGTTGAAATATTTTATGGAATCTTCGTTTTGGGTAGACGTGGTTTATTCTCAGTCCAAATGTAAAACCATGGAGGGTGATGTCAAACTCAACATGCCGTGTATGAACAGGGAATTCGGACATGGCTTAATATGGGGAGGGGGTGGTGGTCAGAACGTGGTAGATCTACCCACGTATGTATGCCGGCATTCAGGTTTTATTACCCCCTACGTATAATATAATGTTTTTCCCACCTAGACGTTATACAAAATGGGGTTAGTTGGTGGATATCCAGAAAGAGTAAGCATAATCCTTTTGTCCCCTCGTTGTCCTCGACAAAACCCTCCCCAAAAAACTCTTACCAAGTTGATAAGACAAAAGAGAGATTGGATTGGATTAGGACAATGACCCCTCTTCGGAATTTTTAGAACACTTTCGCAGCCGACCCTCCATATCCTCCACCAAATGTCACTCAACACCGGGGCTTGAGGTTTTGAGGTATATCCTTAATAACATTGACCGCCCGGAGAACTAGGGTCTGGAATAATGTCCGTAAATTGATGTTTGAAATATCGATCCCAGCATTTAAAGAAATTGGCGTTTTGAACGTTAATTTTACCCGAAGAAATCAGTATTTAAAACAATGATTTTCGGAAGATTGCGATCCGCGTTTCAAAAAGCATGGGATTAGATAGAATCGAAAGGTTTGTGTTGGAAAGCTGGAGGATATGTATTTTTAGGAGGGTATTCGAGCCCCAGAAGAACATTCTTCTGTTTTCCTTCATTCTAACATATTCTCATATCCCATCACATCTAACCTTCCTTCACCTACACGATGATCTTATCCCTTGTTTCATGACGAACGATGATGATGGTGTCACGAAAGATCGTCCCTCTTATCCTCCTCTAGGATTAGATTCCGTGGTAAAATTCCCCACCTTCTCTCCCAACCCTCCAATGAAAGGCTCCAGTCTGATACATTCTTGTTAATATAATCTCTGTGTCCGATTTCCCCTAGTTGTACCTACCGAGAAACAACACTGCCCGCCACCCCCCAAGTACACGTACCCTTTCGGGTACTCTTTGTTGGGTACGGGTGTATTTGTCTTGTCATCACGACCAGGCACCATTTCAATTCGATTGGGTGGGCAAATTGTTTAAACATACCAAGTGGGTTTTTGCTTGTTGTATTGATTTCCCATTTTCAGGTGCATCCAGTCCCAGAAACAACCCCCCGAACCAAAGATTTTGTGACCAAAATTAGAACACCAGTTGTTGCCTCCCCCAAATACGATGATCGCCTTCACCACCAACTTCCATTAAACCTACTTACCTCATTCGGTCCACACAACTCGACAGGAATAAAAGAATGTGGGGGCTTTTGCTTCTTGGTAGAGGCTTGTTTGACATGTTCTTTCCCGCAAGTTCGTGCGCTAAAAACGAGGGCCCGTATTATATAATCACCACGCCGCCTCCTTCCGACATCATCGGCCACGTTATAATTTGTTATGTTCCTTGCTCAAGCGGATAAGCTTAAGATTAGAAGTGTTCGCTTGGAAGTAGAAGAATGCACGTTTGGAAAGAGACTTCAGATCAAACTGCAAACATGGTCGGGGTTTAGAAACCAGAACGCCAAGACCCTCATGTTATTCGCTCCGGCAAAGTCCAACGGACTACGAGTAAGGAAAAGAAATATGTATGAACTAGCGATGAGGATGTATAAGCATCTCAGAGTTATTGCTGTCTAAAACAACTGACCAGGAGCTTGTCCATGGAGAGGAGGAACCAAACTATATATTTACACGCTTATTTAACCCAGCTACCAAATAGAACAGTACTGATGATAATGTGTCTTTACAGCGTAGCATCCCGGCTTCCCGAGATCCCTCGGAAGCAATCCGGGCTCCTAACAATGATGATGACCGACCAAAGTCCACATAATCACAGTTCTAGAATTTCTTAAAGTGAGATTATTTTCGCCAATATCTTGATCCTCCCCCCGGTCAGAACAGAAGGGAACTCAAATGAAAGAGGATGCCTTTTCTCTTACCTTCCCGAATGAATCGCATGTACAGACATGTCTCACGGGATAGCGTGATTCCGGCTACCCGTATTTATTCTCGAACAGAAGCCCATGTTCTCTTCTCTGCAGCAAAAGTGAAGATGTAGAAGGCTATCCTTCTAAGTGAAATTTGAGATTCTGCAATCCTTCGGCAGATATGCTCCTCCTCACCCTAGCCCTCTGCACTACCAGCTGCGGTGGCGGCTCCGAATGAAAACTAACAATGACTACCGTAAGATTGTCCATCGCTCCCCTTTTTGTTGCTTCTTCCACGACTTCCTTACAGCAGAGCCTGACATCATTATGTTCTTGAAGCTTCTTCCTGGCGAAGTCTATGGCATTCTGGCTACTAAAGAAATCCCATATCCCATCGCTCCCGATTATCAAGAACTCGTCTTCCCTTATGAGGGTTATCAACTTCATTTCGGGTTCGGCGCTCAAGGGTCCAGCTTTCTCGCCCATCTCCTTCATTCCTTGGAGATGCCAGTCTCCCAATGCGCGTGTCACGCCTAATTGACCATTCAAATAGCCATCATCAATAAAACCGCCGAGAGACTCAATCCTCAATCGCTCATTTGCACAGCAGGGCCTGTGGTCCTCTGACATCTCTAGCGCAATGCCACGCCGTGAAAGAACAGCCCGGCAATCCCCGGCATTTGCCACCAACAAAGACCTGAAAGGAAATAGGATTAAATGAAATTATCATCATAAATATGAAAAGCCAGCTCAGTCCACGTTACGAAGTATCAAAGCAAGCCTAGCCCTAACTTATCAAAAAATAAAACAACGAAAAAGGAAAGCCCAGAGCCTTCTCAGGCTTCCCCAGGATTTGCCACCAACAAAAATCTGAATGGAAATAGGACTATATTAAGTTTTCATCGTCAATATGAAAAGCCAGCTTAGTCCTTGTTATTGAGCATCAAAGCAAGCCTAGTCTTCTCGGGGAAATAAGAATGTGCACCTCCCAAAAATCATGGCTGTAAGCGCCGTTGTTCCTGATGAGCGGGCAGTCTCAAGCCGGCATGTCTTTGCAAATGCAGCATCAGTCTCATGAAATGACCTGGTAACAACTTTTTCGAGCTCTAATGGAAAATCAGCATCCTCAACTATAACTCTAGGCAAATGGTCACGGACAAAATGTGCTGCATCTTTTCCACCATGCCCATCGAACACCTGCAACCCATAATAATTCGTACTAAGTATTAAAAGCTTTGAATAGATCATCAACATTTTGAAAAGTCATGCATAAACAACTGACCCTCCTATAAAAAAATCATTAAATGAAGGGTCCATTTTTTCAAGCAGACAGAATGCCGAAAAAGTTCCTTCTATGAATATAGGGTAACCAGGGCAGGATAAAGACGACGCTAAACTGGTATGACTCTCTGGAACGGAAAACCTTCTCCCAGAATAACACAAGCAATTAAAAAATGACACGAATGCCTTACACCAAAGAAAGAGACAACATCTTCATTAGGCTTATCTTGCCCATAATTCTTCGCCAGATCGCGAATGCAAACATGTGTATCCTCCATGTAAGGGCGCCCCCCAATGTCAGACCACTCGCCAGATCGTAGTTTGGGGACAAAACTGCCATTGATATTCTGTCTCTTTTCAGGCGCGGCATTTTCCTCGCTAATGCTGTCCAGCTGCAAAGACAGACAGAAGAAACAGTGAAATAAGAGCGACGGAACCCGAACATAAATTTTTCGCCGGACTTTAATTAGAATGAGATTGTTAAAATAAAACTAAAAAAATGTGACAAATCTCTTTGTTGACATAA
Source organism: Melastoma candidum (assembly GCA_023653495.1). Classification (NCBI taxonomy): domain Eukaryota; kingdom Viridiplantae; phylum Streptophyta; class Magnoliopsida; order Myrtales; family Melastomataceae; genus Melastoma; species Melastoma candidum. Next base: position 11,648,668 of record CM042882.1, on the reverse strand, counting down.
AGTAACTATTCCGATTGCTTGATCACAAGATTTCTTTCCATTACAGGCAACATATCCAATGTCCCGAAGAAGGATGCCAGAAGCAAACTTCATCTACTTTGGCTCAAATGCAAAGGATTGTTCAATATCTGAAGGTAAGAAACCAAGAAAGAAGCCAGAAAGCATCACCCAAAACCTATCAGATGTGAAGTACTTACACACAGTAAATGAACAACCAATTGTGGAAAAGCATTTCCTCAGCTCGAACCGTCTACATACCCAGATTTCTTTTTAAAAGAAAAAATCCCACTTTTCATGGTTGTAGAGACTGGTCTAACAAATGACAAGCTCCAAATCCAACCGAACACAGTGCAAAGTAACCACAAGATGACATGACGAAGAAAACCTCTTGGTCATTTCTGTTCTAAAAATAAAATTATGACCACAGTAAAGGATAAACTACCGGTGCATAAACTCAATTCACATTGCAGGAACAAGAACAGAGTGAGAAGATAAAAGAACTGTGCAAATTCATTCGCGTTCCAAGCTAGCCTCCAGAGAGACACTGCCGACCAGTAAACCATAGGCGAACAATGAAGCCCCTAAAAAACTGATGAAACCTCTCTTGGCCGACACTAAGGATCACATCTACAATCTCATAGAACATATCAGTAAACCCTAGGGGCAATTTCCATACTTCAGTCAATCGGATTGCTTCAAATGGAAGGAAAAGAGATGCGCACTCCTTTGGCATAGGCTCATAAAGTAAATCTCCTCAAATCCTCCATAGTCCCAAAATCAGAAACACCACTTTCCATATCCAAAAGAAATAAGCAATCCATACAGAACATGTTCGCATCATCAATACTCATTGATTGAAGTAACCGCAAAAAAAATCAATTCGGGTGGCTTCTTACGGAGGGCGCGTGTATGAAACGGGCCTCCGCAAAAGGACCTCTCTCCTTTGGGGGTAATAGGTCAGACAACCATCCCTGTGATTGAACAGGCGGAAGCATTCCTTGTTGACAAAAATGTCCATCACATCTCACAAATCCTAGCGACCAATCAAAACCACTCTCCCAGAAACTACAGTCAAGCAGAGGAACCATCGCCAGTCATTTTACCGGATAAAAACCGCATCTGACTTGCCAAAATTCCTTCTTCCTTTCGCCCAATTAGCCAAGAAAGGAACTAACTTTCACGAAAGAAAACACACCCCAAAACTCCAAACCGAAAAGGGGAAACAACAATCAAAACATGAACCGGGGATTGGAGATCATACAGGGAAGGAAGCCCTGAGGGCATCGTTGTCGGTAGTGGGGCTCATAACGGGGGACTCTCGCTCGTCCCAATTGCCAACCCGGGTATGCAAGAGATCGTGCAAAGGCCACGACCCGGCAGAGGAAGCATCGAGATTCTCCATCTCCTGGGCATCCTTCACACACATGATGATTCGTTCCGGGGGTTCGATCCCACCCACAACCCACAAAACAAAAAACAACCCAAAGAAAAAAAAACAGAGAGAAACCCCTCCTCCTCCCCCTTTACCCTCTCAGACGAAATTCGGCAAACTCAACGTGCCATGCATCAAACTAAATGACACGACCGGAAAGAAACCATCTTTTTCTTTCTCGGATTTTTTTTTTTTTTTGACGGTCGGGAAAGAAGGGACGCCGAGATTCCTAATAATAATAATAAAACTAATAATTGCTGTTGATTAATTTTTATCGCTCACGAGGAAAAGGACAAAATTGAAAAAAAAAATGTCGTGATTCACGAAAGCGGCTAATTTCGGAGATTAAGCTTTTATGTATAAATACTTTTTTATTTAAATATTATATTTTTATCTCCCTTAAGAAAGATGATTGGATTTATGGAATCTTTGAATGGAATATGCGGTTGCATCAGCAACAAAAACCCTCGAGTGGAGGGCGTTGTAACCATAATTAACCCATTTTCATGACCACCTCGAATTATTATTATTATTATTATTATTATTATTATTATAAAGAAGATAGTTGGAATAATGTGTGAATGAGAGTGAGATTCCGGACACGTAACATTTAAACACCGACGACCGACTTCGAATGAGGTCTGAAAAACGTGGGGTATTTAATGGACAATCTCTCGGTTCTTACCAAAATTTTCGTTGGGCTTTACTTTTACCCAAATGATAACATTGATATTGAATGACCTCCACCAAACATCGACTGATTTTCACCTAAAAGCTCGAGAGGCTAGATTTACACATAAAAAACGAAATAAATTATGAAAAAGATGTTCAAACTTACTCTGACAGCGAACCCAATCTTAATCATCCCAAAAAAAAAAAAAAAGAGGAAAAAGCGAAGTATTCCCAGAACACCCATTTTTCTTCCCTTTTAGATTCATTGCAAGTTGGGGAACTGTCCCTTTTTTTTCAACTCCCAAAAATATCATCAAATCACTTTCTATTTTGGACCGACCTTCATTTTTGTTTTAATTTTTTCTTTATTTAAAAAAGAAAATAGTAACCACCGAATCATCGTCTGTCGTTAAGCTTGCTGTAGAATGAACAGTTTTATTATTTTTGGGTTCTGAGTTGTTTTGACTCTTTTTTATTATTCTGGCTATAAATTTCGGGTGGGGAAGAGGGAGGGTTCTGAGATGACGTGGCCCAATGACGACCGATTAATGCGATGCCTGGTCGTTCGGTGGCTTGTCAAATTCCTTACCAATACTTTCACTTTCCTCACAACTAATTTATTCCCCAAATTAAAAATAGAAAGGGAGAAAGTTAAAAAGTTTTAGGGAGAGGCCCGCCCAACCCAGATTGTCAATGAGACCATGGGCCTTGGCCCATTTGTCAGCCTTTACCCACCCATGAATGGATTACAAGAAAACACGAGCAACAGTGAAACACTCCGGGATATTCTCCATTCCCTGTTTGTTCTGTTGTCGACATACGTGACGTTTCATTGGCCCAGTTGCCCACCAATTGAATCCCATTTCGTCACGTGTCTTCTTTCAACCTGGTTTACTTTTTCTCGTTGTTGTAATAAGAAACAGTGTTCGGTCAATCTTCAAATGTGAGGGGCAGATGAAAGTTTTTACTTTACCTCGGTTAATTAATAAACAATTTGGGTGCGCCGATATAGAGATGAGGATGAATGGTTAAAAGACCTCATCTTGGTGAGAGTATATGGAGAGAAGGGTTGTGATTGTCGGAGCCGGAATCAGCGGCCTACTTGCTTGCAAGTGCGCCGTCGAGAAAGGGTTCGACCCTTTGGTGTTCGAGGCCGGCAGTCGTGTCGGGGGCATCTGGGTCAGTACCCCCGAATCAACCCGGCTTCAGAATGTCAAGGCAGGGTATCGGTTCTCGGACCTCGACTGGCCCGATTCGGTCAGGGAAGAGAGGCCTCCATCCACTCAAGTGCTGGAGTACATTGACTCGTATGTCGAGCGCTTCGGCCTGCTGCCTTACGTCCGGTTCAATTCCAGGGTCACGAGCATTGACTACGTTGGGGAGTCCGAGGAAGAGGTCGAAGGTTGGGATCAGTGGGGAGGGACCGGTTCTGCCTTTGGTTCGATAGGGAAGTGGCATGTCCATGTCCGTGACGAGAATAATAATGCCGTCAAGGTATGGGATTCATTTTCGCTCGTCTTGGTGGTGTTCTAGGTTAATGAGATCGAACATGCTGAACAGGAGTACCGAGCCGAATTTGTGATCCTATGCTTAGGGAGATTCAGCGGCATCGCAAACATCCCTGATCTACCGCCGGACAGATGCTCGAAGGTGTTTGGTGGTAGGGTGGTGCACTCGATGGAGTATTCGGCGATGGAGAATGCTTCGGCCTTGGAAATGATTAAGGGGAAGAGGGTCACTATTGTCGGCTCGCTTAAATCTGCACTTGATATAGCAGTCGAATGCGCAAATGTCAATGGTATGTCTCTGCACTTTAGTCTTACTTCTCAAATGTTAGTCTGACTGCATGATGTCATGCCATTCTACCACATTGTTCGATAGGAGTAGAATTACCGTGCACGATGATCCAGCGGACGCCTCACTGGTTGATGCCGCGAGATTGTCTCCTGGGAAAATACATCGGATACCTCTACTTCAATCGCTTTTCCGAGCTTCTCATTCACAAGCCTGGCGAAAACACCATGCTCAGTCTGGTCGCGATGGTGCTTTCGCCACTGGTACACATTTGTTACCTGATTCGACTGTCTTCGTAAGAAAGACCCTGACAGACCCGATGTGCAGAGATGGACAATCTCGAAACTCTCGGAGATCTACCTCAGGTGGACGCTGCCGCTGAGGAAGTACCAGATGATCCCGCCACACAGCTTTTATGAGGACCTTTCCTCCTGTCAGATCGGCATTCTCCCAGAGGGATTCTACAACAGAGTCAAAGAGGGAAGCATCATCTTGAGAAGAGCCCGGAGTTTTGGCTTCAACAGAGAGGGTGTGATCACAGATGAAGGTGCTGGCCACTTCCCGAGCGACGTCGTCATTCTAGCAACTGGGTTCAGAGGCGATCAGAAGCTCCAACAGATATTCCGATCCCCTCACTTCCAAAAGCACTTTGTCGGTTCAACAACCGCCCCGCTCCCTCTATATAGGTAAGTGCCTTACCATTACCACTGAAAATTCTTCGGCATTCCTCAGGTCGTGACAGGGCCATCTTCCTTACCTTTTGATATTGCACTGGCAGACAAATGATCCACCCGCGTATCCCCCAGCTTGCGGTGATCGGATACGCGGAGGGCATCGCAAACCTCCCTTCCTTCGAGATCAGGTGTCGATGGCTAGCCCAATTTCTCGACAGGAAGTTCCAACTGCCCGCCGTGAAGGACATGGAAGAGGACGTGTCCAGGTGGCAACAGCACATGAACCGATATGCGGGGCGGAACTCCTGGAGATCATGTGTCGTGACGAGCAACATATGGTACAACGACCAGCTGTGCAAGGACATGGGGTGCAACCCACGAAGGAAGAAGGGATTCTGGGCCGAATGGTTTCAGCCTTATGGACCGATGGACTACGCTGGTATTTACGGGGAAAAAGGAACAAAAATACTGAATCACTGAGAGCGAAAAGACTGCCCCGTCTTAGTACAATACAAATGATTATCCTCTCTTTCCAATTACACAATGATCCAGTACTTATATACCAGTACCACTAATTATAACCTCTACAACATGTTTAACTCTAAGCGCTTCCAAAAAAACAACCTCGCCAGTCTTCATGACAATCGCGTGCATCCTGATTGTGGTCTGGTTATTCTTCAACTACTTCTTATGTGCCCTTCAATCGATAACAAGTCTTCGTGCTTTGACAAGTTCGACTATCCCAACTTCGATATCTGGAATGTTTTGAGTTGGAGGAATTGGTCGGGCTTGTATCTCACCCGATCCTCAAAAAATTCCCAGGAAGCTATCTATAGGTCTGGCTTTAAGGGCAGTAGATGCAATAAATCACATTCCAGTAAGGACAAATTCCGGGATCTCACCCTTACTGCCGGAAAGGATGGAGCTGTTCGGGTTGTGGTCTATTATTGTCAGATAATTATGGGTAATCAAGAGATGCAGGTGCCTTATCACAGGATGTCCATGGAAATGGTCTTCAGGAGATGTATGTGATCAAATGTAGGGCCTTTCTCACTGGGCAATCTTGATTCCGATGTTTTTGCCTTTAAAATGCCACTCTGATCTGGATAATTAGTTTTCCACCTCCTCAATAGTCCTGTCTTTCTTGTTCCAGGAGTCCTCTTGTTTTGTTCTTGTACGAGAGAGGCTGGTGTCAGCATTTTAATCGCAGTGGAATTCCTGGTCCTGACAAAGAAGTATGCTTCTCTACGCCACTATGAATTTGTTTAAAGCCAAGGAATATGTGGATAGCCACCCTTCAGTCAAAACCACTTGAATAATTTTGGTGTCAGACTGTGTTGATGCGTTGATTTGATCATATATAAACAAGCAGAACTCATTAATCCACGTTAGTTAGTTCTTGTTGCTCTCACTGAGATTTCTGATGCTGTCTTGCAGTAAAATGGCTCAGGAGTACTTCAAGCCTGCTGAGGGCGGTTTTCTGGTTGATGTCAGCTGTGAAAGTGGCTTGTTTACCCGAAAATTTGCCAAGAGTGGGAACTACTCTGGCGTAATTGCTCTAGATTTTTCTAAAAACATCCTTAGCCAGTCTTATGATTTAATTGAGCAGGATGAAACCATTCTGACGGGGTGAGCTAAAATAAGTGACACTCGCACATTCTTGCAAATCCATATTTATGGTTTCTTGATGTCCAAAAGTTTTCCAGGAATCTTTCTCTTGTGAGAGCTGACGTCGCAAGGCTTCCATTTTCATCAGGTGCCGTTGATGCAGTACATGCTGGTGCAGCCATTCACTGCTGCCCTTCTCCTTCCACTGCTGCGAAGATCAACTTTTGTTTTTTATTTCTTTGTTCGGTGCTAAATAATCAGGAGATTTACTCAACAAAGTGGGACTTTGCAAAATGATGTTGACTGAGCTTATTACATAAGTTAAGGACTCTGCATATTGATGAATTGCGTTGATCTAATTGCTAATGACATTTAAAAAATTGTGAGACATGCAGTTTCCTATTTGTTGAACTATTTTCTGCTATTTATGTTTTGCCATTCCTGAAGGATCCCTCTTTCTCATGGCACCCCTATGTGATGCCCATATTGCGGAAATCTCTCGTATACCGACAAGCGGAGAGTCTTTTTGGGAACAACTTTTCTTTGCTACAGCCAGTCCACTCCCTCAGTCTTTCGACTGGTGAGATCAGTAAGTTGGTACATTTGGGTTTGTGCCTCATGTCTCATTGAGATTGTAATTTTTCTCCGGGGAAATACTAACCCTTTTTCGCATTTCCCCTGATCCTATGTGTTCAGAGGATTCTACAGAACTTCAATTTCGGTTATCTTACTGCGGAAGAGATTGAGGATCTCTGCACATCCTGTAGCCTCACTAATTACCGAGCAAAATCCAGCAGTCCTTCACAATGTTCTCCTCTCAGAAGCCTGAGACTCGACATTGGGTCACTTCCTGTGTTCATGTGAGATCTGATAGTGGTATAAACACATGTTGGGAATAAAGTAAGAAGTGAAGGCAGCCAAAGTCTTTCGGAAGTCGTGCGGTGGCTTTGTTTCCGATAAAGGGATGCACTACTTATTGTCAGGATGTTGATTTTTATAAGCTGCTTTAAAAAAAAAAAAAAGATTCAAGTGGTCGAAACTTGCAGAACGGAACACCATCAGATGTCTGCGGCACTTCAACTTCATTTCGTTTAAGTTCTGGAAGCCAATGGCCCGTCTCCTAGAGAGCAGAACATGGCGATCTCTATAGAGATGTAGTCCTTTAGTTCCACGGAACAAGATGCTCTTAATATCTATCTGATGATGCAAGTTCTGATGCATGCTGCGGACATTATTACCTTGTACCCTGCCGGGAGAGATGCCATAGTGCTGCTGCTGGTCAGAAGCAGAGAGGGGGAGCAAAAACGAAATAACCAAACTCCCCTTCCCACAACAACTTGGCGGACTGTCCCAAAGGGAGCTGAGTCCCCCCAACAAATGACGTGGCAGTGACAAACAAGCACATCCTTAGAACTAAACCTTGTTGGAGCTTCTCACTTTTTAAGTTAATAAAGTGTCATCGGATCCTCTCCTCCCTCACGTGAGGATGAGGCTTAAATTTTTCACCCTTCACCCATTCATTCATCTCCCTTTTCAGGGCATGTGCAAAGATGGGAGGGATTTGGTTTTTCTTTTTCCCTTTTCTTTCTTACCATTTGCTGTCTCATTACTGAAAAAAATGCTTTATTTTTTGCTTTGCTGTTTCTGGGTGTTTCTTTATCTGATCAAGAGTAAAAGAACAGTTGATACTTCAGGCCAATTCGAGACGTCAAAATATGTAACCACTTCGAATTTAAAATTAAGCATACCTAACTCGTTTAATAAATAAATATTTTATTTTATTTTAGGTTAACTCTTCTATATATAAGTAGTTCAAGCTTTATTTTTTTAAGATTCTTAACACTTATATAATAATTAATTAATAATGCAACAATCTCTAACAACATTATCCCATCATATGTTTATTTATTTTTTTAATATTTTAAACATATTTGTTTCTAATTTTAAAAAATCATTATTTTTTATTCTATATTTATTAAGTTAATTAAATTATAAAAAAATAATTTGATTTTGAATTATGATGAAATATTTATATAGTTGATATAATTCTTTTTAGTTTTATAATTGCTAAACGAGTTAACATGTTTAATAAACGAGTTAGATGTTGGACTTAGTTGTGTCCCATATTTAAAATTTCAAAAAACGAATTTGGCATGAAACAATGAGATCATGGAACGAATCACTTAGTAACTCCTGATCAATCCAATGGGAAATGAAAATTTCATCTGTTGGGTAAAAATTGAAGGGTTTTGCTCCGAATTATGACCAAAGATCTCGTGCTCTAAATTCAACCATCATGGGACATGTTATTTTAAAGAATGATATGGTTTTTAGGGCTCTCAAAATCTAATTTAAGTTTGTTGGACATATTTGAAGGACATTGGTGCGTATGGGGGAGGTGTAGAAAATTGGGTCATAAAACCAAGATGATGATTAACTTAATCTCTTAATTAGAAGGAGAGGGGGGACAACCAAGAAACATCGCCCACGTTCTTGACAAAATCTTGGGTCTCCCGAATCACACACTTCCTCTGATAAAATAGAAATTCAATTGATTCCCTCACCTTTACCATTCCATGTAACATAATGAAACCAACCCATCACTTCAACTCATAAACAAACTTAATTTGAATAAGTTGTACAACCAAACTATGTTAATCTAAACTACAAACCTTTCCCTTTTTATTTTTTATTTTTATTTCTTTCTTCATCATCCATTGTCAATCCTCCATAAATACTCATGCCAATGCCTTTCCCTTCACTTCCCCCAACCAGTTTCCATCCCAGTTTGATCTTATGAAAATCGTCATATGGTGAGTTGCTGCTTCTTCTTCATGAAGATCCAATTGCCCATGTGTGTATGTGTGTCTAAAAAAGGTTTGGATTTGACTGGGAGTGTTTGAATTTGGTTTCCAACAGGGAATCCAGAAGCCTGCATGGTTGGATGCGCTCTACACCCAGAAGTTCTTCCTCGTCTGCCCGGAGCACGAGAACTCAAAGAAGAACGAGAAGAACGTGTGCTGCCTCGATTGCTGCTCGAGCATTTGCCCCCACTGCATCCCCTCCCACCGCCTCCACCGTCTCCTCCAAATCCGTCGCTACGTCTACCACGACGTCGTTAGGTTGGAGGACCTCCAGAAGCTCATCGACTGCTCCAACGTCCAGGTTTGTATTTTGATCGAATCGCTACATCGAACCTTCGGATCCGGGTTTTTTTCCCGTTTTGGAGGGTCTTTTTAACTGGGTTTTTGACCGATAAGATCATTGGATCTCCACAGGCGTACACGATCAACAGTGCAAAGGTGATCTTCATAAAGAAAAGGCCGCAGAACCGGCAATTCAAAGGGTCGGTCAGCTACTGCACCACCTGTGATCGGACCCTCCAAGAACCCTTCATCCATTGCTCCTTGGGATGCAAGGTACCCCAACTCTCATCTCGTTTATTACCCGAATTCCCGATACCGCGGCCACCTCTTCCTTAGGTTTCCCGTAATACTGGAAAAAACAATGAAGGTGGAATACTTGCTGAAACACAAGAAGGACCTGACCCCGTACTTGAAGACATGCAAGACCTTGCAGCTGAGCCCGGACTTCTTATTCCCCCAAGACATGGCCGACGATGACCACCCGATGATGACCAGCGAGGCCCTCAGCTCTACGATCGCGGACTCCGACAAGCAGATGACCGACTCATCCGGGTTGACAGAGGACACGAGCCCCGAGGTAGTCCGGAGGAAGAGGAGCGGCGGGGTACAACACGTGTGCGGACAGTTGTTCGCCGGGAGCAAGTCGTCGGGCAACGGCGACCGTAACAGGGAAACCGCCGCGATCAACAATGGAACGAGGAGTACTACTGCTAGTAATAGTAGTGGCAGATCAAGGAAAGGGATACCCCACAGATCTCCCTTTTGCTAGGAGGCCCCACAGACAAAACTCAGAGATGATTTTGATTTGATTCTTGATGTAATAAAATTAACCAACCCCAACCCCAACCCCACTACTCCTTAAAAATTCAATTTCAATGAATCTAGACATCGAATCGAACCAATCCTCGGGTTGTGGGTAAATAATAAACATAAATGATATGTTGGGCAGGGGCTTGTCTGGAATGGCATCCACCCCCCCTCACGTGACTCCCCCCCTCATATCGCAATGTTCATCCCTCACACGCACACACATACAATACAAACACGTATAGTAAGCATGACTTATTGAAATTATGGTTCAATCCCTTTTTGTGTGAAGAGAAGTGAAACCCGCTTTTTTCTTTTTTTGAAAGATGTCATTTCGGAAAGTGGGGAGGCATCTAATAATTTTATCAAGTGGGGTTAGGTTGGGTTGGGTTGGGTTGTGATTTGTGAAAAGGTTAAGAAAATAATAATAATAATAAAAGGAGTTTTGACCGGTCAAACCTCTGATTCACACCCCGGGGGGAGGGGGGGGAGAAGAGTCAAAGGCAAAGGGCAAAATCCGAGGTGGTGTTTGATTTTGAGGATGCCGTTGTCGTCGAGTTTCCTCCCGAAAGGCCCAAAATCAGGTCCAGGTTCCATGGGCCTAGATCCTTTGAGGCCAAATAAATGGATAGAGCCCAACTAAGATTTGCCCAGAGAATCCACCACAACTACTGCACTCTTTATCCAGATTTGTTGTCCCTATTTTTTTATCCCATACTTAAAAAAAAAGGAGGGGGAAAAAAAAAACATACATAACCTTACAAATAAGGAAACTGTCAACCTTTTTCTTTTAATGGTCGGGTCAAGATCATGTCTGATTTCCTCCCACTGATTGTAAAGCGAAACAAAGCTTGGACAAAACGTAGGCCTACCAACCACATGGACCCACCAACAATCAGAAAATCCGACCGAGGCGTTACTACACTCAACCATTAAAAATATAATACAAAAAAAATGACCCAAGTTTAATTGGGGGAATGGAATTGAATTGAAGTGAATCTTCACTGAGTAATAGCCAGGGAGCGGCTAACGGTACGTGTATGTAACAATTACGTGGTTTACTAATTACTACTAAAATTTTTTAGCAAATTTTACTAAAAGTTGACCGTTACTAACTAAGTCAACGCGAATTTAGTAAAAAATTTAGTAAAATTTACTAAAATCCGGTCTTCTTTTAGTAAAGTCAACGCTAAATTAATAAAAAAGTATGGAAAATTTATTACTTTTTTACTGTTCAAAGAAGTTAAAGTTTACTAATTTTTCGCTGACTTTACTAAAACTTTTCCGTTAGTAAAGTCAACTCAAATTTAGTAAGAAAAGTAGTAAATTTACTAGTTTTTTACTAATTGTACGTTGACTTTACTAAAAGTTGTTAGTTTTTTAATAAAGTCAACGTATTGTTAGTAAAAAATATTAGTAAATTTTATTACTTTTTTTTACTAAATCTGAGTTGAATTTTACTAACGGAAAAGTTTTATTAAGGTCAGCGCAAATTTACTAAAAAAAGTAGTAAAATTTACTACTTTTTACTGTGCGAAAGAAGCCGATAATTAGTAATTGTTTACTAATTCTGGTGTCTTTTTTAGTAAAAAACTCTTCTAGTTAGTAAAACTGTTAGTAAAGTCCTACGTTTTTAGTAAATGTTTACTAATTTTGACATGTTTTTACTAAAAATATTAGTAAACTGTTACTAAAAAATGAACGTGTTTACTAATGAATTTACTAATTAGAACAGTGTTTCCGAACCTAACTCCGAACCTATTTTAGATGTGAAATTACCGGTTTACCCTGGTTACTAAACTTATTACTAATTTACGAAACATTTTACTAATTTTCTTTGTGTCCGAGTAAATAATTTACTAACTTAATTACTGATTTTTAAGTTTAATGACGTAAATTTTACTAAGTTTAACCCCCACATCCGCATTTAATTGGCTGGTGGTTGGCGTCTGTAGTTCTATTTGGAGTCATTGCACCGATCTTCCTGACGAGGTGTAGCTCCCAAAGGCAGAGCTTGTAGTCCAAGCTGCAGACAGTCATTCAAGGATTCTCCAATTCGTCAGCTGCTCTTCGTCCCTGATTTCTCCCAGCCGGCATTCCGTTATCGTTCCAGATCTTGGGCTTTGTGGCTGCGTCCCAGATTTGCTGGTGCAGGTCGTCTTTGTCCCAGATCTTCGGCTGGCGGTCGTCTTCAACCCAGATCACATTCTGCAGGTCATCCTCCGAGATCTTCGGCTGGAGGGCATCGTCCCAGGTCTTCGGCATCGTCCCTCCTCTTCGGCCGCAGGTGGAGTTTCATGCTCATCTTCTTCGGCTGCAGCTGGTCCGACAGGGGAGTGTTCTTCGGCTGCAGGCGGAGTGACGGGTTGATATTCGTCCGCTGCAGGTGGTCGGACAGGTTCATCTTATTCGGATTGTGGTGGATTTCGGGTTTGCGTCGTCGTTGGCCTGAAGAAATGGAAAGTGTATTGAACACGGAGAAGTCAAGATTCGGTGAAGAACATGATGTTGATTCTGCAATTATTATTCATCATCCCTAATATATTGATAACCTTTCATCATTAATGTGAATGAAGGTGAGTAGGATGTTCAGCACTTCTTCAATATAGTCAGTGATATGAATGAAGAACAGATGTTGAATATGTCATTTGGTACTGCCAAAGAAGTTGAAGAGTTCATTAAAATGTATGCAATGGTTCATGGGTTTTCAGTTCGGAAAAGAGATCGGCAGAAATTAAGAAACGGTGAATGCGTCATGAGAAAGTGGGTCTGTTCAAGGGAAGGCGAGTGTTCCGATGTCCCAGTGTTGATAGCGAGAAGTCGGGTTAGAGCATATGTCAAGAATGGTTGCAACTATTTCTTTAAAGCGAGAGTGGAGATTAATGGGCAGTGGAATTTGGTTGCAGTTCAGTTGGAACACAATCATGACATGGTGAGCGAACGTCTGTCATATTTCATGCGAGAAAGGCGGCAAGTTTGCGACGAAGATACGACCTTTGTCCGTCGAATGCTTGACGTTGGATTTAGACTGTGATATTATGCGACTAGTAGTACACGCATCTGGTGGACACTCACGTGCCGATTTCCTAATGAAGGACCTCAATAACCGGAAGTTGAAGGAAGAGTCTGCTGGGGTAGCTGGTCGTTGTGATTCAGTCCTTGCATATCTCCTGTCTAGGAGGAACAGTGAGAGTGGTGTGGCGTTCGAATCACATGTGGAAAATAATGAAGTGACACGCATATATTGGGCGGACAGTACCTCAATCACTGATTACCAATCATTCGGCGATGTCGTAGCACTGGACTCAACGTTCAAGACAAACAATTATGGAATGCAAATGGTGATCATAGTCGGTGTCAATCATCACCATCAAACTACTGTGTTTGGGTCTGCCTTAATGAGTTATGAAACCATTGCGGACTACACTTGGCTCCTACGTACTCATGCACAGATCATGGGAGGCAAACATCCGCTAAGCGTGGTCATAGACGCCGACAAAGCGATGATTGCTTCTGTGAGAGAAATATGGCCATTTTCAAGGCATAGGTTATGTCTTTGGCATTTTAGTCGGAATATCAATTGTCGTGTACAGGACCCGGGTATGCGAGCTCGTATTTCGTCATTCATGTACAACAGTAGACCAAGTGAAGAAGTTGAAGAGGAGTGGTCGTCTTTAATGAGCCATACAAGATCCATAAGCATTAGATGGCTACAACAAATTTATGCATGCCGACATATGTGGTGGCAAACGTATCTGCATGGTCCTTTCTGGGCAGAGCTTAGAAGCACTCAACGATGCGAACGAATGCACCGTTACATGAAGGGATATGTCGACAGCAAACATAAGCTGCATGATTTCGTTAACAATTTTGAGCGCGCAGTTGCTGATCTTCGTCACAAGGAATACGAAGAGGACTTCAAATCAATGCATAAGGCATTCAGGCCAAGTACGATGTTGCGCCGACTTGAGGAGGATGCAAGTCAATTGTACACCCTGAGTTCTTTTCGTAGAGTTCAGTCCGAAATGAAAAAGGAAGCACGATTTTATGTGGAAGATATAGTTGACGGGAATATAGTGAGGGTATACACTCTTTCGTGTTATGACGGTGAGCATAGATGCGTGCAGGTGTCATCTGGCAAACAAAATGTCCAACTCAGTTGCAGCTGCTTACATTTTGAGACATTTTGGTTTTCCGTGTGCCCACCTCTTCCACGTTGCGAAAGTTGAAGGATTCTTGACCAAACCAAAGCATCTGGTCAATAAAAGGTGGACAAAGTTAGCTAAAAGTGCAAGTTCTGAAGTTCTATCTTGCCGTGAATACGGTGTCAACATTAATGGTCTACGACAGGGTATTCTCATGACTGCATGCCGGCGGATGTGTTTTCTTGCTGGAAGATCAGACAACGCATTTCGGATGCTTCAGAAAAAAATTCAATCATTGACGTTGGAGTTGGAGAGTAGTAGTGTGGAGAATGAAGGTTTAACGCGGGTTGACAATCGCGTCGCGTATAATATTGGTGACCAGATTCGTAAAGAGTATGTCATTCACGGTAGCAAGGAAGAAACTGGCATGGGTCCCTCTCAACGATTTTATGAACGTGGCCTTAATAACGAGAAAATACCGAACGTCTGTAATGATAGTTGTTTTGAAATAGAAGAGGACGTGCGCTGTGAAGATAACTCAGTTTATAGACAGTTAAAGGTGTACCCATAACTTAAAATTTCGACAGCATAACGGCAGTATTTTGACAAAACATCAACCTGTTCGTTCAGTTACCAAAGGTACGCTATGTACACACGGACTATTCTGTCACAACATTTACATATTCCAAAATTGCAACTTCGATTGAGCAGGTTGCCAGCTATTACAACAAAGGACTACACAAGGACTGCATAAAGTTCACTACAACAGCGTTGTCAAAATCAGGATTTGGGCATGTCTTGCTCAAGGAATGTACAGGATGCATATGGTCAGTCAAGTGTCTATCGACCTGCATCCCATGTTGAAGCATCACTGCTCTCCGGCTTCTTACTCCTCTTGTTCGCATCATCTTTAACTTTCTGCTGTATTCTTTTCTTAACCTCATTCCCAGGCCATTTGATCATGCTAACAACCAGCCGCAACCTATCAGCAATGCCTACGGTCTAACCCACACATACATGAATTTCGGGACAGCTGTCAGTGAAAAGAAAGCCAAGTGTCTATCCAGAATTGCAGCACAAATACAGTCTAACACAGGTAGGATCATACGGTCTAACTACACAAAGACCGTAAGTGTTTGACAGTAATTACGTCGAATGAGTTAATGAACTTACCACTTCTTCAGCACCAAACGGGGGTTCAGCCAATGTCATGAATTTCATGACATATATTCCACATTCGCTTCTGCAGAAACATCAATGCATAACATGTGTAACGGCTGGTTACGTTCATACAGTTGCAAAGAAAATAGGGTAATGTAGTTGGACGTACTCATTCACGGCAGCCATCTGGTCGGGCACGTTCGTCGGATATATTATTTTCCAACTGGAAATGTCTGGTAATTGATACCCTTGTGTCTTTGATTTGACCCGATTCTCTTCCATAACGACGCTTAGAAGCTTTAATACACAATGATGAAGCTCTGCTCTGCCCCGACGTTGGACAGTTTTTTGTACATTGTGTCCATTATGAGGACTTCTTTTGTCCTGAATGACACAATCTGTAATGCCCAATGTGATTCTGCGACGCAAAGCGGAATAAAAATCTACAAACGGGCATATCATTCAGTTTACGAAACAAAGAACATGGCAAAGGTCGTAAATTACTAAATTATAAGTAGCTGGAGATAGGCACGAAGACAGTTACATGGACTGGATGCTTACCCATTACACTTCGTGGTTCTTCCCAATGTGAGACTTGAAGTGCGCATATAAGGCTGCGACATTTGCTTTGGTTATGACGGGCATTTTCACTGCACTATATTGCGTCGATGCAAGATTCTGAAATCGGTTCGTGGTTAGTTCAGGCTACATCTGGTGGATTTAGAATATCATGTAAATCAGCACTTACCCCTAACCAGCTTGGAAGGTACCAAACCCTTCTCATTTCGGGATCCATGCTACTTTGTAGCATGACGGCGTGGAAGTCTATAATCTGCAACAACGAATAGTCGCGTCGTAGACTTAGATGGGTTAATCCTCATTTAAGGTTAGTAATTAAAGAGGTAATCTTACATCGCTGTCTATCCATCTTCGTGGCATAAGAGAACGCATCGCATGCCTATTAACGTGTGCGGACTCGGTCATACAAAGACATTCACTGCAACAAATAATATCCATAAAAAAATGTTGAAGAAACATAAACAATATCCCAATATCCCAATATCCGAAGACAGTGACACTAACCTATTGTCTCGGTCATCATTCCAAGCGTACTCAATGACACACCATTGAGCCGGTGTAAATGTTTTGAGCTCACTAACGAGCACATCCACTGGGAAGTATTTTTGCAGTGCCTAACCATGACAAATTACAACAATGGATAAACCCATTAATCCTCATGAAGCTCACAGTCGAGGCACGACGAGTGGGTATGCTGCAGTCCATTTATACCTCAGGGATGGAGGACCGTCCACGCTTTCTTGTCCTTGTTACCGGCTTAGGCGGGACAAATGGACTGTGGTTAAATGAGGACGGCTTCTTCTCGGCCGTACGACGAGTGGTCTTTCTATTGAAGACGGCTGTTGTCGATGATCCACTTTCCTGTCACAAATAGTGGAGCAACCATCAAATGCAGTTCGACCTCTTCCCCCATCTTCGTCACCCCTTGAGTACCTTTCCCAACTTCCGGATCCATATCCATGTGAACCGGAGCTTCCTTATCGACTTTAGTGGTGGGAGCATCCTCGAATTCTGCAACACATTCTTCTCCTGCCAAATCCTTCTCCTTTGTTGTTTCTGTGGGGGTGCCGGTGTCTTCCTTATTCACTACGACTTCATAAGAATTCTTGTCCTTTCCTTTATTCCTTTGCAGCAGCGTCTTCACGCCCTCGTCGGATGGAGTCATGCTCAGCTCAGATTCACTCTCATTCACGGAAGCACCAACAAATGCAGATAGTTTATTCAGAGCTCGCGCTAGTTGTACCTCACGCGGGTCCGAATAATCGTCGGAGCCTTCTGGCAAATTCTGTTGTTTCTGAGGAGGATGATACGGAACCAAGCTCTTCTCCGACATCATAGTGGAGCCTATCTCGACTATAGGTACACTGATGCCGATGTCCGACAAACCATCGTCGGTAGGTGGAGACTCATGCTCGGACACATTATCAGCCGGATTTACATCAGCCATTCCTTCTGTCACTCCTTCCGGAACACCCTTTGGTACATGATCTTCGTTTTCGTCTCTTACCACCTTCTTCTCAGATTTACCACGCTCTTCTTGCATAACGGGATGGCCTTGTCGCCCTCTTTCTCTTCTAACTTCATTGAGAATCAATCCCAATTTCCGGATGATGTGCTCATTAGTAGCATGGAGTCTCATAACAGAAAGTTCCACGGTCTGGTTATGAAGTATATCATATAATAAGTAATTTCAAATCAAAGTAACAACCCAAATTGTAAACAGATACAGACTAGCACACGAAATGAAGCATACCTTCAGCCGACGCATCGCCATTTCCATCTGCCCATATTCGTTCGCAGGGTCCACTTCTTCCTCTGCGTTAGTTTCAACATCGCGGGATTCCTGTAAATAGACTTACTACGAATTTCAGCCAATGACATGTATTAAAAACACTAGTACGCATTAAAACAACGACAAAACCTACAAGTTCAGCAAGATCAGCATTTGCAACTCTGAATACGGATTTCAGGTGGTCATCGTCCCAATCTTGGCATAAGCCGTAGTCCTGCTCGTCGAGGTTGACACGGTCTCCTCCATAGTTGTTTTGCAAGTGTAAAACAACTGGTGGTTTCACAAATCCAACACATTAACAATGAATACTTAACAATAATAACATAACTCCAAACACAATCAGTAAGCGGAACAAACAATGTACTATACAGTCTCACCAGCAATAGATGGACGCAGCCTCATATATACTTCGCGTGATGACCTTTAAAGGCCCTCACTTGACTACATAGTGTATCGACGACGTGAGTGGCCCAATCAAACTTACAAATGGAGGTAACGTCCCGTGTTGCGAGCAAGTACTCCTTCTCGATGTCGAAGGCCATCGTCGGGCACAAGTAGCTTCCTAATATGAATAGTACGACCTCTACTTTCCATACGTCGTCCGGAATATCTCTTCTCAGCATACTACTTTCAACTGACTTGAGAGAAATCTTACCCCTCTTCAGATGCTGTTTCAGCTCATCCCGGACGGTGTCCATGTGTCCGCTAAATGGGATACCGACTTTCATAGCCGGAAGGCCAATCAGGGCCTCAACATCCGAAGAGAGCATACGGTGTTCCACACCGTCAATTACCATAACTCTCTTAACGGGGTCGAACAACTTCAGGAGGCACTTCAGAGCCTTGTGATGAACTTGCCGACTAGCCAGATGCAGTAGCCCATCAAATCCTAACTCACATAGGACAGCCCTCTTGGCATCGTTAAATGTATTCAGCACAGCCCACAATTTTCGCGGACTACACCTTGTATAAAGGTAATCCTGTAACAATATATCCGCGACACCGTCAATACTACAATCAGGAATACTCCCAACACTCACAAAAGATGTTTCTGGAGTTACCTTGGAGACACGCACAGCCTTCGCCTTCTCCTTTTGAGAAGAAACAGGTGTGTTGCCTTCAATTCCAGCTTCTGGAAGGTCTAGCCCTTGTGCCTTGGGTGAAAATTGTCCTGCCAAATCTGCAAAATGCCCTTCCATTTCGGCACTTTCCAACAAGTACAAATACACGAAATACCCTATTAAACCGAAGCTAATTAAACTGCGAACCGTAACTAAAACGAACCGAACTTCATTTTATTCCTACAGTCCCACTCAAACAAAACAAAATTAAACAAAACCAACTTAAACCCAAGGAGCATCCATCACAAATCCATCACAAATCCATCACAAATTAACATAAAACCAAATGAAGATCGGACCCCACTCCAACCAAACAAAATGAAAACAAACACAATCCAAACCATAACAAAACAAAAAACCAAAGCCAAACCAAATCAGCTGCGAACCACATAAACCGAACCAACTCAAACCCACTTCTGCTTTCGCCAAATTAAACCAAACCAATAAAATCAAACCCAACCATTCCCAGTCCAAGGTACACACAACACCACAGGCCCAGTCCAAGTAATACCCAACCAAGTTGAGCCAAATCAGGACGACTACCAACACACAACACCTCAGGAAGCCTACCTCCGACAAACAATACCCAGACCCAAACAAATCAGGACGACTACCACCGACTATGAGGACGACTACCAACAAATCAAAAGAAGGACCACGGACCGTGAATGGTAAGGAAGACGGATTCCAGGAAATCGCAAAACCCACAAACCCAAATCACACACGAAAAAAAACAGGGAAAAACGGTCGATTTCAGGTTTCGATAGCGGACAACCCATAAAACCGCAAAACCCACAAACCCATAAAACCGCAACACCCACAAACCCATAAAACCGCAATACTCACAAACCCACAAACGACTACCACCGCCCTCGCGATTTCAGGTTTCGGAACTTCTCCAACGTTAGGATTGGAGGTTTCGGAACTTACCCATTACACGATTAGGGTTATGGAAGCATTGCCAGGAAAAACAAAGACAAAAACGGAAGCGGGGTACAAACCTGATGTCGTCCTGACCACTTCCACAAGACACGCCCCGACTTTGATTAGCAACAGCAGACGCGGCGATGAAGGCGGAAGACCAACGGGACGATCACCGGGAGGAAGAAGTCTCGAAAAGAATGACAACTTTCAACCTTCAAAATTAGTAATAAGTTTAGTAACTTGGGTAAACCGGTAATTTCACATCCAAAATAGGTTCGGAGTTAGGTTCGGAAACACTGTTCTAATTAGTAAATTCATTAGTAAACACGTTCATTTTTTAGTAACAGTTTACTAATATTTTTAGTAAAAACATGTCAAAATTAGTAAATATTTACCAAAAACGTAGGACTTTACTAACAGTTTTACTAATTGGAAGAGTTTTTTACTAAAAAAGACACCAGAATTAGTAAACAATTACTAATTATCGGCTTCTTTCGCACAGTAAAAAGTAGTAAATTTTACTACTTTTTTTAGTAAATTTGCGCTGACCTTACTAAAACTTTTCCGATAGTAAAAGTCAACTCAGATTTAGTAAAAAAAGTAGTAAAATTTACTAATATTTTTACTAACAATACATTGACTTTACTAAAAAACTAACAACTTTTAGTAAAGTCAACGTACAATTAGTAAAAAAGCTAGTAAATTTTACTACTTTTTTTTACTAAATATGAGTTGGCTTTACTAACGGAAAAGTTTTAGTAAAGTCAGCGAAAAATTAGTAAACTTTAACTTCTTTAAACAGTAAAAAAGTAGTAAATTTTCCATATTTTTTTACTAATTTAGCGATGACTTTACTAAAAGAAAACCGGATTTTAGTAAATTTTACTACATTTTTTACTAAATTCGCGTTGACTTAGTTAGTAACGGTCAACTTTTAGTAAAATTTACTAAAAAATTTTAGTAGCAATTAGTAAACCACGTAACCGTTACGTGCACGTACCGTTAGCCACTTCCGTAATAGCCATCTATCATATTTTTAAATAATAATGATTTAACCACGATCTCTTGCTTTTACTAATACAACAACATTGTTCTCTTTTGTCGTCACTCGCCGAGACCAGACAGAGACAGAGACAAAGACTCTCTCTCCTTCTCTCTCTAATTGTCGTGACCGTCGTAGGAGGACTTTCAGTTTCGGACATAACGACCCGCCAGACCATGTCATCCCCCTCCCCCTCGTCGTTCCTCGGGCCAAACCCAAACCCACAACCGCTGCCCAATCGTCTCCTCCTCCTCGCCGCTTTCCTCTTCCTCTTCTCTACTATGAAGGAGAATGGAAGCTATCCGGGTTCACAGAAAAACAGAGTGTGTGAAGGAGGAAAGAGGAAAGGAGGAAAGGAATTCTCTGTATTTTCTTTCTTACAATTACATCGGGTATTACAACGTTTTTATATTCCTCAGTCTATCCTTCTGTGTACGCGCACAACAACCTGTGCACCTCCAACAGACTAACTAATTCACATGAAACAAAACAAATGAAAGAATCTTCGAGCCTCTCTCTCTCCCTTCGTTCTTATCCTCTGACGTATTTTCCTCCATGGGACTCCAGGCTTCTTGTTGTTCATCCGGGCTTACAGCCCACACTTCCCTTCCTTTCTTCTTGGCCTTTATCTCGCCCACAGTTCCCCTCAAGATGGGAGTTATGGATGTCTATCACTCCCATCTTGCCAAGCAGAAAATTCAATCATCCTGGATGCAATGCCTTCATAAAGATATCAGCAAGCTGTAAATGAGTTTCCATATGTATCAATCTAATGACTCCTGCTTCTACCTTCTCCCGGACAAAGTGCAGATCGATCTCGAGATGCTTCGTCCGTTCGTGGAACATCGGATGCTTACTAATATGTATTGCAGACTTATTGTCGCAATACAACGTTATCGGTTGCTTTATAATAACCCCTAAATCTGCCATCAATCCTTTCAGCCATATTACTTCAGCCGTTGTGGTGGTAATTGCTCTGTACTCAGCCTCCGCCGAGCTACGAGACACCGTACTTTGCTTCTTTGATCGCCAACTCACAAGAGAATCCCCCAGAAAAACACTGTAACCTGTGGTCGATTTCCTGCTCACGGCACATCCTCCCCAATCACTGTCGGAAAACGCCTGCAACCTCGGCTCAGCTGTGCTTGAGAAGAGAACACCCTTTCCCGGTGTGCCTTTCAAGTACTTTAGGACTATACCAGCAGCATCCCAGTGGCGCTTTAGTGGTTTGTCCATGAATTGAGCCAATATATGTACTGCATAAGTCAAGTTCGGCCTTGTAAAACCCAAGTAAATGAGTCGTCCTACCAGTTGTCGATATGCCCCTGCATCAGTTACCTCATCGTCCTCTGCACACGTTAGTTTGTGGTTAGGAATGATCGGTATGGAGCATGGCTTGACTCCCAGCTTCCCCATATCCTCCAAGAGCCGCAAAGTGTAACTGCGCTGTGAAATGAATATCCCAGCCTTGGATCTTGCTATTTCTAATCCCAGGAAGTACCTTAGAGCACCAAGGTCACGCAACTTGAAATGATTCTGCAGATACAGCCGTAGATCCTCAATGAGTTGGATATCAGATCCTGCCACCGCGATATCATCTACGTAAACTAAAACACCCAGGAAGCCATCAGGAGTCTGCTTAGTGAAGAGGGAATAATCGGCCTTGGATTGAGTAAATCCGTAATTTAACAAGCTGGACGTAAGCTTGCAGTTCCACTGGCGCGAAGCCTGCTTATGGCCATATAAAGACTTGCGAAGTTTGCAGGCTAACGGAGCAGAGGCCGAACACTCCCCCTGGATGACTAGGCCCTATGGCAACTGCATGTATACATCTTCAACAAGATCTCCGTGAAGAAATGCATTATGGATGTCAAACTGCCGTAATTCCCAACCTTTAATAGATGCTACAGCCAAGAAAGATCGGATGGTGGAATGTTTTGCCACCGGACTAAACGTTTCTTCGTAATCAAAGCCCTCACGCTGCGTATAACCCTTGGCCACTAAACGAGCTTTAAAACGTTCCACTGTGCCATCTGCTCTTAATTTAGTCTTGTAAACCCACTTACATCCAATAGCTCGCTTACCCGGTGGTAGAGGCATCAATTCCCACGTCCGATTATCTGCCAAAGCTTTCAATTCGGAAGCCATAGCCTCTTCCCAGTGCGGAATGCTCCTTGCCTCACTATATGTCTGCGGTTCATGGTTACTTTTCAGGGACAATAAGAAAATTTTATAAGGGGTGGATAATCTGTCATAAGAGATAGAAGGCAGAATAGAATAGGGAGTAGAAGAAAAGTATAAAGTTTCACTCACAGGTGCCCGTGAATAGGATGATTCAAAACTTGCTTGCAGAGAAGATAGGCCATGATGGTAATCATGGAGATAGCCGGGAAGTTTGTGCAACCGTTTACTCCTTCGCAAGTTAGATATCGGGTCAGGTGCGTTAGAAGGTAAAGAAGAATATGAATTTTCTAGTTCTGGAAATTGTGATGTGGGAGCAGATGGGTAAGGTGAATCAACAGGGAAGGAATTAAGACTGGAGCTCGTGACAGGAAAAACAAGATTGGAAGGTGCAGAATCTAAATCAGATGGAAAATTATCAAAAGGAAAAATGGACTCATAAAAGTGCACATCACGAGAAACAAACACTTGATGCAAAGCAAGGTCAAACAGTAAGTAGCCTTTCATATGAAAAGGGTAACCAACAAAGATACACTTTCTAGCTCTCTTGTCTAGTTTCTTTCGTCCAGAAGATAATGTGCAGGAGAAACAAAGAGAGCCAAAAATACGCAAGTTATGGAGACTAGCTGATGAAACAATTTTTCATAAGGGGTCAGACTAAGTAAAATCTTGCTGGGTAGACGGTTAATGATGGGAGTTGCGGTCATTAAAGCATAACCCCAAAAACAGTTAGGTAACTTAGCCTGGAATAAGAGAGCTCTAGTTACCTGTAAGAGGTGTTGATGTTTTCTCTCCACGACATCGTTTTGCTGTGGTGTCGCAATACAAGAAGTTTGATGCAAAATGCCATGCCTTTTATAAAAATCTTGCAAATGAAACTCACTACCATTATCACTTCGCACAGCCTTTATGTCTTTACCAAATTGTGTTTTGACAAATTGATAGAAGTCACACAATAGAAAACACACTTCTGATTTCTGGCGCATCAGAAAACCCAAGTCACCCATGTATAGTCATCTACAATAGTTAAGAAATAGCGGTAATCATGTAAAGCACCATCAGCATTCGGTCCCCAAATGTCACAGTGAATGAGGTCAAAGGGACAAGATGTTTTGATAGTACTCACAGGAAAAACCAGACGTTTCTGTTTGGCCTCATGGCAAACGGAACAAGCATTTTGTTCTAACATCGTTATGGATGGTTCTATCGACTGCAAAGTAGAGAGTTTGGAGATTGGCACATGACCAAGACGCATATGCCAAAGATCGAAGGCATCTAGGGTGGTATGTTGACTATGTGTGCTGCTGCGGACAGAAGATAGGGTATTAGGAATTCTAACTTGCGAAAGGGTAGAGTTGTCTCCATTCCCAGGTATCTCCTTGAGTACGAACAGACCTCCTACTCTTTCAGCCAATCCAATCGTCATCCAATTGGGCAATTCCTGGATAAAACAATGATTGTGAGAGAAAATGAAGCAGATAGCAACACCTGAAGTCAGTCTGCTAACAGAAATCAAATTAAAATGAAAGGATGGCACAAACAAGACACTATCTAGATGTAGGTTGCCATTGAGTTTGACAGTCCCTACGTGTGTAGCTAGAACCTTTGTGCTGTCTGGCAATTGAATCTGCAGAGGATTTAGCAATTTATGATAGGATTCGAATAAATCTAGAGAAGAGGAAACGTGATCGGTTGCCCCTGTATCAATGATCCAGGGAAAAGACTCAATGGGAGAGGTTGCTCTGTTGAAGGACAGAGTACCTACGAAATTTGCAACGTGAGTTGTCTCGGCTGAAAAAGGTGGTGACTCGGGTTTTTGTCCTTGGTGAACCTTAGCAGAAGTTTGACTTGGATTATCCACACTGATTAAAGCTAGGAGCTTCCGAATCTGAGCTTCTGACAGACCCAGCTGAGAGGATTGTTGTAACTTGGTTGTTGGAAATTGCTGCGACTGTCCATCATCCATGTTGATAAGCCTCCTGTTACTTGGCCACGACTGTTTCAAAGAAAAGTTTTGTCTTCCGCCTCTGCCATATCCCTGATTTGGTGGGAAGCCAATCAATTGATAGCATTTATTCTTCAAGTGTCCTTTCTTCCCACAATGATCACACACCATTTCAGGCCGAAATTTCCTTCTTTCAGCAGAGAGCATCATTTGTCCCTGGTCCAGCCTCCCAGTAGCTTCTTGGTTTCTTCCAGAAATCATGGTTGCTGCAACTGGGTTTCCAAATAACTGGACTTCATCCTCCTTCAACAAAACTTGCTGTTCCTCTCTTTGAAGAATATTATACGCCTCCCCCAGAGTTGGAAAAGGCTTCCTCAGTAAAATTTGACTCACTTAACGCCCCATACTCCCTATTTAATCCGTTCAAGAACTTGTATACCATGTCTTTCTGCAAGTCTTCCGCATAGGCTTTCTCCCAACCACAGTCACATTTACCACACGTACACTTAGGGTAGAGACGATATTCCCTTAACTCCCTCAAAACACCCAGCATCTCATTATAGAAAACAAAAACAGACCTGTTACCTTGTACCAGCGAGTGGTACTGCAGCTGTAGGCGACATACCTGGGACTCGTCCGGCTCTCCATAACGTTCCTCGAGTTCCTGCCATATATCCCTTGCTGTATGCAGGTAGAAAATCGTCGAAGCAATCGCTGGGGATAGATTTTTGTAATCATGACCTGACCAAATCGTCACACCGTCTCCAAGCAGCAAATAGTCTGTTGTCCTCCGTTGGTCTAGGGGATTGAACCATCGATGAACCCGAGTTTGTTCTTGATCGACACAGCGAGCTGAAATGCCCTTCTCCATGAAGCGTAGTTCCCGTCAAAAAGTTCCGGTGACACAATGGCACCCACCTGTAGATCTGCCGCGTTCACGAAAAATGGTGACTGCTGGCTATCAAGATTCATCAGCTCCATCTCTACTCCTTCAAACGCTATCCCCGCTCTGATACCATGAAGGAGAATGGAAGCTATCCGGGTTCACAGAAAAACAGAGTGTGTGAAGGAGGAAGGAGGAAAGGAATTCTCTGTATTTTCTTTCTTACAATTACATCGGGCATTACAACGTTTTTATATTCCTCAGTCTATCTTTCTGTGTACGCGCACAACAACCTGTGCACCTCCACCAGACTAACTAATTCACATGAAACAAAACAAATGAAAGAATCTTCGAGCCTCTCTCTCCCTTCGTTCTTATCCTCGGACGTATTTTCCTCCATGGGACTCCAGGCTTCTTGTTGTTCATCCGGGCTTACAGCCCACACTTCCCTTCCTTTCTTCTTGGCCTTTATCTCGCCCACATGCTACACCCGCGTCGTCTCATCGGACCCATCCCCATGGCGGCTGCCTCGCCACCTTTCGTCTTCTGGGTACCCTCGGACTTGTGTCTTTTCCGGAAGATTTTCGGGGTTGGCTGGCCACCTGTCTGACGTGCTTAATTTCTTTGTGGGCTTTAAGGTGGTGGGCGCGAGTCGGAAGGTGTTGGGTTGGTTTATGGGCTGTCAAGGCAGAATCTTCCCGGGGAAAGCAAGGGGAATTCGTCTCTGGTATTGGCTGCCGAGAGGACGTGGAGGAGAGACCCCACGGATCACTTCCACCACTACACCGGCCGTGGAACATCAGCAACGATCACTACTGGGCTGTGAGCCGTTTCCCCCTTGATCGATCCCGGATCACGACATCCATCATCCTGTTCTCTTTAGTTCTTCGTTTTTTGGTTTCGTGTATCGTTTCCGATGTGCTGCTGCAGCAAATATAGTGCTGTAATCGTAACTGCATTTTGTTCTTCCGACGCAGTCCGTTGTTTTCACGGCCATCCCCTTTTTCGCGATTGCCGCTGCTTGGTTCACATTATTTGGAATTTCGTTGGGGTACATCTGCCTTTGCTACTGCTGTTTTCCCCGCGAGCCTTATGGTTATTCCCGTCTCACGTACGCGCTGTCTCTGATCTTCCTCATGCTCTTCACCCTCGTGGCCATGTAAGTTCCCTCGAATTCCTTACACTATTTTAGTTGGGTTTTGTCTGCTTTAGTAAATGAAATATAGGAATCTGTGAGATCGGCAGCATCGGTAGTGTTGTCCTGTACATGGGGCAAGGTAGGTTTCACACCATTACGTCTGACACACTGACTTATGTCGTGAGTCAAGCAAACGCTACGTCGCAGAAGCTCAAGGATGTGTCGGAGTACCTAGCCATGGCCAAGCAGATAGGGGTGGGTTCGTTCTCTTTGCCAGCAGACGTTCAGAGCAACATTGATGCAGTTGAATCTAAGATTAATTCCTCCGCTGCTACCATCTCCAATAAGACGACTAGGAATTCGAAGAATATTCAGGATGGCCTGGACTCGAAGTATCTATTGGCTCTCTCAGTTCCCTTGTTCTCTTTTGAGTAATAGTTGGAACGAGGCATCTTTACCTTTGGCTTTTGCTTTTGCAGAAGGTTGTCGCTGGTCCTTCTCGCTGCGGTCATGCTATTCTTGGCCTTTCTCGGATTTCGTAAGTCCTTGGCAGAACAAATTCAAAGCCTAGAATTTTGCCTTTATTTTGATATATGTGTTGATGTCTATTCATTGTCGCAGTGTTCTCTGCGCTGGGATTGCAGTGCCTTGTCTACTTGTAAGTGAATTCACGATATGAACTCCCTATGTTGTGATGTCTGTTCAAAGAGCTTATTGTAAGACAAGTGTTTGTCGAGCTTAGTTTGGTGATCCTTGGTTGGATTCTTGTTGCTGGCACGTTTATCCTGTGTGGAGTGTTTCTTCTCCTTCATAAGTAAGTTCTGCTAATCATGGATTTCCTGAATCATCAGCATTGCAAGCCTGCTTAGCTTGTCCTTCCTTGCATTTCATTTATTTTCTTTGTCGT
This sequence comes from Melastoma candidum, assembly GCA_023653495.1. Lineage (NCBI taxonomy): Eukaryota > Viridiplantae > Streptophyta > Magnoliopsida > Myrtales > Melastomataceae > Melastoma > Melastoma candidum. Next base: position 11,620,717 of record CM042882.1, on the reverse strand, counting down.
GCCAGTGTCTCTGCGGACACGTGTTTGGCAATGGACAAGGGGGGTGCACCCTGCCGAGCACACTGCTTTGGATGACATAATTCCATGTGTCGACAACGCGACTGCTCAGGAATCCTTACTTCGCTCCAAGGACGTGACATATCAGCTCGTGGGCATAGTTAATATAGTCATTACCAATGTCGCCAACCAGGATTTCCCGCCAAGTGCAGGACCTTTCTACTTTAATCAATCTGGTCCGCAGCTTCCCACCCTCTGCAGTCGGTTCAATGTCGATCTGACCAACCGGCAATGTGCTTCTGGCGAAGTTGATTTCAACAATGCTACTGAGGTTTGCCGGCCGACCAAGATCAACCGTTAGGTGCGATTTGTTTATTTTTCTTCCTTGACATGCTGTTTGATTCTTGCAGGTCCAGAAGAACTATGTATGCCAAGTTTCATCATCCGGGATTTGTGTGACACCAGGGCGGTTGACGCCAGCCTTCTACGATCAGATGGTGAAAGCGGAGAACGTTAGCTACGGGTTATACCACTACGGTCCTTTCCTTGTCGGCCTGCAAGACTGCTCCTTTCTGCGGGAGACGTTCTCGTACATCAGCAAGACCTACTGTCCTGACCTGAGCCAATACAGCAGATGGGTATATATTGGGCTGGTTATGGTATCTGCTGCGGTAATGCTGTCCTTGATCTTCTGGTCATATATGCCCGGGAACGATGGCACCGTGTTTACACAAAGCATTTCTCATAGATGTTATAAGGACGTGTATATATGCATATATGTATATATACATGAATCTTGCTCAGAATAGATGAGGTGGAACTGGGTTTTGTTCTGTGAATGCGGCCTGGGCTGTTAGAAGATTCTTACCGATCGATTTTCTTACATGGTTGATCAGGAACCTTTGAATACATTCGTGGTATGTCTATATTTGTTTGAGGAAGAGATGTTCAAGGCAAAAGGGACGACTGGAAACGAACTTTGATTCTCTACCCTCGGTTTATATTTAACTCCAAATATTCAGGCCATCGCCAAAGCCGAGGCCACCGCTAGGATATTAACGAAAGCTAAAGAGAAGTTTTTGTGAGGACCGTGAAGTTCCATACAACGTTTGGAGCTTGCCGTCGTAAAAGAAAAAGGTAGTATTTTCGGATGTCTTCCAGTCTTATCGATGGCCAGGCATCAAGGAGGTGCATGTGTGCGCCAACGTCCCATCCGGGCTCCTTCAGGTGTAGTTACCACAAGCAAGCGTCCGCCAAGGAGACCGTCACAAGCATCAAGGAACGACAGCAACGAGAGAGCGATGCGAGCCAAGTTCATATCCCGTCGAGGAGACAGATCGAACTGGCGATGAGCATAGCGAGGGCGGCCGCGGTTAGAATTCTGGTGATGAACGCGAGGAAGCGGTCTCGTTCTTCGTCTTCTTCTGAGAACAACAGCCGGAGCCGGAGGAAGAACTTCACGCCACAGCCTAGCAGGTTCTTCGTGATGAACAATAGGACAGATTCGGATCAAATTCTGGGTGTCATTGTTTCATGAACACGAACATGAACAATCCCTCTAAAAGAGGAAAGGAAAAGAAGTGGGGATTATTAGTTCTTTTATATTTTTAAGATATTTGGCGGCCCCTCCCAAATATGTATGTATATTTGGGCCATGGTGGTCGAATACATTTTGTAATATGCAAAGTAATTGGGCCATCCCATTCCCAAGTATTTAAATTTTTATTACTTCCTCTTGTTCCATTTCTTCTTCTTTCCAAAGACCGGAAAAGTCAACACATTTTCAAAATTCTCCACAAAAAACTCACTTGTTTGGCATATCGGAGGATAGTTCCAATTTACCCATGAAAAACAAAAAATATTGTCCTTTAGGTAGGTGAGTTATAAAATTCCCTTTTTACCGCACCTTCTTTTTTTACTTTCTCTAATAGTTGAATTTAGCCCAAAGTTTTGAAAAAAATTTTCAAATAAGTCCTTGAAATGGCTGGAGAAGGAAAATATTCGGGAAATCCTTCTGGAACTCCGTCACGATTGGAGTTCGTTTCAGAGTCTAGAATGTCTCCTTATGGAATTAGCAAGAGTATAAATGATATTTTAACTCAGCTAACTATCAAGGGAGTACAGAAAATCTTGAGAGCCGAAACCACCTTGCTCAGGAAGTAGGCTCGATAGTAAACAAGATGTTAGACTTGATTGAGCATGAAAGAAGTTTAAAAAGGCCTGAAGCCGAGGCGACTTCTGGGATGGAGAGTACTATGGGAAACCCAGTCGAAAAATTGAAACTGGGATGAAGAAATTCCAAACAGGATCCAGGCAAGAGTGTGGATGAAATGTATAAAGAGTCAGTGGCTCCTTACATTTTAGACTCACAACGGCGAAATGCAAATTTGAACTCTCAAGGTGAAGAGTTGGCAAATGACTTAAGGAAAACCTTAGGTCTGGCAGAAGAAATACCGGTTCATTTAGACAATAAAACGTTTAATGAATTAGTTACTGCGAAGAGGGATATTTATAAGCCCGATTATCCCCATACAACTAAACAAGAGTTTGTTCCAAGGGATAATGTTTTAAAGCCAATAATTACCCCTGGTGCTTTCTTAGGCATCGATTATGAGAAGCACGTATCTGAAAAGATAGATGAGTGGTTATCACTAATTCGAATGACTGCGTCTGCTGATCCCCTGGATCAGTTTACGAGTTATGTGCGGCAGCCCTCATAGGAACAGCGCAAAAATACTGGAAATCTTTGGTGGCTCCTACTGACATCAAAGAAAAGATAGATCAAGCGCTGACCGTTGACGGTGTGTTAGCAATCATCGCTGATGCATTAAAACAGGAGTTCTGTGGTTTTTCATTATACACTGAAACTGTGAAGAAAGAGCAATTGTTGACTGCTCTGGTTAAACTACAGATCTATGATATGTGCTGGTTTGATAGCTACGTATGTGAATTCCATAAGTATTATTACAATTTGGACGTAGTTTCTCAACAGTTCATATTGGGAACCTTTTTTGCAAAACTTCCAGAACCTTAGCCGGAAGTTGCGCAAAAGGCTTATGAATTACTTCTGAGTGAGGAAAAAATTGTCTCTGGACTCGGAGGAAAGATTCAGGCGGTTAAGTACGCTATGAGGAAAGCGTGTACTGAGTTCCAGGTTAAGGAAGCAGCTAAAGCTACCTTACCTAAACAAGAGCTGTCGTTCTCAGATTGAGTATGTACCTGGGAGGTATGGATGTGATACTCCAGGTGAATTGATGAGAACAAGAAACTTTCCAAAGAAGAGAAAATTTGTTGGGTACAACAAAAGGAAAGTTTGGCCAAAGAGAGACCTCCAAAAACCACAAAAGAGAGGTCCTACTTACAAACCAATGAGGTTTGTAAGGAGACGGACTAACCTTAAGGATAAAGATAGGATCGAGGCCTTTAAGCAAAAGCATGGCAGAGAACCTAAATGTCCGAAAGGGGAACCGTTGAGCAACTGCAATTGTTGCTGGTTTTGTGGATCAAAAACCCACAAGGCGGATACTTGTCCTCAGAAGAACCAAAGGAGATAAAGACTCCGAATGGTGTTTCTGGATGACAGGAGTCATGAGGAAGAAATCTTGGCTTATGAACCAATAGATGAGCAGGATATTTCTGACTTAGACTCGGAAGTAGAATCTATCTATGAAGTTGTATCAAATTACGATACAGAATCATAAGAAGATTCTGATATCTGGAAAATGCATCTGTTCATGATGAGAGCAAAGCAAAATGGAGATGGTGATGAAATGGTTCCTCTGGAAGCATCGAATCAGGTACTGGAGGAATCTCACTAGTACGAAGATCCATCCCAGTCAGTTCTGGAATGGAGGTTGCCTAATGTTAATGTGAGGGAAGTCTATAATGTTTCAAGATTCAATTTCAGATCTATAATAGACATCTCACAAACAGAAGCAACGTCTCAAGTTACAAGTACGGAACTTGAGATTTTGGATATCCCATTACTAAACGTACAACGCATTAGGGAAACCATGCAACGTGCGAGAGGTGTATATAACTATATACACATTGGGTTGATCCAAGTAGGATTAATTCCGCTATTCCATCTTCCAGGGGATAGTTCTGTGGTAGCAGTTGTGATCGATAAAAGATGGCGAGAGTTTCGAGATCAGCTGATATCAGGTATACAGGTTAACCTTGCACATGGCCCTGTATGGTTCCAGGTCCATCCAAATTACATGATGGCCCTGGACGATCGGTGTTTGGGAAATTCACTGACCTTAAGGATTAAATCAATGAATATGGATAGAATGAATTCCCAGGCCAAGTTTTTGGCGTATCACACTAGGGTAATTTACCGGTTGGTAAATACCACTAGCCCTGGCGTGAGGAACATCTCAAGACTTACTGAGTTGTTCGAGGAAGGTCATAATAACTACCAATAATTTCATAGGCGCGAGGTGAACCCACTGGAATTAACTTGGCCAAGAAATTGGGTTATAACTGAACCTGGTAGTAGCTCTAGACTGATTAGTGCGGCTAATATCTGACAAAGAGGTAACGAGATTACTTTAATGTTGGGTGAACCGTCTAGAGATAGTTTTAGAGTTGACAGGAATTTGCCTGTGAGGATACCAATCCTGAGAGAGCCAAGAATTCAAACGCCCTCTGACGTTTCTTCTAGAGCTAGTGATGTGGGAGAAGACATAATCGTGTCTCGACCAGCAGAAGCATCTGCTCCACCACTAATAGAAGAAATGTCTCGAAGGTCTACAGATTCGAGAAGCCCGTATCAACATATGGGTAGAATCGTGGGATATAGACAGGTATCATTACCAGTCTATGAAGATTCGGTAGATCAACCGAGAGAGGAATCAGTACGGATGATGAGAGTTACCTATTCGGATAATTCTTTATCCAGTATTCCTGAAGTCTATAAGGTTATTGAACAAATAGCTGAGCAGAGGTCTATACCGTTAGACGAGATCTGGAGGATGATAGAACCATCCCAGGAAGTACCTAGGAATATTGGTTTTAGTGTCAGGAATGAAGATTTGAGCACATATGTATCTCTAACTTTCAAATTTCCTGGATACTATGAGTATTCACTGGATATTTTGATAGACACTGGGTGTAGCATAAGTTGTGTTATACTCAATGCGCTACCAGATGAGTGGTGGAAACCACTGCAGAAACCCATCCATATGGTGAATGTAGATGGAATGGCGACAATTGTTAGCCATCAGGCCAATAATGTGCCTGTCTTTATTGGTGGACAACAGTTCATCAATAAAGAGATCCTGGCGCCCATCCTTTGTTAGAGGCAGACATCATAATTGGTAATGCTTTTCTAAAAGGACAAAAGGAAAATTTACTTTTTGTGCAGGATGTCCATCATGTGTCCATAGGTGGTGTGAAAATTAGTATTCTCCAAGAACCAAAGTTAAGGTTAAAATTTGGGTTCTATCCGGTAAAACGGACGGAATACTGTGGTAATTCACCATGGGAAAGAGCTTTTAGAGTGCGAGCTCAGCATGGTGATATAACGTTGGATGAGAATGACTTATGGGTGCAAACCTTGTTTTCTCCAACAGATACCAGGAATTCCAGTTGGTATGACGACTTGTTTTCGAAACAAGAAGTGTGTAGGGCAGTAAAGTTAACCAGGATAAAATGGGATAAGTTCATGGTAAAACTTGCCGATAATTTTAGTGAAGATCCATTAAAATTATGGAGTCGGAATAGCCTAAAGGCTAGACTCGAATTAAAGGATCCCGGAACCATTATAAGAGCCAGAAACATTACTTATACGGCTGAAATGGTTGAGGAATTTGACAAACAAATTCCTGAATTACTTGGAAAAGGCTTGATTAAGGACAGTTACAGTCCGCGTTCTAGTCCTGCCTTTATGGTAATTAATCATGCCGAGCAGGTGCGAGGGAAAGCACTAATGGTTATAGACTATCGTCAGCTTAACAAAGCTACCAAAGACGATGGCTACAAGATTCCCACTGCTAGAGATTTAATTGATAGAGTTAGTTTGAGCAAACCAAAATTCTTTTCAAAGTTTGACTTGAAAAGTGGATATTGGCAAGTCAAGATGGAGGAAGATTCGGTTCCTCTAACTGCCTTCAATGCTCCGCAAGGAATGTTTGAATGGCTGGTGATGCTGTTCGGCCTGAAAAATGCTCCAGGCGTATTTCAGCGCAAGATGGATAATGCTTTCGAGCAAGTCCGAAAATTTTGTGCGGTCTATATAGACGATGTATTAGTCTACAGTCAGACTGAAGACGACCACATGAGGCACCTTGACAAGGTGACTGATGTCTTCCGACAGGAGGGCATGATTCTATCAGAAAGGAAGATAGAATGGTTTAAGGAATCGGTTAATTTTCTAGGCATGGAGATTGAACAAGGAAAGATAAAATTACAAAGTCATATTGCCGAGAAAATTGTAGATTTTCCTGATAGACTTGAGGATAGAAAACAGGTCCAAAGATTTTATGGATTTGTTAACTATGCAAGAAAGTTTGTGAAAGATCTTTCCCAAGATTTAGGGAGGATTTCGAAGAAAACTTCTTCGGTGAATCCTTGGTTATGGGAAGATGAGGATAGTCATGCTATTCAGAGAATTAAAAGGAAGGTTAAAAATTTACCTCAACTCTCTTTACCATCTGATAAGGATGAGTTAGTCCGGAGATTGATGCTTCTAACGAGTTCTGGGGAGCTGTCCTTAAAATTAAAGGAAGGAAACCTGAACCCGTTTGTTAAGTATTGGTCTGGTAGTTTTAAGGGGTACGAACTCCGATACCCGATACACGAAAAAGAGGTATTGGCTTTAAAAAATGGAATAAAAGCCTTTTACATCTTTTTGGCACCTAAGAAATTCTTAGTGCGCTCTAACTCGACCTATGTAAAAAGGTTTATGAGTCTGAACCTCAAGGAGGCTAGGCAGACTAGATTTTTGAGGTTGCAGGAACGGTTTAGCTATTATAAATTCGATGTTGAATACACATCGTCGGACAAAAACATAATAGCTGACTCTCTCTAGAGAACTTGCAGATGGATCCAGCCGCAAAGAAGAAGATCTGCTGGGGATGCAAGCAAGAGGGACACTCCACGAAGGTATGTCCTAACAAGAGAGATAGTGAGCATAGTGATGTTGGTTCCAACTCTGGAACGAAATCAGCCTTATGCTGGCAGTGTAAGCGACCTGGACATAGACCTTTCGAATGTCCAAACAAGCTGAAAACTGCGGATTCCCAAAAGGGAGCGACTGATCTTAAGGAGAAGGTAATTACCAACTCCAAGAGAAAGGCGGAAACAGATCTCCAAAAGGAGATGGTTGATCCTAAGAAGAAAGCTTCGGCTAACTTCAAAGGAAAAACGAAAGTTGATTCCCAGAAGGGAATGTCTAAACCTAAGAAAAAGGTAATAACCAATTCCAAGGGAAAAGCAGAGAAAAATTCCCATAAGGGACTGGCGGGTCCCAAGGGAGAAGAAAATGTCAACTCCAAGGGAAACGTGGTAAAAGACTCTCAAGAGAGAGTGGCTGATCCTGAAGAGGTAAGCTCCAAAGGAAAGGCGAAGATGGTGGATCTGAAGGAAGAAGCTCGAGCTGATTCCCAAGAGAAAACCAGAAAGAAGAATAAAGCGAAGCAGCTTAAGTCTTCTGGTCCTGAAAAGGATGGTAAGGTTGTAGAACCTTGATGGTACCCTTTAACCACGGAGCAATTTGATTACTGCCGTAATCACCTGGCTAAAGAGCAGAAAATCTCTATAAACCAAGCTGTCAAATCCTATAAGGCTTTATTGCAAAGTCAGAAGGAGGAGAAGGAGCGGGTAGAGACTGAGTATGTTGAGGAGGAGGCAAAGTTCAAAGCCTTCATTGGAGAGCTAGTTGTTCGGAAGGAAAAACATCCTGATGACACGGCGGAAATGGAGTACGACGAGTATTTCAATTACGAAATACCAACAGCACTCGAAGAAGGTAATCCGCAAACTCAAGAGGACCTTGAGGAAGTAATTCCTGAAGGAGGCTCGGATGAACCTGGTGAGCAAGCTCACGATGACAAAGGTCATGAAGATCGAGATGGAGCTTGGTTTTTTAATTTGAACTCTTTCGAGATGGATCCCTATCTTGGGATGCCACTGTTGTCTGTGGAGGACTCATGGGTGGTATTAAAAATAATTACCAACGCCAGATTGAGTTTTTTACAGCAAAGGCGATAGAGTACATCAAAGATCTGGAGTCTAAATTGTGCTACAAGGCTGCAGATGGAGAAGAACTATCTAAGACCGTAAGGGATAGACAGCAAATTCTCACCACAACTATGTCCATATTACCGTGTGAAGTCAAAGACTATGAGACTTCCAAAGTAGTAGTGGATATGAGAGAATCCTCACTCGAGGAAAACTCTGTACTTCAACCGTATCTACACTGGATATCGGAGAAGTGGTCATCCCTGAGGATTAATTCGGGTATGGTGGGAGTTGCTTTACAATAACTGTATGCGGGTTTTGTCGATATTCTGGAGATTGATATATCAGAACCAGAACAGATAGAACCATTGCCTCATTTGGTAAAGTTCATACTCGAATGCCTGGACTACGGATCAATGTATGCCACGACATTGATTACTAGCACTATGATGGATGAGGAAGAACATGAAAAGTTTGGGAAAGTAATCCTTCCTAACATGCAAGTGTGGGATATCCATCCTAGTGAAAGTAGGCACCTGATAGAACCTCAACGATAGAACCTTGATCAGAGAGGTTTATGGCGAAAGTATTACAAGGATAAAACCGTAAGAAAAGCCATAAAAGTTGAGTTCTTGAAGGATGTGCTGGAGCACGTATTTGCCCGCAAGGAGCTATACTATGTGCTCAGTGACGGGATGACAACTGTCACGATCCTACGTTCCTATCTCAGTTATGCATATGAGCAGGCAGGGGAACGAGGATGGAATAGAGTTTTGGATCTTCTAGATAGCTTCTGGAAGAGAGAAAACTCTGAATTGTGCCTCCGGACGGACACCTTCGAAGTCTGGAGAAAAATCGCTAACTACACCGACAAATCCTTAGCACAGCGATTCAAGCAAGATGAAGAGAGAGCCCGACGAAATTGCGAAGGATTAGGACTCTCTAAAGTAGTTGGCGAAACATTAAGGGCCAACAAAGAAGGAATCTCCCAGGACAGAGCAATGATGCAGACGGGAGAAAAAAATTGTATAAAGTTAGATTAGACAATTTTGTAGTCTAGCTAGCTTTTGTAAGCTTTTAATAACGTAGATTCTTTTACTTTTGAGCTAGCAAACAGTGTATAGGCACAAGCTCCTTTGTGTATATATTTCACAGCCCTCTACCTCATTTGGAGAAGCGATCTGAATAGAGAATTTTCTCTCTCATCTCTCTGAGTTGAAATTCTTTGATCGTTCTCCAAGGATACCTTAAGGAATCAAGAGTAGTTAGAATTAATCAAAATTGATTAAAACTAACTTAAGGCTAGATTTTCGAATCAAGCCTTGGAGGAAAGTCCTTGTGACTAAACCTTATTTTGGATGAGGATTATCTATATAAGACCCTCGTGGTAAGGGCATTCGATGACACAGAAGAGCATCTCCCTCTCACAGGATTCTCAACATTGAGAAGTGAGTTACTCTTGAATTTCCAGAATTGCGGAAGCTTGGTGAACTCTCAGAGCTACTCATTTGAGTAAGTTATGACAAGCATCTTATTTCAAGTTGTTTATGTTTGAGAGAAGACTTTAATTAAGAAATTAAAGTGGTGCAAAGTGCACGAGTCATTCGTATGACTGATTGTTCAAACTCCGACTTATTCCATTTGGATCACGGTGTGGGCAAGGATTATACTACTGGTCTTCTCAATACGGTAATAGATCGTCTGGATACTCTATCAGCACAGATAACCCGGTTATCTACGCTTATAGAGAGTTATTTTAAGAAATTAGAAGAGCTGACTCTAGTACATGGTGAATTTGAGAAATACTTCCTTGAAGGTAAGTCCAATCTTGGATTTACGACGAGTTCAAAATACTCAAACGAGTATTTGAGGTTGGTGGAACGCCGACGACAAAGACAATCGGGAAAATCTTCTTAAGTTAGATTCCTGGCATTTCTGAAGAATATCTAGCATGCTGATATCTAACTCTTTGGGAGTTAATTAGCTTCGCTAGCCTTCAGTCAATTCAAATTGGTATCAGAGCCGCTTAAGAATTATTTTCTAAGAAGGTCTTGAAGGATTAATTTTGGGTTAATTTTTTTATATAGAAAATGTTAAGAGACAAACTGCCGTAAAACGGTAATTTTGAAACTCGCGACTGTAAAAGACAAATTTGTTTCAGGGACCACCATAAATATGAACATTTCTCTGGCATATCGTACTTTGTATCTCATAGACTCACTATAAGTTATCCCAATATAACTTGCGGTGAGCCATCAATATTTATTTGGACTCAAAAGTTTTCTGCGTAAAAAAATATCAAATCTAGAAAAATTTGATCGTCAATCAATTACCGATAGTAAAGGTAAAAGAAAATTCATCGGAACAAATTCCCGACATCGGTGTCCAAATTTGACGCGCGTCGTCAACGTGATAAAAATAAAAATCTAGCTCGACCTAACTAAAATAGTAAGTGCAAGCAAGGATCGTTCCCACGAATAATTGTATTGACAAAATTCTTCTAGCATTATTCGCAAGGTCAAGAAGAAATTAAAGTTAAGATTTATAGAAAGAAAACGATAAACAAAATAAGCAAAGATGACTATCAATAATAAAAAAATCTAGAACATCTGACTTCCCCTCGCATCCTATGCATTCGATCCCTCTCTTTCTAATGCCCTCGAATCACTTAATCACTAATTTAATATTCAAATATATCCTTGTATTTCTCTCGAACATACAAGAATATATCACTATGTATCAAATTTCTTACTCTATTCCTAGGCAAGAAACTAGTGGTGACCCATTATGATTCAATCCTAATTGATTACCTAAGGTGTTCCGTTCACACGATTAGTTCGATTTTCCAATACATAGACTACTTAGGCTATCCAATTCGAGACCTACCTCAGACTACCCTCCCGAGTCTCCCTAAGCTATCAGATCAATGTTAACTTGTGATCAGGCAATTAACACGCATTAAGAACAGTAATGGATAAATAATTATAATGATTCGATTCGCATTAAGAAAACGAGGTCACGAGCTACATAGGAATATGATGTTCCATCGTAGTCCTAGAAAAGCGAATTAGTTCGTAATAGAAATAAATGAAAATATCAATTCGATTTGAAAGTAAATGTCATCAGAGAACTAAAACAAGAAATCCGTTAGAGAAGACTCCAGTCGTTGGCTCCTATCACCAGCCTCCTCCTAATGTCCACCCCCCTCCAAATACCAAATGAAACTTATTTAAACCTAGGGTTGTCTTAGAAAAATAGTCTTCATAGTAGTACCCTTACATAGTTTTTAATTCAGAATAAATGACAAAAGATCCTAAAAATAAATAAAAGATCTTATAATGTGGAAAGACAATCTCCAAAAGTGGAAGGGTGGCCAAATCTCGTTATCTCATCAGATCGGGCACGGATGCGTCCTCCATGGCAGACGGAGTCCAGCAAGTCGTCCCACGAATATATCATTCTAATCAGACGGATGTGTCCGTCTCTAGTCTTCTTGAAATTCGATGTTATCCATTTTCGCGATTCGTCCATTGACTCATTGGTTCCATATTCACGCTTCATTCATAGACATTCCACATCAAAAACTTCAACTTATTAAACTAATAGAACACATAAATATAAAGACTCAGCTACGCAATGAAAATCAACGCTCAAAACAATTTCAAAGTTCAACGAACTAATCACATTAATGCTTAAATGAGTGGCTAAATAATTTAGTAGAGCTATCACCGCTTCCATGACCTGCGGTACCTCTCTCTCATGCTTTCCCTTGTTGGAAGAGTAAGTCCTCTTATTAGCCTAGGGCATTAGACGATGGAATTTTTATGTTTGAAAGAATTTATTTTTGTTAATTGTATAAAATTAAGGAAAAAATATAAATTTGTTAAAAGTAAAATTTATTAATTTGGTTTAAATTTAAGATTAAGATATAAATATTTGTCGAATTTCCTGCCAGAATTTCTTTGATTGAGGATAAGCACAACCTACGGTTCACTCTAGATGACATCCGCCTGAAGATTGTCCAAGGAGTCCGGGTCTTCCCATATTCCTTACGGGGAATCTAAATTTATAAATTTTTAAACCTAAAAAATTGATATTTCAATATTTGAAGATTCGATATGTAAAAAATGAGACGCTCCCCATCATATTCCGATCTCTGCTCTTAAAAGAGTCTGTACTGTACACGTACTGCTTGTGGGGTCCACCCTGATCAAATATTTCCGCTGACAAAAATAAATATTTTTTTCATTACATTCGCGTAATATTTACGATGAAAGGCAAGGAAAGGGTTTTCAAAAAAACCCTCGCTATAAATACGTTTCCAAGTCTCTTTCCCTGTTTCGCGCATTTCCCTTCTCAAAATCCCCTCCCCCCCTCCGCCCCCTCCCTCCCACCCTTTCTTGGAAGATCTAAAGAACACACGGAGTATGTCTGCCACCGCCTCTAGGAGACCCTCCTCCGCCCACCACCACCAACATCCCCGGTTGTCATCTTCCGCCGCGACCACCTTCGCCTCCTCCAGCACCGCCTTCTCCTCCCGCTACTCCGCCGTCCCATCTCCATCCCCTGCCGCCTTCCTTCTCAACCGCTCCTCTTCCCCTACCCGCGTCACCCTCTCCCCTCAACACTCCCAGTCCTCCCCCTCCATCCGCTTCTCCTTCGACCTCCCCCGTCCCCGCTCCTCCCCCTCCCCCTCCCCCTCAACGCGCCGGACCTGTATGTGCTCACCGACCACGCACCCTGGCTCCTTCCGCTGCAGTCTCCACAAGTCCTCCGCCTCCGCCCAAGCCCACTCTGGTCAGGCGGGTAGTTACTCCCCTAGCAGGCTCAATGCGAGGAGATCCGCCATGACGAACTCCCTCGTAAGGATCTGCGGCGTCGAGGGAGGTGACCTTGTGAAGCGAGCCCTCGCTGCCCTAATCAGGCCGTCGTTGCACCATCAGCGCCGCCGTACCGCCTTCCAGCCCCGCCCCAGTCGGCTCTCCGTCATGTCCAAGGTGTAGGCGGCGTAGTTAGCACGCCAACTTGCCATATCGATCGAGAAATCCGGACCGTCCGATCGGAGGATACGAATGAGTACTGACAGCTGGAACTTGGTCGGGATGAAACGGACCTTTTTGCCCTTTGTCCTTAACCGATGCCTGTAATAAACAATCATACGCCTATATTAATTCATCATTCTCGACACAAAAAAAAAAAGAAATCCTTGTCTGACAAATTAACAAATTCATTTCATTTTTTTTTCTGAAAACCCCATTTTTTTACGCGTTTCTTCTTCGTCGTTTGTTTGATTTGTTATTATTTTATTTATCTCTTATTGATATTTGATATATTCTCTGTATGCCTTTGATTTTACATTTGCAGGGGAGGTCTAAATCAGAGGGAGGACTAGGAGCAAGCTGTGGCTGCCTGTGGTGGGTGTACCCAAAGACTCTTATGGACCGACCCGATTTACTTGGAAAGAGATGGATTGCAGTTGAATTCCAGGACAATAATTCGATTTGAACATACAAATATAAAATAAAAACCGGGAAAATATTAATAATAACCAGGACTTTTGGTGGAGGAAATGATGGATGTGGTGGTGTGGGTGCCAGAAAGTTGGGCAAAAGAAGGCCAAATTCAAGTTGGGGGGCGTGAATGAGGTGGAACGTTGAATGGGCATCATTGTCCCCACCCACTACCTTACTTGTCTGAAAAGGAAAACAGGGAGCCAAAAGCCTTAAATTCGACTCCCAAGGGTCCTCTATATTAGAAAGAAAAGATATTACAACAATACCCAGCTGGTTGTTGTTGCTGCTGATGATGTCGTCCCCTCCCTTCTTCCACCATTTCTTTTTAGAAGAGAGTTTTTGGCAGCAACCCCATGTGAGATGTTTCTGGGGCAATTGTCATGATGTCAAATGTCCCTCTCCTCCGCCCTCTCAGAGATGAGGACACGGGAGGAGGGGGGGGAACGTATGTTGTTCCCCTCTCAAAACTATGAGGCAGCGTTTGGCTTTACCATATCAAAGTTTTAAACTTTGTTAAAAGACAAATATTGTACAAAAAATATATAAATAAATTCGACTTAAATCATTTTGGTCTTAGGTCTTCATTTTAACCTTACTTAATAATTTCGCAAGTGTTAATGACTCTGTCCCAAAATTTTAGAATTCCTTGTGATCATTTTTCTAACATGGGCTTATTTGAGCCCACAATGGGCCCATAAATGTCAGCCCAAATAACCCCATCATAATCTGCGCCTTTTGTCCTAATCGGGCTTTTCCAATTGGGGGGGGGGGGATAATGCGACACAGAAGGTATAACTGAAGTAAATATCGAATTACACCCACAAACGCATGTTGGATTCTCAAGTACACTCACACACACTTTCAGGCATTTTTCATTCGGAAGACAATGACACCATGAACGAGCTCTCTCACGCTTTTTTTGTTTTTCATGTGGGTTTCATGTCATGAAACAGCTGAGCCCACGGCGATTGATCATCGAGGTCGTAGTCGGCTGATTGGGCCCCATACACGAACTTCGGGCTATTAGTCGCGCTGTCCAGAGGTCCCGACAACCTCGGACTCCTGCATCGGCCGAGAAATTTCGGACTCCCAACGGGGTACCAATTCCCTGGCTGATATGGGCTCTTCGGGAGGGGGTACAGAGGCCCTGACCACGTTGAGTTTCTGGGTTTGGCATTGGCCAGCAGGTGCCTGTCCTGCACCCTGGAGTCCACCATAGGGCCAGAGAATGCGAGATTGCTTCTCTTCTCAAACTCCGCGATATCGTCCTTGTGCTTTCCCTGAAGCTTCCCCGGGTCCTTCGAGGAGGCCTTGATCCCTGCCCCTTCGTGATAAACTAGCCTTGCAATGTACCTCCCGAAGGACTTCTTGGTCCTGCTTATCGCAGCGACGAAGCCAGACAGCGGCCCCGTGTTCCCTGCAGCAGCAGAACCACGGCCCTTTTCCTTCCTGGCGAGCTTGATGATTTCCAGGCGGTGCTTCGCGACAACAATCCCCATGCTCCAGAGGAACTCGTGGTCGAAGTAGGATATGTCTTCAGCCTGGAGCTCATTACGCGCGAGAACGATGCCATACTTGTAAACGAGAACCGGCTCGAGGCTGGTCCTGGACAGCCAGGAGAACCACCAGTCCATGGACTGAGTCAGCCGCGACGGCCGAGGAAGAGGAAGAAGGTCTGGAAGTGGACTCATATGCTCATGTTGCTGAGGATTAAGCCCTTCAAATAAAGCAAGGGGCATTGCAGAACCAATAAATGGGTCAGTTAGTATTAGTGGTGGGAGGAGGGGGCCAGCTTCAATCTCCCCCAAATGGGCATGTTCCATAAAAAAGTGAATGAATTAAGCCGGACCCAAGTTGGCAAAAAGATCAAATTGATCAGGAGTTCGGTAATAATAATAATAATAATAATAATAATAATAATAAAAGGTTGGATCTTTTCAATTTTAGTTACCCACTTTCTCAGGATCATAAATACCGTAGTCATAAATTGCACAACAATTAGATGAGGCTTGCTGACTGACTGACAGTTGGTTGCCTCTTGAAGAAGAATTGGGTGTTGGGTCCATATCCAGATTACTCAATTTTCCAAAATGTTCATATTTCTGGGGTTTGAATATGGAGGGGAAGGGGATGGAATCATCACTTTCATATGATTTAATTTTGTGGGGTTGAAGGGGGGAAGGTAGGAGAAGTCATTAACATTTTGTGGGGGGATGATCATGGGGACCAGACGAGTCCTTTATTGAAATCAAAGAGCACATGATGTTTGGTGATGATTCCTGGAGAAACCAGGATCTGGGATTTAGTCAAAACAAGGGAGTTTTTTTAAATTGGTCTGGAATTTAGGATCTCCCACATCGACCATAACGAGACACCTCTTGCTTGGTAAAAACTGCAACAACTGATTTTCCCGACAAGACTCAGGTTAGATGCTGAGTTCTTTGATCACAGCTTTTGGTTAATTGCATCGCATTTTCCGTTTGTTCTATGTTTCTTCTTCGTTGTTGTCTGATGAAATGTAACCGGTTCATTTGCCGCGTCCTGGAAAGCCACCAAAGTTGCGAACCGTTCCCTACTTAACGACAATACTTGTATTCGGCACACAGGTAAGAATGGCGATAAGAAAACAATAAGTCATCTGTAGTTGCCCGGGTATTGAAGAGATCAACTTTTCTATTCGGTGGAAGAGATTCGAGATACTTAGTTCGTAAAATGTCCGATGCCTCGCTCAGTATTGAAAATAACGTGTCAGATCAAATAATGGCTCCAACGGTTCCCAAGATTAGGAACGTTTGTTTGTTCGACTGTGACGTGTCAGATGCTCTTGCGGATTCAGATTCATATAGGAGAAGAATCTTCTTCAATTACGAGAAGAGAATCCGGCTCCCGAGCCCCCTGGAGAAGGTACCTCCGTTATGTGATAGTTCAGAAGCTTCGAGTATCGAAGTTGTAAGAAATAATGATCTTAAAACGCCCTTAGCATGCCAAGGACTCTCATATGGTTTATGGAGGTGAAATGAAGGTTTTTGAGTGCTTTGCGATGGCCAGACCACCTTCAGGGGGGGCCCTGATGACCCCGGCTGACTTGACGAAGGCTGTGGTTCTGGTGTTCCCTCCATCGGAATCGGATCTGATAAGGAAAGAATCCCTACGGGGCGAGGAGTGCCCAGTGACTTATACTGCCCTCCGTCCGACTTTTTTATGCTTTCTGACATGAATGGCGATGGACTCATCTCTTTTCCCGAGTAAGGCTGCCTCTTGTTTAGTCGCAGTCCATCTTTCAACATTGATTTATTACAAGGCCGTCGATTCTTTCTTGCATCTTTTGCACCAGGTACATCTTCTTCACCGCATACCGGATTCAAGCTTCAATATTGTGTTTGGTTTGATCTTACTTGTACTATCATGCGCTCATTTAACGGAGAAATTTGACTGGGAGGAATTTAAGAAGGCGATGGCCTTGATGCGAGGACATAACAGACAGGGTGCCCGCCACGGCAGTGGAAAGTGACATTTGCTGAAAGGGACAGAGTCTGTTTGGAATGATGGTTGGGCGCAGTATGTTCGCTCCGGAAGTCACCGCGGACAAGCAAGATCCAAACACGTCGGAAATCTCTGGCACTACGGACAACTGGTGTCCAGAGGATTCGTTGAATGTTTGGTCGCCGTATGAAATAAATGAAAAGAGGGAAGATAGCGGATGGGCAGCCTTAAGCGGAAACACTTACGGATGCTATCGACGATGCCTTCGAAAGTGAGTAAGAACGGAGGAGCATAAAGAGAGCTTGAACGCTGGAATGCTTGAAAAGATAAATTGACAATATGTCCGTCTGTAGAGATGTGTTTTGTACAGTGCCTAAAAATAAGTATTTATACTAAGCTAGACCTACGTATATACGGTAAAGAAATTTTTCATATATATTACGCTTCATTTGCTGCTGGTCTCCATGGAATATTTCCTTTCCATATGAGGTATCTTGGCAACAATCTCTTTCCGAATCCTGAGATCTTCTGGAGTATTCCTTAATAGCTAAGTTGATCGATCGTGTCGCCTATTGGCCTTCCCCATAGAATTTCTTCGCTCGATCAACCAACTGTCGCTTATAACTTGCGCTGTTCCTTGTCGCCCGTCACCTGTTATCCCCGTCGTTTGGTGGCTGCTTCGCCCAGTAAGCCTTCACCTGGTGTGTTTCCGTTGCCACCTCCTTACTGGATTCCCGTCCTTTGGGCATGCGTTTTGAACCGTTGATCCACAGATGAGACCAAGATCTGTGGCCCATAATTTCTGTTGTTAAATATATAACCCCCCCTCAAGGCAGACTGAGTGATTTGTCTCGCCTTGAAAAGGACTACGTAATCATTCCCCTGCACCTCGGTAACGTGTGCAGGCGAGTAATAAATCCCTAACCGTCGATATCCTCTAAGCGTATCGGTTAAGATTTCCTAGGGTAACTGTTGAAATCCCTGAAATCTCTGCCATGATATCTCCTATCAGGAACCTTTGCCCTTCTTGATTTCACTATAAAAGGCGGTGCTCGGTTCGTCTTCCAAATCGCAAACATTGCTTTTGAAAGTAACCAAGCCATGAATCTCATTCCTTCCTCTCAAAAACTCGCCCAGGGACTATGTCCATCACATTAGCTTACTTGAGAGCCTATGTCCATCACCTTACGCGGGTGGTCTCCTTCCTTCTTTTTATTCCATCAGGGAAGGGAGACAAGTCGAGCCACAACCTGATGCATTATTTCAGGTTGTGTTGCTCAAATGTTGTCTAGGTGGCTCCGTACCATGTGCAGAAGGTGCTCAAATCCTCCACCTTGCTTCCTTTCGTAGAGGAAAGGCTCTGCGCAGGCTCTCGGCTCAGCACTCTGAGCGGTGTTCACTTGGGCCCGCCTTTGCCGTTCCATAGGGCGTCAAGCTGTCGAGATTTGGTGAGAAATCACGAAGGAGCCCCCGATCTTCAATTTTTCTACAGCTTTAGGGAGATCCGACCAGAGCCCTGGACCCTGAACTCCATGGGGTTGCTTGTCCCCGAGATCCTATTAAGGGTCAGGCCTCCCTCGTTCTGCTGCATGCTCCTCAAGGTACTAGAGTCGTATATTCCTTCCGTCTGAGGGAAGAATCGGGTTAGCCGTCCTTTGACTCTCCTGAGAAGCTTATAGGGTTTTCTTCATCACAGGAAAGAGCCTAGTGTCTGCCTGGTTTCTGTGGATAAACCCTTGAAGTTGTACGAATCTTAATAGAGCATTTCCTAATGACTGAAAACCCTAGGAACCCTTCTCCTTCTTGTCTTTTCAGATTCTCAGAAACCCTCATTCTCCGGTTCCCATGGACTCTGATACTTCATCCTTGTCATCTTCGGACTCTCCGTTCCGTCTAGTCGGTGATGCTGCCGAGTTTCAACATGCATTTACCAAGTCCAAACAATCTCATGTCCTTCCTTGTGTTGAGGCATAATCGGAGTTTGGTATTTCCATCCCGGACCAACAAACCCTTGGTCCGTTCGTCACCAACTCGTACGATTCTTTCCTTTACACCAGCAGGTTGCCTGGGTGTTCTCCCGTCGTCGATTTGACCCATCAGCATGGGGGCCGTCTGCTCGAGCGAGCCTTCGCTGTTTCCCTACTCCCCGGAACAAAGCCATTCGAGATTGGGTTTTCCAGTGGATGGAGAGGGAAGGCGCCATGTGTGAAGCGATGGGGATCAGAACGCTGATCCAAGTCTGTCACTGCCCGGTTGAGCCCAATCTTTCTGTGCTTACTGGGTTCCTTTCGTTTTGGAATCCCGTCGTCAACTGCTTTTATTTCCCGAAGGGACCGATGTCGGTCACCTTGGAGGACGTTAGTTTCTTGGCTGGTTGCAGTCTCTCTGGAGCCTCCTTCGTTTCGACAACGAGCGAGACGACTTAAAGTTCAACCCTTCGGAGCGAGTTAGCAAAGTCGCCGAGGGTCATGTCGAAGATGATAAGTGGGGTCTCCAGGAGGAGTTTGAGTTCTATTTGGAGTGATTGTCCAAGTTCATCTTCTGCAACCGATGAAAATGCCCTGGTCAGTTTGTGGTTGGGGTAGCCACTAGCCTTGTCGTGGCTGCCAATGCGGACTAGCCCGAACCTGTAGCCTTTGCCCCCTTTTTGTTGTGTCTGATCTATCGTGGGCTTTATCAGGCGACCAGTGACCCAGCCAATTTTCCTAGCTGTCAGGCGAATGACCCTCTGTAGATTGTGTACTTGTGGATCGTCTTATACTTCCCGGGTTCACTTGCTACCCTGATCCCATGCTCACTCATGATGAGGTCATCGCAGTGGGTTCGTTCCAGTACCAGGGTTCCTCCAGCGTTGTTGGTTACATCCAAGCCTTAGCAAATGGATGCAATGGTGCGGGAGCAGTAGTCTCCCGACGCCCTTTCTCTTAGGAGTGGGAGAACTGGCGCCTGGGGGCGATTGAGCGCTTTCTCCCGGCTTTCTACACCAGGGACTTGGTGGCCGTAGACACTGAGGGTTAATCTTTGAGGTGTATAATCCTCAACTCTGCGCCCGTTAGTTAGGCTTCGTGCAGTGTCTAGGCATCCCGTTATTTCAATCCATGAATCGGCCCTTGGACAAGCGTGTCACTTTCCTTCTGGAGTCCGGGGTTACTGAACAAAGTCAGGAACCGTATCTCTCCTCCGTTAAGGTTCAACCTATACCTTCAGGTAGTTGGTCCGCAGACTTCTCCATTGCTTGGTTCCAGATTTGGGAGCGATTGGAGGCCACCTTTCATTTGAAAAGTTTGGTTGAGGAAGAGAAGATGCCCCCTCCTCCAGCGCTTCTTATCACAGACGAAGCATCTTCCAGGAAACGGTCGTCAGGCGACGACGCGCTTCCTTCAGGTATGTTAGACTAGTTCGACTTCTACTGAATCAGTATCCAGGCGATAAACCGATCTTTTGTTTGTGATATGTGTTAAGAAGGTGAGGTCTTCCCGTGCGGGTTCATCATCACAAGGAGCCTGGCTAAAAAGGAAGACATCTCACAGGTATGTTCCTCCGTTGTTACCGAGCATTCCTTCTGACCGTTCCATCGAGCAGGTGTCACCTGGGACTATGTCAGGTATTGCTTCTAGCCTGAGTTCTACTTCCTAGTAGAAGTCTTAACCTTGACACGCTTTTCCTCTGTCAAGGTGCTGCTGCTTTTTGCCCCATTGATGTAGATGATGCCTCTGATGACATCCCTATCTCCTCATGGCTAGGCGGCGGAGGTTGCTCGGCCAAGCCAAAGTCGAGGAAGCCCCCCAGTGAAGTTTAACGTGGGGTTTTGCCTTCTCTGAGTCTCGAGGCCGGGGCCTCCTCAGGTAGTGTTGTCGTCGCTCGGGAGCTTCCAGGCGAGGCTACAAGTGTTCTTTGGGGTCAGGCGACAGAGGCCTCCCCGGACCGGACGGTGGAGCCGCCCTCGAGCGAAGTGGGAGAGGTGCGTAGGGATGAGGTGACAGGAGCCCCCCTCGGCGAAGCGATGGCAGCCCCCCAAGGCCCGCAAGCACATGCTCCCTTGGTGAGTATTCAGAGACTCGTATCGCTTATCTCTTCCCTGGATTATTGTCTGAACCAGGTGTCTTTGTGGCAGCCTTTGCATTCTTTACTCGCTTCGACCACCGTCCTCCTCGAACACGAGGTTACCTCTGAGGGGGAGTTCAACCAGCTGCTGTATGTGGTGGCCGAGATTGATCAAGCGAGCGCCGGTCATCCGGAGCTGCCAGTCCTGGTCTCCCTCTTTCGGCAGTCCTTCTTGCGCTCGTGGGGTGAGCGGCGCGAGGCTCTCGCTCTTAAGGTGAAACAAGAGGAGAGGGAGCTCGTTCTATCGCAGCCGTTCCCTTCTTCTCCCTAGATAGCGGAGCTCTCTGGCAAAGAAGCTGCCCTGTTGAAGCAGAGGGAGGAATTACAAGTCGCTATCCAACGTCTTCAAGTGGAGCTGGACGCCGTTTCTGCGGACCTTGCTGCAGTTGGTCCTAGTCTGGTTGCCGCCCGCACGATCGAGACTGCCGAGCGTGCAGCCCTTGACCATATAAGGGAGGCGTATGAGAGCGATTGGGAGACGACCCTTGATTTTGAGGCGAAGGAATCCGATATAAAGGACCGGATGAAATGCTTACTGTGTTCCTTGCCTCCTGTTTAACTTGCTACGTTTGTATATGTCCCCAGATTGTGGGGAAACGTTTTGAGATAGTGATTTTGTACATTTCCCACATCGGAGGTTTGTACCTCTTTAGGTACTTGCCGTTAATTTTGAGGTTATGCGTAGATCCGTCGACCCCACTAGGCGATATGAATTCCCAAGATGGGACTCAATTACCCAGAATGACCCTTCATAATTTGGTGTCCATTTATCTTGGAAGTAGTCTTGGACATCCTCAGGCAACCTGAGTTTCCAGACTAGGTCCCCCTTGCTAAATCACCGAGGGACCACCTTCTTGTTATAGTAGTGGGCAATTTTCCTCTTGTGTGCTTCCAAATGGTTTAGCACGTTAATCCTGGTGGTCTCTAGACCCTCTTGCTTGAGGTGCATGTCTTCCTCGTATCCCTCGTGTTCGCCGAGGTGCCTGAGGAATCTAAACGACCGATAACGCACTTCTATCGGGAGCATAGCATTGTGCCTGTAGACCAGGTTGTACGAGGCGAAGCCTGTGCTTTCTTTCTTGGTGACCCGTAGGGCCCACAACGTCTCCTAGAGGAGGGTAAGCCATGTGCGCGGGTTAGTGCCAATCATCCTCTGTATCACTCACTAGATGAGTTTATTATAGGCTTCCGCTTGCCCGTTCGACTGATATGGAGTTGAGTTGAGTACCTTAAACCCAAAGTCTTCAGCGAATTCCTCCATGAGTTCGTCGTTGAACACCCTTGCATTGTCTACCACGATACTCTGGGATACTCCGTATCAGTAAATAATGAAGTTCTTGATGAACTGTATTACGTTTTTCTGATCAATCGACTTATACGCTGTCGCCTCTACCCACTTGGTGAAGTAGTCTGTAGCGACGAGTATGTAAGCATCTCCTCTGCTTGAGTGAGGAGGAATTTCTCCCATGATGTCTAATGCTCACGTCCTGAAAGGCCATGGTTTTATTATGACATTCATGCTGTTGCGGGGGTTCGCTTCACTGGCCCGCATCGCTGGCAAGCCTGGTAGGCTTGAGCCATTTCGATGCAATTCTGGATCATTAACGGCCAACAAAAACCGTGACGCTTAATCGCCCAACTCATTGTGTGCTCCGCACAGCCCTTCATGTGTTTCCATCATGATTGGGATGGCTTCGTCCAGATCAACGCATCTTAGAAGGACGTCTTCATTAGTCTATCTGTATAGGACACCGTCGAGGAACACGTAATGTCTGGCAACTACTCGGATCCTCCTTTCTACTTTTGCACTGGTATCGTTGAGGAATTGTCGTATTGGTTCTCGCCAATCCTCTCTCTGCTCGAATAAGTTGGCAGCGCGAACTTCTTCAGTTCTTGCCCCGTCTTTGCAGAACTTTGGCTTTTTGCTCACAAACAAAGTCGTATCGTTTTGGGATATTTCCGCGTCGCCGATCAACCCTGAGGCCCATTGTGTTAAACAGTTGGCCTCTTGATTGGCATCCCATTTACATGAGCGATTTCAGCCCCTTGTAGTTTGGCGAAGAGTTCTTTTGTTCTGTGTAAGTATTTATCAAGATAAGGTGCGTGGCACTCACTTTGGTCAAGGAGTTGTTATATCACTAGTTGGGAATCACTGCATATTTTTACGTTTTACAACTTCCGGTCTAGAACAATTCGTGGGGCCAAAATCAGGGCATCATACTCTGCTTCGTTGTTGGTTACCTTTCCATTGATGCGGCAAGCCACTCTGGTTTCTGCTTTCCCTAGTGTCTCAATAAAGATGCCTAAGCCAGCTCCAGACTTGTTAGAGGACCCGTCGAACCATATGGTCCATCATTCATTTATTTGAACTTCCTCATGGGTGACATCGAGATTGCCTTCACCATAATGGGCAACGAACTCGGCTAAGGCATGGCCTTTGACTGAGGTTTGCGGTTTGTGGTAAATGTTATAGGCTGATAGCACTAGACTCCATTTACCTATTCTCCCGGTGAGCATTGGATTGTCAAAGAATACTTTAGTTACTGGGGTATTAGAGACGACGTACACATCGTTAGACCCGATGTAGTGCCTAAGTTTCATGACTGAGTAATATACTGCTAGGCAAATCTTCTCTGTTGAGGTATACCTCTGTTCTATTTCTGTTAGTAGGCGCGATAAATAATAAATCGCTCTTTCTACTCCGTCTTATTCCTGTGCTAGCATTGACCCGATAGTAAACTGGGATGCTGCCACATAAAGAATGAATGGCGCATTTACGTTTGGAGGCGCCAACATAGGGGGTTTGGTCAAATAATCCTTCAGTTCTTGGAATGCTCGCTCATGATGCAATGTCCATTATATTTGGCCTTTTTCCTTCCCTTTAAGAATAGTTGAGAAGGCGCTTGTCTTAGACGCCACATTGCCCATGAATCGGCAGATGTAATTTACTCTATCGAGAAAGGCTTGAAGCTCCTTTTTACTCTGTGGTGCTGGAAGGTTTTGGATAGTACGGGTTTTTAGAGGGTCCACTTCGATTTTTCATTGGTGCACAAGAAAACCAAGAAATTGCCCTTTCTGCATTCCAAAAGCGCATTTCAGCGGATTAAGCTTAAGACTATGTTTTCGCATCTTTTCAAATGCTTCGCTTAGATGATAATGGCAGTCCTGTCTCTTCTTGGATTTTACCACTACATCGTCAATGTATACATCGACTGTTTTCCCTAGTAATGAAGCGAAGATCAGGTTTATTGCTCTTTGATATGTGGCCCCGACATTCTTCAGTCCAAAGGGAATAACAACCCATTCGAAGATCCCTATTGGACATCTGAAGGCTGTCTTATGGACATCTTCTTCAGCAATGAAGATCTGGTTATATCCAGAATACCCGTCCATAAAGGACATTAGTTCGTGGCCTGCAGACTTATCTATAAGATCGTCAACGACAGGCATGGGGTATTCGTCCTTAGGTGTCGCTTTGTTCAAATCACGGAAATCTATACAGACCCTGGTCTTGCCATTTTTCACGACAACAGGTACTATGCTGGAAATCCAGACGACGTAATTAGCCGTCCTTATGTATCCAGCTTTAAACAATTTCTTGATTTCGTCGTAAACCATTTGAGCTACTTCCCGCGACATCTTCCTTGGAGTTTGTTTTACTGGCTTGAAATTATTGTATGTTGGGAGTCTGTGCTCGACTAATTCTCGATTGAGGCCGGGCAATTCGGTGTAGTCCCAGGCGGAGCAGTCCTTATAAGCGTGTAAGACTTCGCTTATGTCCTGAGTTTCTTCTTCGTTCATTAGCGAACTAAGGTACGTAATACGTGGGAATTCAGTGGTCCCAAAGTTGATTTCCTTCAAGGGGTCGCAAGGGACAACAAAAGCATTAGGAACCTCTTTATTATTTGAATGAATAGTTAGCATGTCCTGGCATGCTTGAGGAGACGCATTACACTGTGCCTCACTTATTCTGGATGTCCTGTATCTGGCTAATCTTTCTAAGACATCCAGTATTGGATCAGTTTGTTCACTCTCCATTAGATGATGATGGGTTGAAGAGTCTATCGGGCTCCAAGTCCGTCTCGGTTTGTTGGATGCTGCTGTTGACTCGTATTCTAGCTTCATGCATGTCCTTCTCAAGTGGAGTTTGATCTTCTTTGACCTTTAGCTACAGCTCATCTCCCCATCCAGTTGGGATGATCAGATTTTCAGGCGATGCCAGCGGTGATCCATCGTATGAAACCGGGAACTCGTAGCCCTCTTCGCCTAGAGTGCCAACATTTGGGTCCCCCATAATGTGTCTCTTTGACCTACGCAGACATAAGGTAAGTCAGTTTTTCAATTGCTTCTCCTATAACAACCTCTAAACCATGTTCCCCCATAATAAGAGTTCTTGGTAAAGAGTAGAAGGTATGGCTTTAGCTTTGTGAAGCCAATCTCTCCCGAGTAAAGCATTGAAAGAGGGCTTTATGTCAATGACGGAAAAAAGCCGTCTTCTTTTCATGCGTGCCTACTCGGAGTTTAGCGGAAACCACGCTTACACAGGAGGAAGTAATCCCATTGAATCCACTGACTCTTACGTCGGTTTCCCCCAGTTCGGCTATGTCATCCCTTAGGCTCTTATAAGCTTCGAGGGGGAGCAAGTTCATAGTCGCTCCATTATCTACAAGGACCCGACGTACTGATACGTTGTTGATCGTCGCTTGGATATGAAGGGGAAACATGTGTTTCCGTAACGTTGTAGGTGGTTTGAAATTCAAACTACCTATTCGGAAAGTTCCGAGGTATATCTATTGAGGTATTAAGATTGAAGGGTAGAGGTAGCCTACCTTTCATCAGACAACTTTCCTTTTTGGCGAACTCAACTGGTAGCACGAGAACGTTGCTTGCAACTTCTTTCGCCTCGGGTGGAGTCCCGGATTGGATCGGGTTGTAGTCGCTTAGCGAGTTAGACGCAAGGTCACTTTCGCTTGACTCTTTCGTCTTCTTAATATCGGAGATTGCTGTTTTGGTGCGCTTTTCAGCAGCACGTCGAGCCCTCCTCTCTTTGCTTCTTGGGTTTCTCGGTGGTTATCTGGGGTAGTGCTCCCATGCCCACTTTCTGCTATGTCCTTATATTTGAAAGAACGGGTACGTAAACGAAACGTGAATTTAATAAAAATTACAGGCGATTATCAATCTGAACAAACTCCCTCTCGTGGGTCGTAGCCTTTTTTATCAACCTGACCTCAAAGGAATCCTTAGAACCAGCTGTCATTTATTACTAATTATTGTCGATATTAATTTTCGACATTACAAAGAAAAAACAGAAACAAACGGCCAACCGAACACTTGTCGTAGTCATAGGTTCCGTTTTCTCTTGCAACCCTCTGCCTCTCTCTCTGTCTGCCCCAGTTTCGATCTCGACCATTTTGTGGGGCAAAGATCCCAACTCTGTAATCATACGCCCTTCACAAATTTTGAAGCGCCTGCAGATCTCGTTTCTTCTGTCGGCCCTCTTGTGGAGGGGAGGGGGTAAAAGGGGAGCTTTTGGCTTTGGGAATCTGCGTGGATGTGTTTTGTCGAATCTCGTTCTAGTTGATGCGCGTTCTGAGCTGAGAATCGAGTCGGGTAACGACTGATTGCATTCGGGTTGCTTGGTTTGGCGATTTATTGAGATCTGTGGGCGTATTTGAGAGGGTTATTGGCTGATTAATCGGCGAGCTTCTTGCTGTGTGGGAGTTGCGGGGTCTGGTGGTTATTAGGAGTTGTAGGAGCGATGGGGAAACATGTTGGGAGGAAGAACAAGTCGGGAGGGGGCGTGTCGGGGGAGAAAGCCAGGGATAGTAGCCTCAAGGCGTACGATAAGGACACGGCCGTTTTCATTGCGATGTCCCATGAATTGAAGGAAGAAGGGAATAGGTTGTTCCAGAAGAGGGATTACGAAGGAGCCATGATGATGTACGAGAAGGCGATCAAATTGCTTCCTAGGGTTCATATTGACGTATCATACTTGAGAAGCAATATGGCTGCCTGTTACATGCAAATGGGACTGGACGAGTACCCCCGTGCGATAAACGAGTGTAACTTGGCCCTTGAAGTAACACCCAAATATTCTAAAGCTCTGCTGAAGAGGGCTAGATGCTACGAGGCTTTGAATCGCCTTGATTTAGCTCTCCGTGATGCTTCAACGGTTTTGAATATAGAACCGAACAATGTTGTGGCACTGGAAATTGCTGATAGGGTGAAGGATGCGATATCCGAAAGAGTGTTATCTGGGAACACAGCAGCAATTGAGTTGCCACCTGACTATGTTGAGCCTCCTACTTCATCGCTGGCGAAGGTGGTTAAGAGAAGAAGAAGAAGAGTAAACGGAGTCGTATAGAGGTGAAAAAGCCGCTGGAAAATTTCGAAAAAGCGGCTGTAGATGTTAATAAAGTCCAGGAAAAGGAGGTTGGACCAAAGAGAGAGCTCAGTCAAGAAGAGGATGAAAATAAATAAGAAGCCTGAAGACAAGGTAGTTGTGGAAGAGAAAATTGTGAGCGTAGCTGAAGCCCCAAAGAGGAATGTCAAGCTTATTTTTGGAGAGGACATAAGATGGGCAGAGCTACCAGTTTCCTGCAGTCTCCTACAGGTACGCGAGGTCATACGTGATCGGTTCCCTAATTCACAGGCTGTTCTTATCAAGTACAGAGATCCAGAAGGTGATTTGGTGACGATTACTTCTGATGAAGAATTAAGATGGGCAGAGGCAGCGGCAGATTCCCATGGTTCTCTCAGACTATATGTAGTTGAAGTCTCCCCTGAGCAGGATCCCTTCATGGCTAAGCTCTCATACAAGGAGGATGATATCGATTCCCATACTACACAGCAGAAACTATTCCAACAGCAGAAATCAGTTAACATGCATAGATGATTGGATAATCCATTTTGCTCAGCTGTTCAAAAACTGTGTAGGTTTGGATTCAGATGAGTATTTGGATCTTCAAGAGCTCGGGATGAAGCTTTATTCAGAGGCCATGGAGGAAACCGTGACAAGTGAAGAAGCACAGAACATCTTTGGTGTAGCAGCTGATAAATTTCAAGAGATGGCAGGCTGTAGCATTGTTCAATTGGGGGAATGTTCACATGTCCAGAGCAAGGAAGGGGGTCTACCTATCTGAACATGCTTCCGAGCATGCTGATACTCGAGAAAATACAAAATGCGTTCGCGTGGGCCCTGGAAGAGTACAAGATTGCTGGTAGAAGATACGGAGAAGCATTGAAGATCAAGCCAGACTTCTTTGAAGCCTATCTTGCAATTGGACAGGAGCAATTTGAGCAGGCTAAACTTATGTGGTATCATGCTGTCGGCAATAGAGTCAACTTGGAAACATGGCCTTCTGATGAGGTTCTCTACCTTTATAACAGTGCTGAGGAGAACATGGAGAAGGGGATGCAGATATGGGAACAAGCAGAAGGACAATGGCAGAGAAACCAGTCAAAACTGGACAGCTGTGAGGTTCATCTTGAAAAGTTAGGCTTGGATGGATTATTCAATGATATGACCCCAGATGAAGCTTCTGAGAGAACAGCAAACATGAGGTCACAGATAAACCTGCTGTGGGGCAGGATGCTCTGTGAACGCTCTATCTAGAATTTAAGTCAGGCTTACCTGCATGGAATGAATGTCTTGAAATTGCAGTCGAGAAGTTTAAACTTGCAGGAGCATCTGCAACTGATATAGCTGCCATGGTTAAAAACCACTGTTCAAATAAAACTTCAGTTGAAGGTATTATTTGATTGATCTTCTATTGCTGCCATGCATAGTCTTGGAATACTCATCCTTTTTCTTGATAATAGGTGTGGGTTTCAATCTTGACGAGATTACACAAACACGTAATGAGATGCACGAAGCCCAGAAGTGGCAGAGAGGTGTGCCCTCGTTTCGGCTAGAGCCATTATTCCGGCGACGGACATCTGGACTTCATCATACTCTAGAGAATTCTTGAATGATCTGGCTCCAAACCAGCCGGGAGGTTTGATTTAATAGCCTTTTTTCTAACTCTTTGTATTACTAAAATATGCTTTCCTCCCTCATTGCTGACACTGAACTGGTTGCTCGTTTGCAGGATAGTTTTGCTTTGCTTTGTCTCATGTTGTCACTTTGTGGACATGGATCACCTGGCTTGGTGTTTCGGTTTCTGCATTTAGCAGAAACATGCCACTTTCTTATTATTCATGGGAAGGGGGTAGCAGTTGTCTATGTCCTGGTCAGATCATCAGCTGACATATTTACCTTTTCAATTTTGTGTGTGGGTTGTTGTATTTAGTTTACAAAATTAATTCAAAAAAAGTGCATAGTTGTTTACAGGTCTTTGACGTCTGTCAGTGTTTTGGATATGCATGTTGATAACAGATAGTTTTTTTGGGAAATTACAGATAACTGAAGCATTGAGATAGTGTTTTCTGGGATTGTGAGTTGTCAATGTTCAGTCAATTCTTTTGGTTTCATTATGTAAAACTTCTGAATAATGTGGAATTATATCTTTTTTTATTGTAAAACTGTTGATTTCTGAGCTGCAGAAACAACACTCGCAGGATAATCATGAACATGAAGTTCTGCAGTTGAGACAGCCGAGAAAACATTCTCTTGTGTTGTCCCTGTACATGATCTTCACTGTGTACTGTACACACGGGCCGCAAACAGTGTGTCACCACTGGAATGAATAGGCTCGACTGTTTTTCGAAAGAGTCCTCGGAGGAGTCATATCCGTCATCCCAATACCCTCGGGATCGGTTGAATCCTCGATGTACTCAATGTCAACGCTATAACCATTAATCAAGAAATCAAAGCAGTTTTTCCTAAATCCACGATCATATAGATTGCGGAACCTGCCATCCGGGCCTCTCAGGTAGCTATAGCGCATTGCATTTTCCTTCTCATTTGTCGTGATATTGCGGGAGATCTGCAAAGACGGAGAAATTATGCCCAAGAGTAATTACTTTGTTCTCCGAGAGAAATTACTTTGTTCTCCAAAATAAAAAATCACTGTAAGAATGCGTAAACAAGAGATTGGCAGGTCACCTGAGAAGCTTGCACAACAGTCAATCCTGCAACGCCCAGGAAAATCCAAGAATCTGTAATGACAAAGAACAAAGTGCCGAAGTGTCGGGAACCGGAGTGACGCAACCAAGCTCCAAAAGAAGAGGGAGCAGTGGGATCTGACAGAAGTCCTGCATTTACAAGGGAGATCCACTTTCAGGAAACTAGTCAAGAAACTGTAAGTTGTGTCAGGACATACGAAGCCACATACTCGCCAGAGTAACAGCACCGGTTGTAAACATCGCAACAACCTCGAGAACGAGGAACATGAAGAAATCCCACTTATTTTTCTGCACAGCAAGCCCATCATGACAGAAAAATATCAGGCACAAAGCAGCTTCTCGATGAAGTTCATGGAATAATACCAGATGTTAAAACGCCTCCGCAACCTTGCCAATGCAGTTGGATACCAACGGGCAATGATGGTCAAATTGTTCTATGCAGTGATCACATGTAGAGCAGTGTTTCGATCGAGGAGGCCGCACAATCTAGTCACTACAAAACACCCTATTAAAAAAGGGAGATCCGATACAAAAACAAGTAGTTTTGTACGGAAATACGGTTAGTTTTAAAAAAAATTTACGAATTACGGTCCCAGTTTCGTAAAATACGGTTTTACCGTCGATGGGGCGCGTTCTGAAAACGCGCCCCTTGGATTACAAAGAGGGCGCGGTCCCAAAACGCGCCCCTTGGATTACAAAGAGGGCGCGGTCCGAAAACGCGCCCTCCGTGTGCTTATTGAGGGGCAAAACCCGCCCCTTACGCATGCACAGATAAAAAGCTTAAGTGTTGAAGGGGCGCGGTTTCAAAACGCGCCCTTTGAAGAGACCGTTCCCCCACGGCCCCCCCGGTCCCCCACTCTCATTTTGACCCCCCCGTCCCCCCGTGTCCCCCCTTCCCCCCCCCACCCTTTAACAGTTAAGACAGTCCCCCGGTCCCCCCCGGTTCCCCCAACCTTTGGACAGTCCCCCCTGCCCCCCCTCCAGGGGCGGGTTTTGGAAACCCGTCCCTCACTGGGCACAGGGAGGGGTTATGCGACAGACGGGGGCGGGTTTTGAAAACCCGCCCCTCCAATAAAACAGTAAGGGGCGGGCTACCCGCCCCTTCGACGAACATAAACCCCACAGTCGGGACGGAGCCCTATTCCGCCGACCCCAAACCCCCAAAATCGTCCGGTTGCCGCGTCCGACCTCCGATTCTTCCGACCCCCAGCCCCCGAGCTCCATCCTCCCCGCCTCCGACCCCCGTTCATGCCGTCCCCCGTCCTCCCCTTGTCCGCCGTCCTCCCCTCATCCGCCCGTTCGACCTCCGACCTTCGACCTCCGCCCGTTCGACCTCCGACCTCCGCCCGTTCGACCTCCGATCTCCGCCCGTCCGACATCCGATTATCATTCGTAAGTTCAATTATTTAAGTTAGATATTGTAGGTTAGAAAATTTATGTTAGAAAATTAGGTTAGTTAGAAATTTAGTTTTGAAATTTAGGTTAGATTTTTATCTTAGAACATTTGGTTAGAAATTTAGGATTGATTAATTAGTATATAAATGTATAAATTGATTTGATTATTTAGTATAGAAATTTATGAATTGTTGTTTGGTATTACAATTATGATGATTAATTATACGTTGTTTGAATTGTTGTAGGTATTATTAAGTTCAAGAGGGGAGCTAATTCACGTAAGTTTTCCCTTACGTTTGAATAGCGCAAGTTCATTTGTTATTGTATGGTAATGGGAAAGTTATTCATGGTAGTCAGGGAGTAGGTTATAATAGGGGTCCACTTAAACGTATAAAGATACCTGCTGATGTGGACTATGTCCAATTCGAAAGGGTCATTGCTAATGCAATGAGATTAAGTGAAGGAAGTAAGTTGGAAATTTGTCATAGATATCCCGTTCCTTCGTATGGTCCTTCAGGCATAAATTTTGTGCTAGTACCGATTGGTGATGATGAAGATGTTAGGTTGTTGTGTGAGTTTGCGATGTCAAATGGTGACCGCATTCAAGAAGTATATGTGATATCAATTTCTGAGAATTCTAGCAACGAAGGGAGGCCGACAAATTCAAGAAGTAAGCACGGTAGTAACATGCAAGCCGTAGGAGTGAATGTGGATGAGGGTTTAAATGTTGTGCAAGAGCGAATGGAAAATTTCGAAGTTAGTAGAAATTTTCGTCGATTTGTACCGGTGAATGAAGGGTGTAGTGGATATGGTGGTAATGTGGGGAATGAGGAGGATGGTGATATGGATGGTGACGGTGGTAATTATTACGGAGATGATTATGAAGAGGGTGATCCCTTTGAAGTTCTAGAGCGTGATGTGGGCGATGAAGCAGCTGTAAACGAAACTATTTATCGGCGATATGAGAATCATATCGTTGATTCAATAGTCAATTCCGATGAGGCGGATACTGATGAAGAAATGTTTAATGGTGTTGATTTAGGGAACGATGATAACAATGTGGGGGTTAATGAGGCTGGTCCCTCTAGGAAGAAACGATTGGAAAAACCTCTACCATTCTATCTAGATAGTGGCGATACTGGGAAGGTCATTTTCGAGGATGATGAGGAAGTTAGGATGACGGACGATCCGGATGCTGTGGTTGAATTTCGTAAAGGGATGCGTTTCAAGCATAAGAACCATCTCATTCATACGGTTAATATGTTCCATATCAAGAACCATTATAACTACGAAATTGTGGAGTCAGATAAGACGACATGGTCTGTGTTTTGTTCTGAGGTTGGTTCTGGTTGCAAGTAGAGATTACGCGCGATTCAACGTGCTTGTGATGATGAGTTTGAAATAACCATCGTGGGTGAGGCGCATGCATGTTTAAATGCAGTGCTTTCCGAAGATCATGATCGACTTGACTGCAACTTTATGGTTCCCTACTTCCGTACTTTTGCTAGAGAATCTCCTGAAGTGAAAGTGTCGTTCCTACGAAATGTAATAAAGGAGAGATTTGGGTACGAAGTAACTCGCCGACGAGTATGGGATGCAAAGAAGAAGGCAATTGAAGTTGAATATGGCGAATGGGATGAATCTTATAACGAGTTACCGCATCTAATGAATGCAATTAGAATTGCCAACCCCGGAACAATTGTTGATTGGGGTGCAAATTATAGTCTTGGCGATGTGGAAGTATTACAGTTTCAGAGACTTTTTTGGGCGTTTGGACAGTGTATTCAGGCATTTACTCATTGTCGGCCAGTTGTGAGTATAGATGGCACATTTTTATATGGTAAATATAGGCATAAACTCTTAATTGCCTGTGCTATGGATGGAGATAACCATATTGTGCCACTTGCATTTGCACTGGTTGATGAGGAAAGCTATGATTCTTGGAGTTGGTTCTTGAGATGTCTGAAGGGATATGTCGTTGGTGATAGGACGGGAGGAGTATGCTTGATTTCCGACAGACATGCAGGCATTCAGGCGGCTGTGAATGATCCGCAGGTGGGCTGGAAGCCGCCATTTACGCATTGGCGGTTCTGTCTTCGACATGTGGCAAGCAATTTCAATACTAGATATAAAAATGTTGCCTGTAAAAGGAAGTTGATAGCCGCAGCGAGGAAATCGATGACTGTGGGTTATGTAGAAATGAAATGGACATCAGGAGAAAACTCGGAAAACTAGCTGTGGGTTATGTAGAAAGGAAGGTCATAATCGACGTAGTTGTCCCAATATGAATCTTTGTAAGTGTTGGTTCAATTGTTGAATAAGTTCTGAATTCTGATTGCCTTTGGTTAAGTTATTCTTCTTATTAACCGTTGTTGATATATTTTGTAACAGGAAAATGCGTCCAGGACCAAGAAAGACAAGTGTTCTTGATGCTCAAGCAGAGCATCGATCGACGGCTGTATGGGAAGTCGGATATAGCGTGGTATGTGAATTCGGCTTATATGTTTTATGTATTCGTATCTTTTTTACTAACTCCTGTCTTATCTACAGAATAACGTTCTCACTTGCCGTCGGGCTGAGAAATCGCTGAAGGGAGGTGCCACCGATCCCCGGATGGACGTATACCTCCGTCAAGCAGGATTCTATGGCGTGGCTAAACTTCCGTTCATATCATTGGACTGGGCCCTCATCATAGCATTGACGGAACGCTGGAGGCCGGAGACGCACACCTTCCATATGTTACACGGTGAGATGACTATCACCCTTCAGGATATGGCAATTCAGCTAGGTTTGCCCGTAGATGGTGATGCGGTGATAGCAGATACATCCGTATCTAATGAGGCGGTGTGCTTAGAGTTATTGGGCCGAATACCTAGGGGTGAGAACATCCGGTCTGGTCGTATTAGACTTAGCTGGCTGGCTGCGAATTTTGGTGAGATCCCTATAGATGCCCTTGAGGAGTTAGTGCAGATGCATACCAGGGCATATATTCTGCAGCTGATTGGTGGGATGTTGTTCACGACGAAGTCAGATAGTTTAGTGCATGTATTCTGGTTGCCTTTGCTAGCTGACTTTGAGTGGGCTGGAAATTATAGTTGGGGAAGTGCATGCCTAACATGGCTTTACAGGAGTTTGTGTAAGGCGGCGCACCATAAGGCATCTCAGATAGAGGGTCCATTGATACTGCTACAGATTTGGGCATGGGATAGATTCCCTCATATAGCACCTCTGAGACTCCGTACCCCCTTTGTGGAAGATATGCCATTGAGCCATAGATGGGCCGTTGCGAAGGATGTACGCACGGTGTCCACCCATGTTCTTTCCTCCTACAGAGAGGCATTCGATAGGCAGAGCATTGATCAGGTAAAGTACTATAGCTAACAAATTCATTTGATTAAATCGAACTCTTCTCACACATTCACATTCATATATGCATATTATTTGGCATCCTTACCCGGATGAGTTGTTAGCCATGCTTCCCGATTACTGCTGATCTGGTGAGGCTTTCTGGCGTGCAAGACTTCCCCTAATTTGCTTCTACATCGTGGAGTGGCAGTACCCGGATAGAGTGATTCGTCAGTTTGGCGATCATCAACTGGTGCCGCAAGATTGTGACACAAGCAAGGTACTCCACAAGATAGATTTACGCGGGAAGACGATGAACAACTGGAGAGAGATCCACCGAGTGTTTGTGGACCAGTGGGAAGATCGTCTCAACATGGTCGTGCCGTTCTTTTAGGAGTCTCCCATTAGATAATCAAAATGGTATGCAAAGCACACGAGGCAGCACATCTCGCACACCGGCTCCATGCTAGGCACATTGGTAAGTACTTAATGAATATGACTATCTCATAACATTTTCTCATTCATTGTTCAACTTTAACCTATACTTCTGATGTAGATGAAGAACTTACGAAAGATAAAGCTTCGGTCTGACCAGCCGGAACTCGTTACTCTTGCCGCGGAGTCCATGGAAATGATGCGGGAGTATGCACCGATGAGATTATATGGTCGACCCGGCGGGTTAGAAGATCAACCTGCATACGAGTTCATCCCACAAGGTGGACAACAAATGGAGGAGGAAGATCATATGGAGGAAGAAGATCCTCATCATATGGACGTTGCGGAAGAGGATCATGATCATGGGGAGGAGCCACGGACATACGACGACCCCGTGTTTGACGAGGAGGGCCATGAAGTGTGAGAAGGGATGCTCATCTCTCAAGTTTCTCATGTTTATGGCGATTACGCCACTCCTTACTACGAGGTTGGGTCCAGTTCTACACCGGAGGCTCCGATTAAAGGCTCAAGAGAATTCGGGTAAGTCCTTCGATTTAAGATTCATTTAAACTTTCATAACTTAACTAATATAACTTCTTCAGGTACGACCATTTGCAACAAGGAGAAGGAACTTCTCAAATTACACAACTGTACCCGGATGTTCCATCTGAGCAGCCTGAAGTTCTAGAAGTCCCCGTCGTGAGGTATTATGTTAGGAGGAAATCTACGAGGCGTAGGGGACATTACTGATTTGAAATTTGGACGTTTAACTTTGTACGTTAGATGTTTGACGATATGAAATTTGGACGTTTCACTTTGTACGTTACATTGGCTTTGTTATTGAATGTTGGGTGTTAGATTGTTTCGAAGTTTGGTGTTCGATGTATGGATGTTACCCATGAAATGTTTCTGTTTGTTGAAACATGTTTGGTTTCTAAAGTTATTGATAGGTGTGGTGCATTGCCAGACGGGGGGTGGGTTTCCAAAACCCGGCCCTTATGTTATTACAACAAGGGGCGCAGTCTCAAATCGCGCCCCTTGTATGCCTCAGGAGGGGTGGGTTTTGGAAACCCGCCCCTTGTAGGGGGACAGGGGGGCCGGGGGGGACGGCCCCTTCAAGGGGCGCGTTTTGAGATCGCAACCCTTGAACACTTAAGCTTTTCATCTGTGCATGCGTAAGGGACGGGTTTTGGAAACCCGCCCCTCAATAAGCACACGGAGGGCGCGTTTTCGGACCGCGCCCTCTTTGTAATCCAAGGGGCGCGTTTTCAGAACGTGCCCCATCGACGGTAAAACCGTATTTTATGAAACTAGGACCGTATTTCGCAAAATTTTTTTAAAACTAACCGTATTTCCGTACAAAACTCCAAAAACAAGATCATATAGGATACCAGTGCATGCTTGGTGGCACCTTGCATGTCGTGCAGAGCTGATACCAGTTCCCAGAAAGGAAAACAAGATGATTCAGTACATTTTTCAGCAAAGGTTCCTACCAAAAGAATAAAACAAATAACCAAAGGTTCTCAGGGCAATCTACATGCAGTATGCCGCTTCAAAATAATAAAGCATAAAAGGGCAGTGTTGAACGTACATTATCTGTGACATTCTCCAACTCGTGTGTATTTTTGCTGATATAACCAGGATTTTTGCTGCAAAACAAAAAAGCATGATAAGGACGTTGTTGTATCATAAAATATTAGTCATACTAGAGATAGAGAAAATGCCAATGACAATTCCACGAGATTGGGTTGCCACCTGCTGCATCTATAAAGCATGATTAATCCAGCGACTGCAATGGTAGCACCTGAAGACGCTAGGATACTCGAACCAGCACCCAACTTTGGTAAACTAGGTGCTGCATGTACATGCAGATGCAAAGAAATCAGATCTTCTTATATCTCAGGGATTAAGGCAAATGTCAACACTTTGAACAGCATGAGTTAAACAATATACCTATAATAATGGAGTTTATGTAGATGACTAACAGTGCAATGATAATCAACCACAGTATTGGCACAAAACCAAACTTGAAAGGCCGTCTCCAAGGGTTACTGTGTCTGCACTTCTTATCCAACTGTTTTCTAGCATTTGCCTGCAAAAGAATGACGGTACACATTTTTCAACTCTACCGAAGCTATCAGGCATAAAAGCAGCTGGGCTGTAGCTTATTTACCCTCCCAATGGCAGGACACTAGAATACAGATACAAAATAGTCATATGGCGAGACGTGAACTTCATGAAAAAAACAGACAACCATTGACCAAAAATAATTCACTCATCCTCATCTCAGTTAATTAGATGAATGCCGAGGACACGATTCGTCAAGAAAACATGTCATTTTCTTAAAAAAGAACGTAATATAAAAGACCAACTTCTGGGCATAGAACTTATACAAGGAAAGAAGCAACTTCTGGGTGATTCATTCTAAATGCCAGCTGTGCAGGGGTGAGTCCGGTGCAATCATTAATCATCAAGTCCTCTCTCTTGCTGGCTCGAACTAACTCTTCGCAAGCCATGAAGTTTCCACGAATAGAAGCCCAATGCAGAGGAGTGCAGCCTGAAAGAAACTTACAAATTTGAATGTCGTAACTGAACAATATATAGCTCATGGCTGCATCGATGGCTCCTCACTCGAGGTTGCAATGAATCAACATCCACACAAACCTTCCTTATCCTGACGTATTTGATCAGTGTCCAGAAATAAAAGAAGACGTATACAATCTGGAAATCCTTTATAAGCAGCCCTATCAAACACCAGGAATTCATTGATCAGCAGTAGAGTGAGATAAACTTTCTTAGTCATTGCAAAAAAGAGATGCTCGGAAAGAGTTCCTTACGTATGCAACTTACCAATGCAGAGGGCTCCTTCCATCGTTATCCG
Organism: Melastoma candidum; assembly: GCA_023653495.1. Taxonomy (NCBI): domain Eukaryota; kingdom Viridiplantae; phylum Streptophyta; class Magnoliopsida; order Myrtales; family Melastomataceae; genus Melastoma; species Melastoma candidum. The sequence continues at coordinate 11,582,314 of CM042882.1, read as the reverse complement.
CGGCATCGGGGTCTGCATTCCATTTTGAAATTATGTGATAGAGGAAAGTAGTCTGACCATGCTGCGCTGCAACATGAGTCGCCTGTAGACAAGAGAAAAGTAACAGCATCGTAACCGGCAAGCCAGAAGCTTTTCATCCAGGATCCCAAGAAACAGGAGAAGCATATCGAACCTGATAGCCATAAATATCAGCGGAACTGAGCCGAGCGCCATGATGAAGCAAAAGGTGTGCGATTCTAATTGCGCCCCGAACTGCACGACCCAAATAAGCCTCACTCACCGGTATCTGAGCAATTCTCCCTTACTGCTCAACCTAAGAGCGGACAGCTAAGCCAGTGAAGTGCGGTCTGTCCGGCACAATCCGTCGCATTCACGTCTCCTCCATGCTAACCATCACAGGAACAAAAGAAACAACACCTAGTAACTAAAACCTTCCAATCATTCCATTCCTAGGAAATCCCAGAAGACCATTGTACGCGCGCCTTCCGGCCTAGCACGCGCGTAGCGGTTCGGACAACCCGAGGATCCGGGCCCGCTCCCCTAGAGTCTTCCGGTCGGCGTTACGACTCGAGCGTCGAACGCTGCGGAAAAGACCAGGGTGGTCCCTCCATCGCGGAAAACAGTATGCGACGATAAACCTATGGGCCTAAGGCATGCGGACATGCACAAACAATTATTGAGATCAAAGGGAGCGGGGAAGGGTGGTGATCGTAAGACTATGCACTTGGGCCCACGACCCGTTACATGTGTAAAGAAAGAAAAAACGGGAGGCCCGCACCTCCCTCATGTACCTGAAGTTTGTCGGTTGGGGACGTCTGGAGCGTTTCCGCTATGATCCACCGTGTATCATCTTGAAGTTGGAAAACGGAAGCGAACGATGTGAAGTGTTTGAGCTCATCGACCTCCAATATGTCCCGAACGTCACTCGAATTGACGAGATTGTATTTTCACATGCGAAAATGTCGGGATAGGAAAATGATTAGTAAATAGTAATATATACATGATAAACGCGAGGATCATGGACTTAGAAACATATCAATGACAGCAAGCAAGTTCAAGACATGACGGAAAATCGTAATCGAATGACTCTCAACCGTGGCAGCTTTGGTGCCTTTCAAAAAAAACATGCATAACTTTCTGCTCAATTCGTGAAAATGTGCATATTTATACTTGGAAGAAAGCTCTTCAAGTCAGTAATCCAATAGTGCAAGTTTCAAGTCAATCTAAGGTCTGTAACGAAAGAGTGAGATGTCCACATGCAGATCCGAGCTCCGACAGTTTTGCTTCCTCTGAAAGCAAGAGGGGAAGCCGACGATAAGATCGGAATGCCCACCTTCTTCTTCCTTTCTGTTAGAAAACCCACTTTCTGCACAATTCTAGTTTTCTCACACACCTACATATAGAGGCTCTTACAGCATTGTACGACCAACAACCTACAAGTGTAATTACCACTCTAGCCTCTAACAAATGTATACGGCTTGGGCTGGGCTTCTTCAATCTCATCTTCAATTCGTGTCTTGAGCTTCATCTTCTTATTGCACAGCCTCTGTTCTTCTTCAATCAACTCCTTCTTGCAGACATCCAAATCCCAGCTCCTTCCGTTACCTTGTGTCGTGTCATTTGCTTGCTCACACTCCCCCTCAAGATGGGTGCAATGAATGTCCTGCATCCCAATCTTGTCGAGCAGAAAATTTAGTCTCCTTGGATGAAGTCCCTTCGTAAACAAGTCTGCCAATTGGTGCTCAGTCCTTACATAGACCATCTTGACCACTCCTTCTTCAATCTTCTCCCTCACAAAATGTAGGTCTATCTCTAAGTGCTTTGTCCGCTCATGGAATACCGGGTTCTTGCTGATATGTATCGTTGACTTGTTGTCGCAAAACAAAGGAACCGCATCTTTCATTTTCACTCCAAAGTCCCTCAATAGTGCGATTAACCATACTATTTCAGCTGTGGTTGTAGCTACAGCTCTATACTCCGCCTCCGTAGAGCTCCTGGCCACTGTCCTCTGTTTTTTCGATCTCCAACTGATCAAAGAAGTTCCCAAAAACACACTAAATCCAGTTGTTGATTTACGTGTCTCAAGACATCCTCCCCAATCACTATCTGAGTATGCTTGCAGCTGTATATCCGCACTACGTGCAAAGAATATCCCTTTTCCAGGCGTTCCCTTTAGATATCTTAGCACATAGCATGCGGCCTCCCAATGCTTCTTCGCTGGTTTGTCCATGAATTGAGCAAGCGTGTGTACCGCATATGTCAAATCTGGACGAGTGATTCCTAAGTAAATCAGCCTTCCTACTAACCTCCTATATGCGCCAGCATCTATTATATGTTCCTCTCCTTCATGCATCAGCTTGTGGTGAGGAACGATTGGGATAGTGCTGGTCTTTGAAGCTAATTTTCCAGTTTCTTCCAACAGTCTCAGTGAGTAGCCTCTCTGAGATACAAAAATGCCCTCATGAGACCTTGCTATTTCGAGTCCGAAGAAATATCGCAGAACTCCTAGATCTTTGACGTTAAACTCTCTCTGTAAACAACTTCTGAGTTCATCAATCACTCCTTCACTTGTCCCAGCTACAGCCATGTCATCCACATAGATGAGAACCGCTATAAACTCCCCCGCTTCATGCTTGGTGAAAAGAGTGTAATCGGCAAGTGACTGAGTAAACCCATTTTCTGTTAGGCAGCTCTTAAGCTTACTGTTCCATTGGCGTGATGCCTGTTTCAACCCGTAGAGAGATTTTTTAAGCCTACACACCATGTTGGACCCTGTATCCATCTCCCCCTGAATGTCCAAGCCTTGAGGAACCTCCATGTATACCTCCTCAGACAGATCTCCGTTCAAGAAGGCGTTGTGTATATCAAACTGACGGAGGTGCCAATTCTTTAATGCTGCTAGTGCTAGAAAGGTCCTTACCGAAGTGTGTTTGGCTACCGGAGAGAAGGTTTCTTGATAATCAAACCCCTCTATCTGTGTATACCCTTTTGCGACCAACCTGGCTTTATACCTTTCAATGGAGCCATCTGCATTGAGTTTCATCTTATATATCCACTTACAGCCAACAACTCTCTTGCCTTGTGGCAGGGCAACTATATCCCACGTGTTGTTGTCTTGCAGAGCCTTGAGTTCAGAAGCCATTGCAGCCTCCCAGTGAGGATTGGATCTGGCCTCAGTATAATTCCTTGGTTCGATGTTGCTTTCCAGAGACAAGAGGAACTGCTTATAGGGCTTGGACAGTCTGGTATAAGCAATAAAGGGATCTATGGGATGTGTGGAATTGGCAGAAGCAAAAGAGGAAGAAGGAACTGACCTGGTGGAAGAGACTGGTCCTGCTAGTTGATTGAGTAAGTTTATATGATACTCTTGAAGATAATTGGGAGCTTTACGGGCTCTTGTGCTTCTCCTCAAGTCAGGCATGTGGGCTTTAGGAGGGGATGCATCTGAGTTTACTATTTCTGTGTTTAATGCAGGTGTATGACTCGTTGATGCAACAGGTTGAAAAAACACCTCTGTTTCTGATGGATGAAACACATTAGGCAAAACTAACGAAGGAGTTGTATTTGGATTTTGGTGTTTGTTTATAGAAGGAAATAAATGTTCATAACAGATGACATCACGGGAAATAAAAATCTTTTGTGTTTCCATATCAAAGAGATAGTATCCTTTTGTTCCAAACGGATATCCCAAAAATATGCATTTCTTGGATCGCTTATCTAGTTTCTTTCGTCCATGCTCAAGAGTGCATGCATAGCACAAAGATCCAAAGACACGCATGTGCTGATATGAAGGTTTCCTAAGATACAGTACCTCATATGGTGATTTAAAATGCAGAATCCTACTTGGTAGCCTATTGATGATATGCACTGCTGTCATTAGAGCATAACCCCAGAACTGTAAAGGAAGGTTAGCCTGGAAAAGGAAAGCTCTAGTGACCTGCATTAGATGTTGATGCTTACGCTCCACGACCCCATTTTGTTGAGGTGTGGCAACGCAAGAGGTTTGGTGTATGATTCCAAAAGTTTGATAGAATGATGGAAAATTAAATTCTTGGCCATTATCACTCCTAATTGCCTTGATGTCAGTATTAAATTGAGTCTTAATGAAGGCATGAAACTGACGCAATAAAGGTTGCACCTCTGACTTTGCTTGCATTAAGAAAATCCAAGTGACACGGCTAAAGTCATCCACAACTGTGAGGAAAAACCTGTAGCCTCCTAATGCAATTTCAGAGCATGGTCCCCAAATATCACAGTGAATCAAATCAAAGGGTTTTGACGTTTGAATGCTACTGAGGGGGAAGACTGACCTCTTTTGCTTAGCTTCATGACAAGTTGAACATGCATTATGATCCAGCAAGGTGATAGATGGTTCAATTGTTTTAAGAGCTTTTAGCTTATCGACGGGCACATGTCCTAAACGTAAATGCCATAAATCAAAGTGATCCAAGGTGTCATGAGGTTTCACAGTGTTCAGACTATGCATGAAAAACTGGTCATTATTAAGGTCTTTAACAGGCCTGACTGGAGGTGAAGCACAGGATCGTTCTGTCCTAAATTCCTTCTGAAGCACGTATAAACCACCCTCTCGCCTAGCAAGTCCAATCATCCTCGAAGTGTGTGGATCCTGAATTCGACAAAAGTCATGTGAAAAATACAAACAAAGGTGGTTTGAGTCAGTGAGTTTGCTGATGGATATGATGTTAAACGAGAAAGATGGGACAAACAAAGCTTTTTGCAGTAAGAGCTCATTTGTAAGTCTAATGTCTCCTACATGCGTAGCATGTACCGTGGTGTTGTTTGGAAGATGGATCTGTAGAGGAGTGATTAATTCAGTATACGAGAAGAAAAGGTCAAGGCAGGAAGCCACATGATCTGTGGCACCAGTATCTAAGATCCAAATTTGGTTATCTGGCTGTGAGGTGTTGTTTGGTATCGACAAAATACCTGAGAAATGGTTTGATTGAGGAGGTGTTGTGTTTGAGGCTTGTCCCTGGTTTGCAACATCATAAATTTGGCCAGATTCCTCCATACTGAGAAACTTTAATAACTTCTTTACCTGTGGCTCTGTCAGACTTAACTGGGACAGATTCTGTGGTAGGTTGGTTCTGTTTTCTGCCACGGTAAGGCTCACTCTTTTTCCTCCTGTCGCACCTTCTCTTTGGCCAAATCGGCCCCTGCCTCTTCCTCCTCTGAGAGTGGGAGGAAAACCAATTAGGAAGTAACAATTGTCCTTCAAATGTCCCTTCTTCTTGCAATTTTCACAGAAGAGTTCACCCTTAAATTTTCTTCTTTCCACATAAGCGACTTGTTTACATTCTTCTACCTCTGCGGTGGTTTGTGTTCTGTCTTCCAGTCGGATAGCAGCAGATATTGGTCTCCCTAAGTGAGTGTTTCCTTCCAGTGTTCTATTTTGCTGCAATTCTTCTCTCTGAATAAAATTGAATGCCTCTCCAAGAGTGGGAAAGGGCCTCCTGAGCAGTAGTTGGGTCCTCAAGCCTCCATACTCCTTGTTTAGGCCATTTAGGAACCGAAACACCACATCCTTCTGCTGCTGTTCTGCATACATTTTCTCCCAACCACAATCACATTTTCTGCAACTACATTGTGGCGATGGTCGATAGTTATTCAACTCGCGTAGCAAGGACAACAACTCACTGTAGAACGTAGAGACAAATTTTGTGTCCTGAACTAAGCCATAGTATTGTTGCTGTAATTGACAGACCTTAACATCATCGGGAACCCCATATCTCTCCTGCAGTTCGTTCCATATCTCCTTTGCCGTGTCCAGGAAGAAAATGGTAGACGCAATGGTGATAGAGACTGACCTTTGCAACCATGACCGGACTAAGTTGTCACACCTCTTCCAGGCAGCATATTGACTGCTCCCACGTTCTGGTTGTGGGATTGAGCCATCCACGAAGCCCGTTTTGTTCTTTATCGAGAGTGCCAACTCGAAAGACCTCTTCCAGGTTGCGTAGTTTATATCCGTGAGCTCCGGTGAGACAAGAGCTCCCGTCTGCAGATCTGTGGGGTTGATGTAGAAGGGCGACAGGCTATCCATGGCTTCCATCTCGACGGTCCTCACCCTCTGTACTTCCGCCATTAGCGCTCTGATACCATGAAAGCAAGAGGGGAAGCCGACGATAAGATCGGAATGCCCACCTTCTTCTTCCTTTCTGTTAGAAAACCCACTTTCTGCACAATTCTAGTTTTCTCACACACCTACATATAGAGGCTCTTACAGCATTGTACGACCAACAACCTACAAGTGTAATTACCACTCTAGCCTCTAACAAATGTATACGCCTTGGGCTGGGCTTCTTCAATCTCATCTTCAATTCGTGTCTTGAGCTTCATCTTCTTATTGCACAGCCTCTGTTCTTCTTCAATCAACTCCTTCTTGCAGACATCCAAATCCCAGCTCCTTCCGTTACCTTGTGTCGTGTCATTTGCTTGCTCACATCCTCTCATAAAAACGTGTATAACTTTTAGCTTAGTTCACGAAAATAGGCTTACTTATACTCAAAACAAAGCTCTCGAAGGGGCATCTAATGGCGCAAGTTTTAGGTCAATACGATTTCTAGAAAGAAAGTTATGAAAAAAAGAGTGGACTGTGAACATGCAGATCCGATCCTGTAAGTCTTCGGATTCTTCGAAAACACTCCATTCATATGTAAATGCCATGTCATTTTAAAACCACTAAACATTTGTACATGAAACATCATATATAGCTAGTGTGACATGTCTAGAGTATATTTGAAGTTCGACGTATGACAAAAATGCAAACGGTGATGTCCAAACGTGCGAAACTCGGTCTTTTATAGTCAGTACAATGTTTTGTTCGAAACTCCTTGGTTAAGAACTCAAATTTAGCTTGGTTTTTGTCTTTAGAACTGTATTTAAGTTAGGAATCGAATGCAAGTGGTTTCGCACGATTCCGATAAATACACAAAAAGATATACAGCAAAAACCGAAGATTGCGCAAACTGATCCGAAACATGCTTGGACTTACCGAGCTATTTTGGCTCGATGTGAGGACTGCAACACATCCCAACATGCTAGGACGTGTGAAGGGAAGGTGATGTGAGAGTCTTGGCCTGTTTTGGCGACCACAAGATGTCTTCGTGAGTTGGTTCTCGGTTGTCCAATCCTTGCGGCTGCGCAAACAAGAAAACGTCAAAGCAAAAAGGGAGCCCTCCCGCGAAGCTACGAGGTTACGAAATGTGGTAGTTGAGTCCACCTCGTCTCTAGACGAGGGAGGGCAGATCCTAGATGCTGGAGAGATGGCCTCGAGCATGGAGACGGCGAAGGGAGGACGTCGAAGGTTGTCCGGGGTTGCCGTTGTTTCTTCTTGCCACAGCCGTCGACTTGTGAAACGGGAACGTGTCCTCCGCGGTTAGGCTGGTCAGGGGGGTCTCCATTGCTCCATGAGCTTACCTTGGTCGAGAAGCTCGTCGGGAGGAAAGGGGAGGCTTGAAGAATGCTTGGAAGGGGGGCTTTTTTTGTGTTTTTGTCTCTGTGTCATCCTGCCCTCCTCTTTTTTGATGGCTGATTTATAGCCATGAGAAAAATCGGCCAGGGGAATATGTAACCGATGTAGGTTACGAAAACCATTGATTTTCATCATCAAGTCGGATTAATTCCAACCGTTACAAGTATTTGGGATACTCAGCATTGATTGACGACGAGGCAAAAATTTCTCTGTATATCGGTTTAGTAAGGAATTTGGGGTATTTACAGCTGCCCTTCTTTGCGAGAGAATCTGATATGGTTTTCTCGCAAAGATATCATGAATACCCCAAATTGATAAATTCTGATCTTGATGAAACTTGCACCTTGAAATCTCATCAGGAAAGTAGTTAGATGAAATCTTGTGAAATACCGATATAAGCAAATGACACTCGTGCATATCGTTTCAACTAAAATTATTCCCATGTGAGAACAAGATAAGGGATTTTGTAATTTTTTCATAGTTCGCTCCTATTTCTAGAAGCTATCTCAGTTGGATTTGAGAATTCCTTTGACTTGGATGCTCATGTACTAGTCGAAGGATTCTTTGCCTGGGTTGTAATGTGGCTTTGGCATAAGGCCTTTAGAGTAAAGTTCTAAATTCCTCGTTTAAAAGAGGGAGTCTAAGGACCTCATCGGAAGCTACTTGACTGTAGAGTTTTCACTGTTCAAACAAATTCTTCATCGTTCAGACAGCTCGCCAGTTTATGCGTCCCTTTGGGGATGAATGATTGGCTTACTAGTAAGTGTTGATGATCCGCTTTGGGAATATGACACCTTTGCTTTTGCGACCGTCAATGTCGGCCCTGGTGCTTTATTATGCTCTTTTGACTTTTATCCTGGCGCTTTGCTTTTGAAGAGTTTGGTCTTTGCGCTAATTCTGCTTTTTCTTTGTTGAATCGTAGGGATTTGCACTGCTTTCTTTCTCTTGTCAGTTTATTGATCTTCTCTTGGAGATGCTTTGGACTCCTTGGGAATTTGTTTTTATTGTTGTAGAAATTCCATTCTTGGGGGCGACTCAACTGGCAAGCTTGACTGTTGATGGAGTCTCTTTGATTGAACCTTGAGGAAGTGTTACCTCTATGGTCTGTTGCTTCCGATTTTTAACTACAAGATCTCCTTTTAACCTCGATGTGAGGTGGCCTTTAGACTCATTTGGAATAGTGTATATAAAGAAACTTCAAATTTGGCTCGAAAGGGGTTAGCAATGGTCATTTTTTGTATTTAGGATAGAGAAGAAATGCTCGATCTCATCCTAGTTTGAGCATCCTTTGTCAAAGGATTCGTTGTCCTCCCGGATCTTTGCGTGTGAACCCTCATAGTGTTTGCACTCATCACTCAAGGGTAGGTGTTTAGGAGTAGGTTTGCCTTCTCCGTTCTCGCTCAGAAGCATTCTCTTTATCCAAAAATCTTTTCGAATTGTATGTAAATGGACACACAAATGCTTAAATAGGTTCAAGTACGCAAACCTCTTTGGAGACTTCATACTAAAGTGATGTTCTTGTGCAAGCTTCGCGAGGAAAGTGTTTGCACTTTCATGCCCCAGTCTTGTTCTTAAAACGAATTTCACAAGACCACCCACGACATTGCCAGTAGACTGTATCGTACTGTGCGGATGCCCAAGTGCCTACACAGTTGACAACGAACGGAGACGGAGTTAGCTTGTATACTTCACCTCGTGTTTGGGTGAATAATAATAAAGTATAGTATCCGCTGGGGAATTGAGATGGATATGTCTATCTTGATAATCGGTGCAACAGATTCCAATGTGGGAAAACGAAGACATGACTCCGTCTGGGGAATGATAAGAAATCTTGTTAGAGAGTAGTATAGATGATACTCCATTTCGATATGATCATCTTTAGTGACAACAAAGGCAATCTCGAAGTCTTGGCTCGAAATTTTCCACCCGACCGCCCGCGCCTTTATCTGTAATGCAGGATGTTCATGTGCCTACACTCGCCAAAGGGCGGATAACAAGTGAACTCATGTAACTTGTTTATCTTAAAACGAAGTTTGCTCATGTAACTTCATTTATATGAAAGGCAAAGTAGAGTTTTTTTGATACTTCCCTTTTTGTGTTTCGTCATTGCATCTTCATCCGAAGGAATCAAAGGATTGACGAAACTACCACAAGTATTTAGCTTGAAGTTTTACCACCCATTTAAGTGTAATAGCGTCGGAGAGCGTCCGCATTGATTGGTTGTGACAGTTCTCCTCCATCCATCTTTGTTAGGATGGTAGCTCCTCCCGAGAAAGCGTGTTTGACGACGAATGGTCCTTCGTAGTTCGGAGCAAATTTTCCCCTAGGATCTTTGGCATTTGGAAGGATCAGTTTGAGGACGAGGTCTCCTGGTTTGTACTTGACCTCTTTGACCTTTTTGTTGAATGCCCTGGACATGCGTTGTTGATAACATAGCATGTGATCGATTGCGGCAAGTCGTTTCTCATCGATGAAGTCGAGGTGGGCGAGCTGGTGATTGGCCTTCTCTTCCTCAGTCATGTTGCTTTGGGACAAAATCCGGAGAGTAGGTAGCTTGACCTCAGCTGGAATGACTGCTTGAGCGCCATAGACAAGTTCAAAGGGAGTTGCCCCAGTCGAAGTGCGCATCGTAGTCCGGTAGGCGAGTAGTGCGAAAGGGAACTTCTCGTGCCAATCGCGATATGTGATCGCTGTCTTCTGAATAATCCTTTTCATGTTTTTGTTGGCAGCTTCGACTGCACCGTTCATTTGTGGATGGTACGGTGAAGAGTTGAGGTGTTTGATTCGAAATTCAGTGCATAGAGAATTCATCTGTTTGCCGTTGAAGTTTGTGCCGTTGTCGGTGACGAGCAGTTCTGGAACTCCGTATCTAGCGATGATATTTGTCCGCGTGAAACGTATGATGTTATTCGCGGTGACTTCCTTGAAAGATTGTGCTTCGATCCATTTAGTGAAGTAGTCGATGGCGACTAAAATGAACCGATGCCCGTTTGATGCCTTAGGATTAATCGGTCCGATGACGTCCGTGCCCCACATTGAGAACGGCCACGGTTCAAATAGTGGGTAGAACCTTGTTGGAGAGACATGCACCTTGTTGCTGTAGATCTGACATTTGTGGCAGGTTTTGACGTATTTGATACAGTCAGTCTTGATTGTGAGCCAATAGTATCCCTGACGCATGATCTTTTGAGCGAGGGCATAACCGTTCATGTGTGGTCCACAAACGCCTTCATGGACTTCGAAGATGATGGCTTGAGCTTCTTGTTCGGTGACGCACCGCATGAGGGCTGTCGTGAATGACTTCTTATAGAGCACGTCACCATTGAGGAAGTAGTTCCTAGCAATCCTCCGGATGAATTTCCGTTCCTTTCCTGTGCTGCCTTGGGGAAATGTGTTCGTCTCTAGGTAAGCTTTGATGTCTGTAAACCACAGTGGTGAGTCCCCAGGTTGGCAGGGCTCGACATGCATGCAACTTGGGTTTTCGGCGATGTCGATGCGAAGAGGCTCTATGTCCATTTCTCCTACTAATGGAATCATTGATGCAAGAACAGCAAGAGCGTCAGCGAAACGATTATCTGCCCGTGGGAGGTAATTGAACTCAATATCGACGAATTGGCGGACTAGTGTTTGTAGGTAGTCTTGATATGGGATGAGCTGGGTCCCGTGTGCGCCATGCCCCGTTTGTTTGGGAGATGATGAGTGCTGAATCTCCATGAACATCAAGAAATCGAACTCGCATATCAAGTGCACGTAATAGGCCAAGGATGCATGCTTCGTATTCGGTAATATTATTTGTGCAGGGGAAAATGACTTTAGCAGTTGTTGGATAGTATTGTCCGTCAGGGGATATCACCACCGCTCCAATACCTAAACCAGAAGAGTTGACTGCTCCGTCGAAATACATTGTCCACCGCTGTTGTGATTCGGTGAGGAAGATGTTTTCGTCTGGTAACTTGATTTCCAAAGGCGAATTGTCTGTCCCCGGATATTCCGCAATGTGATCAGCGATTGTTCTTTCTTTGATTGACTTAGTTGAATGAAATGTGATGTCGAATTCAGCTAGCTGTAACTGCCATTTAGAGACTCTTCCGATTAGTGTTGGCTTGTCGAAGAGATATTTGAGGGGATCGCTCTCGGAAACTAATAAAATCTCGTAATGGAGGGTGTATTGCCGGAGTCGATGTAGCACCCAGACGAGTGCGCAACAGGTACGTTCTGACACCGTGAACCGATACTCGCAATCCGTGAATTTCTTACTTAGGTAATACACCGCGTGTTCCTTTGTGCCTGGCAGTTGTTGGGCAAGCATAGCTCCAAATGACTCTTCTAGAACCGTGAGGTAGAGCGTGAGAGGGTGTCCAGGCTTTGGCGGGATGAGGACGGGTGGTTCTGTTAGATAGGCCTTTATCTGTTCGAACGCGATTTTGCAGTCATCATCCCATTCGAACTTGACATCTTTCCTTAGTTTCTTGAACAACGGTTTGCACGTATCTGCTAAGTTGGAGATGAACCTTCCAATGTAGTTGACGCGACACATGAAGCCCCGAATCTCCTTAACTGACTTTTGTGCTGGGAGATCGCGAATTGCCTTGATTTTGTCAGGGTCGATTTCGATGCCTTTGCTGCTGACAACGAACCCTAGAAGTTTGCCTGACGTTGCCCCGAAGACGCACTTGGCCGGATTGAGAACTAAGCTTTTACTTGCGAAGTCATTCAAATAGCTTGCGGAGAACAACAGTGTGGTCTTCTTCTGCTCTGGATTTGGCGATCATGTCGTCGACGTAGACCTCAAGCTCACGATGCATCATGTCATGGAATAGCACTACCATTGCGCGTTGATAAGTTGCCCCGGCATTCTTGACTTCGAAAGGCATGACTCTGTAACAGAATGTGCCCCATGGTGTTGTGAAAGTCGTTTTCTCCTTGTCTTCTTCAGCCATACGTATTTGGTTATACCCAGAAAATCCATCCATGAAAGAAAACCTGTTAAAACCAGCGGTATGGTCTACTAGCAGGTCGATATGCGGCAGAGGGAAGTCGTCATTGGGACTCGCTTTGTTAAGGTCGCGGTAATCGACGCAAACTCGGACCTTCCCGTTTTTCTTGATGACGGGGACGATGTTGGCGACCCATTGTGGGTAATTGGCTACGTCGATGAAATTGACCTTGAGGAGTTTGTCGACCTCTTCCTTGATCGCAAAAGCTAGCTCGGGTTTGTACCGGCATTGTTTTTGCTTAGTACGACGAATTAGTGGATCAGTGGGGATTTTGTGCTCCACTATCTCCGGGTCTAGTCCTGTCACTGAACAGGTAGCAGTCACTTAGTAACAAGCAAATGCATATGCGGCGTCTGGTACCTGTAGTGGACAAACAATACTAGACTCTCGGATGAAGGCTTCTAAACCTCCCTCGGACTGAGGGGGGCGAGGCCCCGGCCAAAAACCATACCGCAAATAGCAGCAGGCTGAGCCTCTCGGTGACCCCCCTAAAAATCCTAGCCCCGGGTTCGGGCACACCTAGATATGCCTAGGAAAGCAGTAAACAAACACAACCATGAGGGAAAACAAAGGGCACCGAGCCAAGCAAGTACATGCGCAAACAAAAACTCATCTCCGCATGTGGATTAAAAATGTAAGAGCGTTCGAAAGGAATCCACATGCAGAGTCCCCAACGGAGTCGCCATCCGGGATGTACGCGCGCCTTCCAGCCTAGCACGCGCGGAGCGGTTCGGACAACCCGAGGATCCGGGCCCGCTCCCCTGGAGTCTTCCGGTTGGCGTCGCGACTCGAGCGTCAAACGCTGCGGAAAAGACCAGGGCGGTCCCTCCTTCGATTCCTGATCGGGTCTGCCCAGACTTTTCGCTGATCGTCTCCATGCTCCTTAAGAGGCGACGAGCGAAAAGAAGCGCATGACCCGAAGAGGAAACTTCGGGAGATTCCAGGAGCGGCTCGTGTCGCCGTCACCCATCCAAAAGGGTGGTTGTTTAACTTAGGTAAATCATTACGGAGTCGCCACCGACTTAGTTACAAAAGCTTGGTTTAAGTCGGAAAACCAGAGTAGATTCGGGGATTCCTAATTACTAACTCTTACATCTAAACATACGAAAAATGTGGCGTTTGCTCCGAAAAATTTGTTTATGATTAACGGGCGTTGGACCCGATCTGGGCATCACTCCGGACTCATGTTTCTGTTTTACGGGCGTTGGACCCGATTCAGGCTTTTTGGGCCCGAACTCGTGTTTATTTGTTTTACAAACAGCATGCGACGATAAACCTATCGGCCTAAGGCATGCGGACAGGCACAAACAATTATTGAGATCAAAGGGAGCGGGGAAGGGTGGTGATCGTAGGCCTATGCACTTGGGCTCACGACCCGTTACATGTGGAAAGAAAGAAAAAACGGGAGGCCTGCACCTCCCTCATGTACCTGAGGTTTGCCGGTTGGGGACGTCTAGAGCGTTTCCGCTATGATCCACCGTGCATCATCTTGAAGTTGGAAAATGGAAGCGAACGATGTGAAGTGTTTGAGCTCATCGGCCTCCAATATGTCCCGAACGTCACTCGGATTGACGAGATTGTATTTTCACATGCGAAAATGTCGGGATAGGAAAATGATTAGTAAATAGTAATATATACATGATAAACGCGAGCATCATGGACTTAGAAACATATCAATGACAGCAAGCAAGTTCAAGACATGACGGAAAATCGTAATCGAATGACTCTCAACCGTGGCAGCTTTGGTGCCTTTCAAAAAAAACATGCATAACTTTCTGCTCAATTCGTGAAAATGTACATATTTATACTTGGAAGAAAGCTCTTCAAGTCAGTAATCCAATAGTGCAAGTTTCAAGTCAATCTAAGGTCTGTAACGAAAGTTATGAACGAAAGAGTGAGATGTCCACATGCAGATCCGAGCTCCGACAGTTTTGCTGCCTCTCATAAAAACGTGTATAACTTTTAGCTTAGTTCACGAAAATAGGCTTACTTATACTCAAAACAAAGCTCTCGAAGTCAGGCATCTAATGGCTCAAGTTTTAGGTCAATACAATTTCTAGAAAGAAAGTTATGAATAAAAGAGTGGACTGTCAATATGCAGATCCGATCCTATAAGTCTTCGGATTCTTCGAAAACACTCCATTCATATGTAAATGCCATGTCATTTTAAAACCACTAAACATTTGTATATGAAACATCATATATAGCTAGTGTGACATGTCTAGAGTATATTTGAAGTTCGACGTATGACAAAAATGCAAACGGTGATGTCCAAACGTGCGAAACTCGGTCTTTTGTAATCAGTACAATGTTTTGTTCGAAATGCCTAGGTTAAGAACTCAAATTTAGCTTGGTTGGTGTCCTTAGAACCGTATTTAAGTTAGGAATCAAATGCAAGTGTTTGTGCGATTCCGATAAGTACACAAAAAGATATACAGCAAAAATCGAAGATTGCACAAACTGATCCGAAACATGCTTGGACTTACCGAGCTATTTTGGCTTGATGTGAGGGCTGCAACACATCCCAACATGCTAGGACGTGTGAAGGGAAGGTGATGTGAGAGTCTTGGCCTGTTTTGGCGACCACAAGATGTCTTCGTGAGTTGGTTCTCGGCTGTCCAATCCTTGCAGCTGCGCAAACAAGAAAACGTCAAAGCAAAAAGGGAGCCCTCCCGCGAAGCTACGAGGTTACGAAATGTGGTAGTTGAGTCCTCCTCGTCTCTAGACGAGGGAGGGCAGATCTTAGATGCCGGAGTGATGGCCTCGAGCATGGAGACGGCGAAGGGAGGACGTCGAAGGTTGTCCGGGGTTGTCGTTGTTTCTTCTTGCCACAGCCGTCGACTTGTGAAACGGGAACGTGTCCTCCGCGGTTAGGCTGGTCAGGGGGGTCTCCATTGCTCCATGAGCTTACCTTAGTCGAGAAGCTCGTCGGGAGGAAAGGGGAGGCTTGAAGAATGCTTGGAAGGGGAGCTTTTTTTGTATTTTTGTCTCTGTGTCATCCTGCCCTCCTTTTATTGATGGCTGATTTATAGCCATGAGAAAAATCGGCCCGGGGAATATGTAACCGATGTAGGTTATGAAAACCATTGATTTTCGTCATCAAGTCTGATTAATTCCAGCCGTTACAAGTATTTGGGATACTTAGCATTGATTGACGACGAGGCAAAAATTTCTCTGTATATCGGTTTAGTAAGGAATTTGGGGTATTTACAACCATCAACAGAACCGACAAAGAAAATCCCTATCATTTTGACAGAACAATAAAACATACCTCAATTATGTACTGCGCAGCAACATCTGTCATTGAGAGCAGCCCACTGGAGAGGGCAATAACCCGACCCATCCGCATCACAGACCGACCTCCCCTCCTTCTCGACCAACTCCCTCAGCTTATCGACGTCGCCGTAGGCAGCGGCCATGCAAACCTCGGATCTGCCAACTTCGTTGGTTGATGAGGAAACCGCAGAGACCTCTTCGATCTCCGGAGTCATGTACGAGGCAGAGAGAGGTGGGTATTACTATTACACAGACACGGGAAGAAGAAACTGCCAGGGGAAGGTGGTTAGATATCTGTCCCTTGTAAACATCGGAGTTGATTGGTTCTCTTATATTTAAGGTAAAGGCAGAGCTGGTGGAAGCTTGGACGAAGCAGGTGAAATAGACTGGCAAAAGACGAGGTGGAAATAAGCGTGGTTGGTTAAGCTTGGATTCGCTTAAGAAACCCGTCATAGTTCGAATTAATCGGGTCAAAGCTTCGTATATCAAATTGGAAAAGAAAGACGAGGTGGTTGGTTTCGCTGGCTTTTACGTGGGATTGCGGTATAAAGGGCCATCATCTCCAAGGATTAGGTTCTGAGGGGTTGGGAAAAATTCTGGGCGAGAGTTTGAGTTGGGAGTTGGATAGTGCTGCGTCGGCTGAAGGAGAAAGTGGGGTAATGGAAAGGAACCTGGCATGTGAGATGTGGTATTTTGGAGTTTGTTTTCACTTATCGGTTTACAAAATATTTCTAAATTTACGGTTATAAGTTTTAAAATTTCGATTTTACGGCTCCTAATTTAAACTCTTAAAAATTTGACTTCAAAATAAAAAGAAGTTGAATTCTAAGAATTCGAGTTCCAACCAACTGTGACAAAATCGAACTCATAGAGTTTGACTATATAAGGATGTAAAATTACACATGAAGTCGAACTCATAGAATTCGAGCCCCATAAGGAGAAGAAGTTTCCAATATTTAGAATTTTTCTCCCGTTAGAGCGAGTTCTCACTGAATAAAGTCGAACTATAGAGTTCGACTTACTCTAAATTATATTAAAAAATCGACTGCCCCCTATCCTCCCCGTCTGCCCTCCTTCTTAAGGCTGAAGAAGTCGAACTTAGGCGGTGTTTGAAATCATTGGAAAAGGTAAGAATAGAAAAGAAAAGGAGGGAAAATCTTTAAATTGACCAAAATGCCCTTTAATAAATTTTTAAAATAAATTAAATTATTTACTTATCTCCTTTTTTTCTTCCCTTGCCATTCTACTCTCCAAATTAAGATGGGTCAAAAGAAGAAAGTATTCATTGTGCTTCCTGAAAAATTTTTTTTTGAGATCTTTGATCCCTTTCAAACACCAGTACATCATATAATACAACAACATTACATCCCTCATACAGCAACATTACACCAGCAACATTACAACATTACATCCCTCATACAGCAACATTACACCAGCAACATTACAACATTACATCCCTCATACAGCAACATTACATCATACAATACATTACACCAGCAACATTGTCCTAGTAGAAACTGCTGAAAATGCATCAAAAAGCATAATCATACAAAATAAGTCAGAGCTATCCAAGTATGTCATTAATAGTAAACAAAATGAGAAGAAGCACTGAAGAATTGTCCTCCTGAATCTGCCATGATATTCTGCAAAAGTTGATTGCGTACCGAAGTTGGAGCTCCAACTAACAATGCAGCCTTTGCAGGCCGCTCAGACAAATAACAATAACACTAAAGTCGGTACTCGTTGCTCAATCCCAGTGTTTCTAGAGCTGAATAAATCTGACTATTGAGGTTGGCATCATACTTACTACTTGCAACTTTTTCTCCTGTATTAACTAATGCCATTGACAATTTATCAATACTCGCAGCCATCGTCTTGTATCCAGCTTCCATCACACAAAGTAAAGATGATTTCCTTTTCTTTTTCACTTTACTTGATCCACCTGATTATCTAGAGTTATTGGTTCGCTACCATATTGCGATGTGTAATGATCTTCGTTGGAGCTTTCTTGATTTCCAACACAATCATTGCTGTCCATTTTGCCATCACTCAACCCATCGGCTGACATGGGAAGTCTTCGTTTTAGTTGTTTTGCCTTCTCCTTTAAGCCACATGCATGTTCTCCAGTTGCTCGATTGTTTCCCCATAATTCATACAATTTATCCCAATTTTGAATCGACTTATCCCTTAACTGAGCCAATTTTGGATTTGCCTACAAATCCATAAAGAAACATGAAAAATATGTTACTAAAAAATACGAATGTGAAACGCTATTAATAAATTATTACCTTAATTCTTTCATCCCAAACATGGTCTTCGGCTTCAAATTTTTGGCTTTCATGATTCCATGCGAATCCACTGAGACTATGAAATGCGTTATGAAACAGCACGAAATGTTGCTTCATGGTTTTCATTCTGCTGAATATGTGCTTCTTTTGGATGTTAGTTCCATGGATCATATTAAAATTAGTGACGACATTTCTATATGCTGCAGCTGTGAAGGTTTGATCCTATCTGTTACCATTCCTTGCTTCCCTCAAAAGTAAATCAAGCAATGTCTCCTCGAAGATTGGGCCCCAATGAAAATTTCTTGGGGAGGATGCTTCAGATTCATCAACTCGAACTCTTCTTCTCTTCGGTGTATTCATTTTTATCTACAAAGTGCATACAAAAAATAAGTTATGACGTAAATGAACCAAGGGACAATATAAACTAATAATAGATATAACACTATTTAATCATACAATGTTATTACATGTTATAGTTTTCCCACATCTAATTTGCAATCCTATCCCTAAGGTCTTCTCCAATGTGGTATTCCATCCAACATTGGTGGAGCTTCTTTCATTGCCTGACGGTGGTAGTTCATCTTCCCACATGTCATTGACAATGTTTTCACTACACATCCTAGTGAAATCTTCACAATCAATGGTACATCAATATGGATCAAATAATCCATTGGGTGTACCTGCTAATCCGATGTCCACCCCGCCTCATACAAGAAATTGTGGAGTACACAACATACTAAAATTATATTTGTCATGGTTGCACATGAATACTGACACTCGCATCCACTAGCAATTATTGGAAATCTTTTTTTTAGAACGCCAAAAGCACGTTCAATGCAATTCCTAAGAGAAGCATGTCGGTGATTGAATAATTCTTCTCGTGTTTCAGGTGCACGTTGCGAATATTCCTTTAGATGATATCTCGTGCGGCCATATGGCGTGAGAAGCTTGCTAGTTAAACCAAAACCGGCATCAACCAGATAAAATTTGCCTAACAAAAAAATAATTGTTACAATTGTTACATGTTTTCGATAAGACAAGTACATAACAAGATTTGGCTTACCTTCTGGAATTTTTAATGGCTCTTCCCTAGTAAGTGCACTTTGAAGAACACGTGCATCCGCAGCTGAGCCTTCCCAACCCGATAGAATATATGAAAATTTCATATTTAGTGTACAAGCTGCGATGATATTTAGGGTTGGCCAGTCCTTTCTCCCTCTGTATCTAGGTGCATCTATTTTTGATACCTTAACTCGAACATGTGTGCCATCTATTGCACCTAAGCAGTCCTGGAAAAAATAAATTTTATTTAATATAAGAATTTGATAACTTAGAATTGTATGTTTGATATTCCATGCAATAAATTTTAAAAAACAAATAATGGATTAGTACCTTAAAATAAGGGTAGAATCTGTTACTGTTAAGTATTATGGGTTGCACTTCGTTCCCCAATGGTTGTTTCACATACTCATCTTCTAAATTAATCACCCCAACTAAGATGTTATGGAAATACTTATTGTTTGTCCCGATCGACATAAAAAAAAGCCAACCACTCGATTCTTGAAATTTTGTCCAAGTATGAGAAGAAAAGTAATCATCTGCTCTTCAATAGTACCTCGTGGGTATTCTTTAACCTTGCATATGTGCTTCAACTTTGTGCTTAATAATCTAAAAGCATTTGGGCTCATGCGTAGAATATCTTTTAAGAACAGCAAGTCGGATGTTATGTTTCTCGGTAGGACTTATACCGACCTTTGAACTGTGTAGCACCATAGATGCAGCTATGTAATACCTCAAATTTACATACGGACCGTGAACAATCATCTTTAAGCCAACTTTCATTCCCAAAAAGATACCGAAGCCCAAAATCCACACGACTTTAAAATTTGTTTTACACAAAACAGATATAAAAAGAAAAAAATAATAACAGCGACAACAGCCACAAAAGGCATCTCAGTCGGCTCGACTGCTTCCTCAGCAGTTGCCTAATCGACAGGCTCAGCAACAAATTGTGCAAACGCCACTAGGTAATGGAATTGTGGCTTCATCCAATTAGTCGCCAAGTCAGATGGCGCAACAATCAACTTCAGCAACAACATTACAACATAGGCCGCAACAACTCAAATGCAGGACAACATCTCTTACTGCTTTAAGAACATTCAAGTCGACTAAAGCAGCAGTAACTAGGGGGGGTTATAGTTGCTGTCATAAGAGCCGCTGGTAATCCAGAGAAGGCAGTTACCTTTCCGGCAAAGGCGTTTCGTTTTGGTGTAGTCCGAACAGTGGTAGCACACCCATTCAAACAGCAGCCGGAGCATTAGCAGAAGAATCTCGGATGCGGACAGAGGAAATAGCAGCAGCATATCCAGAAGAGATTCAACCATGATATTCCAGTATGGAAGAGACAGAGCACGCGTCACACCATATATTTTCAAACAAGGCACAAGGTTTTCTCCATCTAGGAAACTATACACTGCGCAATTGTGACAGCATTCACCACCAGCAATCATCGAACACAACAATCACAGCATGCCTAAATTCAACTTACTTGGCCATCGCCTTCACAGCATCCATTTCAGCCAGCCGCTCGTACAAACAGGAGCACGGGTTCAAAATTCGCAGAGGAACCCGTGCTTCTCATCCTCACTCTCCCCTGCTTCTCATCCTCACTCTCGCCAAGCTTGAGGCCCTCCTTGGTGGCAAAGAGGAGCCCCTTACCTTCAAGCTCCTTGAGCTGCCCAACTGCACACTCACCTAGGGCACCCACCATGGAGAGCACCTCGTAACCCTTCTTTTTTCAGCTTCTTTGGGAAGAGAAAGTTCCCGGCTGCCTTGCTCTCGCCAGTCTTGTAATAGATGTCATTTCGGCCTTCCTTCTCCTCATCAACCTCCTCAAGTAGGCCTAATACACAGCAGCAGCCTGAGTAAAAACCCAGACAAAAACAAAGATTAAACCCAAAGAAGAAGATTAACCAATTACAACAAATAAAATGAATGAGAGACCGACCCAAGGTGAAAGGCCAAGCAAACCCAACCCACAAGGTAAGCCCACAGCCCAAACAAAAAGGGGGAACAAATCAAACCTGCTTTTTGGTTTCCCCCGACAAAAATCCTGCAAAATGATCTCTCCGCGCTCAAATCTTCTGAGACACCACACCGTAATCCTCTCATTAATGCCTACAAAAATAAAAGCAAACGAATCACCCAAATTTCCATTAGAAATTCAACAAAGTCAGTTAAATTCCAACGAGATCAGTCCAAACCTAGCGAAATTGAAGTTGGAATAGGGAGTATAAAAGAAATTTTTCAGGAAGAAGGGGGCGGTTTTGGAGAGAACAGTAGAAAGACTCACAAATTCTTGGGGGGGGGGGGGAAATCAAACAGTTCTTATGAGGAATTCTTCTTCATTCTTCTTGAAGGAAACAGGGGAGGATCTCGAAGCCATCGACCTCCTTCCCTTGTTTCCTGGTTTCTTCCAGCTCCCTCTACCTCCTTCGCAGCTCCCACTTGTCGGGCGTCTCTGCACCAAGGTAAGAGGCAGAAAGCACCATGGAAAACCCCCCTCCTCGTCGACCAACCCAAAGCAAGACAGCCAACCTGAACAGGGAGGATCATCATACCTCAGGCGAGGACATCTCCAAGTGCCAGGATCCGTGCCTTCTCTAATCATTCCAAATCCCAGAGGTCTCGAGGCAGCAGCAAGACCTCAAGGTGACATCTTTCCTCTACTCTCAGCTTTAATAGATTGGACTTCGTTTTCTTTGACGGCTTCGCCTTTCACCAGGAAACATCAAGCCCGCTCTCAGACATCTTCTCTCGATGACGGCGTATACCTGGGGGGGGGGGGGGGGGGGTGGGAAAGCAGCCCCCCCTCAACCCTTCCTAACAGCCATTCCTTCACTCCCCTGCCATTCTGAATTGGTCGTCTATCGCCTTCGATGCAGGACCATCTTCAAGCTCCCCGTGGATGCGCTCAGCACCACGGGGAGCCTTCCTTTTGCTTTGATGCATCCTCCTTCTGTGCAGGTGTACCTTATAGAGTTCTTCAGCTCATCGCTTGCGACAACGAAGACAGCATCAGGCAGTTTCTCCAACGCTCGGTGACTGACGGCATCTCTCACCCGACCGGAGACAGGACAAGGCCTCTCCCTTCATCAGCAAATGCCCATGGCGATGCCTCACAACCGTCCTGATGCTCGCAGCCGCATTAGGTGCGCACTCTCCGACAGCAGCGGTGATGGCTTCAGAACTAGCAATGGCGGCAATCCGCTCTTCCGGTGTGCCTCAAAAGCGGTCGGCCGACAACGGAGAATCAACCATTCTCGACGTCCTCGAACCAACTTCTCTATGACCCAAACCCGGTTTCAGCGACGAAGACCCGTCTCTCTCCATCAGTTCGTCAGCCACTACCTCTCCCGCCTCCTCGGATTCACCCAGGTCCAGCAGCCTGTCTTTCGGCGACCCTCGGCAGCGGCAGCTCCCAGCACTCCCCCAGGTCCGACGGTACCCCTCCTTGGCTCTACCCATGGCGGATTCATCCTTCCTCGGCATTCCCGCACCAGACAGCGGCAGATCGCGGCCTCCTCCGGCGTCCCCTGACCTCATAATGGTGAACCACGCCCCGGCAAAACCATCTCCGGCGCTCCCTCCACTGGTAACGGCAGACCCGCCATCCTCCAGAGCGTCACGCCCGCTCGTCGACTGGCTGATCAGCCCCCACTTCCCCAGCGAGCCCATCTCCTCCACGCTTCACCATCTTCAGACCCAGCGCTGCCACTACCCTCTCCCGTTGCTGCGATCAACCCAGCAACGCCATACAATCCTTGCATTAGACATACAATCATACATCATTACATGTCACGCATCCAAAGTATTTGTTCATTTGATATTGATTAAATGTTCTTTCTCTACCAAGGTACTGAGCAATAGCTCCATACCGAAAGCGCCCAAGATATCGCGCCATCCGAGCAGTGATGGCCGAAGTTTCGGCGGGACAAGCACTGACTCCCATGGTCTTATCCCCGGCTGCAGAGGAAGAAGTAGCTCCGGCCGCTGGAGTCACCATCGCAGTCCCCTCACCCGCCGCCATTGAATTTTCGGCCTCGATGGAAGCGGCCTCACCATTCCCGATCTGTGCCTTCCCGCTGTTGCCCCAGACTATACTCGCTGCCGGGTAACCCTCAGACGGGAGAACCTCGCCATTGTACATCCCACCACGGATCGCATCTGCAGCATCGTCGGTGATGCCGGCTGCCGCTCCCTTCAATCCTACCTCAAACATGCCAGCCCAAGGCACCGGCAGTCTCTCATTGGGAGACAAGGTGGAGTCTCTCACAGCCGAACTCTCTTCCCTGAAGACGATGATGGCAGAACTCCTCCAACGACAGTTAGCAGCCACACCTGCTCCTGCCTCCTCCCAAAACCCACATCTTCCTCCTGTCATGCCAGGACCTCAAACACCACCATATCCATCCTACCCTAGCCTAAACACTTCCTCAAATACTTTGCATTCTTATAACCCATCAAACACTATGCCTTCCTGCAACCCGGTCATGCCCGGATCCGCTACCTCCACAAGTGTAGCATCCTTATATAACCCATACATGCGTGCGCCACCCCCTTCCCTTCCGATGCCTCAACCTTATTTGCCTCCATACTACCCTCAGCCAACATCCAAAGGGCCAACTCCCTACCCACCAATACCGTTCGGGCAAACCCCCCACATTCAAACACCTGGGCCAACTCCCTACCATCAAACAACCTCTACCTTCAGAATTCCTCCGCCAATTACTACCCCTTCAGTTCCGCATGTGGAACCCACCTTGCCAAGCCCACGAATCCGCAACGTGGCAATCGTCGACGAGCTATTTGGCGAGCAGCAACAGGCTAGCGCTTTCGAGACAAGGCTCGAGGCTAGAATCGCCTCAATGCAGCAAGAGGAGGCTCGCCGCATGGCGAAGTTGGAAGAGCGCCTAAACGCCATCCAGGGATATCGGGCACACAACTGGGAGTACGCCAACTACCAGATCCCCCAAATACAAGTCCCGCCAAAGTTCAAAATGCCCGAGTTCGAGAAGTTCCGCGGGAATGGTTGCCCAGAACTACACCTCAAGCATTTCTGCCACAAGATGGCGGTATATCCGGCAGACGATAAATTTCGTATCGCCATGTTCCAAGAAAGCTTGGCAGAATCAGCATTGCACTGGTACTACACCAAGGATGTCAGTCAGTATGCAACGTTCAAAGAGTTGGCACTTGACTTTCTCAACTACTACAGCTTCAATGTAGAAATGGCGCCAACAATCTCGGATTTGCGGAGACTGAAGAGATACCGCACCGAAGACGTCAAGCAGTTTGCATACCGGTTCAGGCACATTGCGTCTCAGATAAAACCGGCGCTTACAGAGAGGGCGCTCATTGACGAATTCCTCCAGTTGCTCCCACGTGAGTACATGCCCTACATGATTGGACAAACATTCTCAACCTTCGCCCAGGTAGTCATCAATGCGGACAAACTTGACGGAGTAAATCGAGAAGGGCTAATCCCTTCACCTGCAGCAAAACCGACAGTGA
The DNA here is from genome assembly GCA_023653495.1 of Melastoma candidum. Taxonomy (NCBI): domain Eukaryota; kingdom Viridiplantae; phylum Streptophyta; class Magnoliopsida; order Myrtales; family Melastomataceae; genus Melastoma; species Melastoma candidum. The sequence goes on along the minus strand of CM042882.1, from coordinate 11,557,685 downwards.
AGCCCAAGCCCAAAGAGCTTATCGCAACTGCTGAGCAAAATAGGCAGTCGATGAGGGCAACTCCACCACCGACGTCGTACGCGCCAAGGACGTATGTTGCAGCTGCGCTCAGGCCTCCATCCCCGGCAGTAACTCGTTTCAGACCCCCTGTCAACATGGTGGGACAACAGCAGCCAAGGCCTGCACAACCAGAGCGCCCCCGGCGTAGACTCGAATACCTGACTCCAACACCAGATCCGTTGGATGTCATGTTCGTCCGTCTAAGATATATGGGCTTTAACAAGCCCGTAGAAGCCAAAGCCACAAATCCATCATCGTTCGGTTATAACCCCAAGGCGGTTTGCCAGTATCATTCCGGAGCAATGGGGCACGACACCACGGATTGTATTGCCTTGAAATTCAAAATTCAGAACTTGTTATATGAAGGAGCCATCACATTTTCTGCACCTGCGGCTGCCCCGAATGTTAAGAGCAATCCTCTTCCGGAGCACGTGAATTATATCGGGGCAAATTTCTTCTCCGTTTTGGCCGAACATGAAGAAGAAGTGAACATGTATGAGTTTGAATACGCACAACCAAGGAGTGTCAATGTCATTAGTGCCGGTCGTGGTCAAGGTCGAGGCCGCAGCCGAGGTCGAGGAAGAGGTCGAGGACCCCAGATTAACAGAAAAGCTCAGCCCACAGTCATGCCTGATGGGTTTACATTGGTTCCTCGTCGGCAGCCAAAGACGCCGTACGTTTATGTTCCTTTGGGGTCAACACAATCTGAAGCGTATCAGAGAGAATCGTCGCCTGTAACGGAGCCAAGGATTCCAGTCGTGATGGGACCCACTTGCACGCCTCTCAGCCCAGAAGTTGAGTTAATTACCCGCTCCAGAAGAGTAATATCGGCCCCTGAAGCTTCATCCCCGGCTGCATCTTCGAAGCCCAAGGCGCCTTCAAATGAGCAAATCCGCAAGGTGATTTATACGGTGAAGGGAAGTGACTACGATATAGTCGAGCAGCTCAGAAAGCAGCCAGCTCAAATCTCTCTATTCGACCTCATCCATTCCTCTGACAAGCACAAGGAGATGTTGGAGAAGTTTCTAGCCGAGGTGCATGTCCCGGAGCAGGTCGAAGTCGCTGCGTTAGATGCGTACATGAGCAGCATGCTGGCGAACAATGTAATTAACTTCACAGAAGATGATCTACCGGAGCAGGGGCAGGATCACAACAATGCTCTCTTCATCACGCTCCAGTGTCGTGAAACCACCATCTCCAAGTTCTCATCGATGGCGGATCGGGGGTTAATATCATCCCGTTGGCGGTAGCTCAAAAGCTCAACATCAACTTGGAGAAGCTTTCTCAATCCAACTTAACTATTCGGGCTTTCGACGGCGCGAAGCGGCAGGCCCATGACGAAGTCACGTTGGAAATCAAAGTTGGGCCAACCTTATTCTCTACCCAGTTTCAGATTCTGGAGACTGCAGGGTCCTTCAACATGTTGCTGGGGCGTCCATGGATTCATCAAGCCGGGGCAGTTCCTTCGACGCTACACCAGATCGTTCGATTTTCCTCAGATGGCAAGCTCATCACAGTCCGGGGAGAACATTCGATGGAACTTTGCCACGAAATTGACATGCCATACGTGGGAGAGCCAACCGAAGAACCGTCAACAACACAGACCTTGGAGGTGGTCAACATGGTGAGGCGCGACTACAAGTCAGATCCCCTGATGACATGGGGCAACATCAGCGCTGCAAAGGAGTTTCTTCGACATGGATATCAACCGGGCCAAGGACTCGGAATCAGAGGGCAAGGAATGATTTATCCGATCACTATCCCAGCTCCAGCAGGGACTACTGGACTCGGATTCACAGGCAAAGTGCGGCGCAAACAGAACAATCGCACTAGCAGCAAATCGGCCAACCGTTTTGTACGTTCATCGGCGGCGACAATGGAAGGCGAAATCCTGTCGGAGAAGCTAGAGAATGTGAAGATTCAGAGTGACGAAGAAATTCATGGCAAGCGAACGATTGTTGAACATGTCAATATCATCCAAGTGAATTTGGGGCAAGGTCATAGGCGTCGACCTCGTATGCGGGCTCACTTCATACCTCCCAACATGGCCATTCCTCTGAATCAGATGCCGGCGTACATTCGACCAGCCGGGGCACCGCATGTTCAAGCTCCAGTGGTGCCAATGCCGCCAAGGACGCCTCCAAGGACCGAAGTACCGCCTCCAAACAGGCATGCAGATTCTCCTGCTACGAGCGAAGAAGTGGAGGGGGAACAAGACGAGAAGACAGGGACACAAGAGTCCGAAGAAGAAGTTTGTATGATGGAAGCGTCGATCCCGGCCGAGCCAGACATGCCTCTCGACGGGTGAAACTTTCCATCTTTACTTTTCTGCACTTAGAAAGATAGAGTCTAGAGTGGTTACCTTGCTACATTCTGGTCGCGGACTAGCAGGGTTGTCTTCATGTAACGCGACCCCTAGGCAATACCTAAGGCGTTTGTGGGATCGGGTCGCTGATGATCAGGGCGAATCCGAGGAAACGACGAGGGACCCGCTGAGTCCTGATCCCACAGCATTTTCTTGTTGATCAAAAGCGCATGCCTTATTATGAATTGTCGCATGAAACGATATTCCAAATAATTCATTTGGATACATTACTTTAATTTCTTCTCCTTTTCAGGAGCGGCGCTTCAGGTACACCCGAGAAAACCTCTGAACAAGACGGAGAAGCAGTAGACGACCCCAAGTCCATAGACGGATATTATGGATTGGAACAAGGTCTTCAGCAACATGAAGAACCGAAGGACATCACTCTGCAGAAGCCGGTTTCAATTAACATCGGAACTCAAGATGATCCCAAGGAGTTGTTCATCGGCGCAGATTTGTCAAAGGATGAAACTGAAGACATCGTCAACCTGCTAAAGGAATTCTCTGACGTCTTTGCTTGGTCATACACGGACATGCCGGGACTAGATTCAGAGATTGTGGAACATAAGATCCCTACAGATCCGTCAATCCATCCTATAAAGCTGAAGCAACGCCGGTACAAACCCGAACTAGCCCTTGCAATCAAGGAAGAAGTGGATAAGCTGCTAAAGGTCAACTTTATTGAAGTGTCTACCTATCCACAATGGGTTGCTAACATCGTCCCTGTCATCAAGAAGAGCGGGAAGGTCCGAGTTTGCGTCGACTATCGAGACCTCAACAAGGCGAGTCCCAAGGATGACTTTCCACTCCCGCACATCGATCTATTGGTGGACAATACCGCTGGATTCAACAGATTCTCTTTCATGGATGGATTCTCCGGTTACAATCAGATTCGCATAGCTGAAGAAGACAAGGAGAAAACAACCTTCACGACACCCTGGGGCACATTCTGTTATCGAGTCATGCCTTTTGGACTCAAGAATGCTGGGGCAACCTATCAACGTGCTATGGTCGTTTTGTTTCATGACATGATGCACCGCGAAATTGAAGTCTACGTCGACGACATGATCGCCAAGTCCAAAGAAGGTGAAAACCACACAGTCATTCTCCGAAAGCTATTCGAACGGCTTCGCAAGTACAAGCTATGCCTCAACCCCGCCAAATGCGTGTTTGGAGCAACTTCAGGCAAACTACTTGGCTTCGTTGTCAGTAACAAAGGCATTGAGATCGATCCTGATAAAATCGAAGCGATTCGTGATCTCCCAGCTCCGAGGTCGGTCAAAGAGATCCGCGGCTTCACGGGTCGCATCCACTACATCGGGCAGTTCATTTCCAACCTAGCCGACACATGCAAACCACTATTCAAGAAATTAAGGAAAGACGTCAAATTTGAGTGGGACGATGATTGCAAGATCGCATTTGAGCATATTAAGACGTATTTGACAGAACCACCAGTTCTTATCCCACCAAAGCCGGGGCATCCTCTCACGCTCTATCTCACCGTTAGAGAAGAATCATTCGGAGCCATGCTCGCCCAACAACTGCCAGGCGCCAAGGAGCACGCGATCTACTACCTCAGTAAGAAATTTACAGATTGTGAGTCAAGATACACAACTTCTGAGCGTACCTGCTGCGCACTCATTTGGGTTCTCCACCGACTCCGACAATACACTCTGCACTATGAGATCCTGTTAGTGTCCGAGAATGACCCACTCAAATACCTCTTCGACAAGCCAACACTGATGGGGAGAGTATCTAAGTGGCAATTGCAGTTCGCCGAATTCGACATTCGATTCCACTCCACGAAGTCAGTCAAAGGGAGAACAATCGCTGATCACATCGCTGAATATCCAGGAGCGGATGATTCATATTTGGAAATCGGACTACCAGACGAGAACATCCTGCTCATGGAACAGGAACCAAGGTGGAAGATGTATTTCGACGGTGCAGTCAATTCCTCAGGGTCGGGAATAGGAGCTGTGATAATCTCCCCAAATGGACAATATTACCCAACGGCGGCCAAAATTACCTTTCCTTGCACGAACAACATAGCTGAATATGAAGCGTGCATCCTCGGCCTACTTCGCGCACTCGACATGCGGGTCAAGCTCCTCGATGTTCATGGAGATTCGGCACTCATCATCTCCCAGACAAATGGAGCATGGCGCACTCGAGACCCAAAGCTCATTCCATATCAGGATTATCTACAAACACTAATCAGACAATTTACTGCTATTGAATTCAATTATCTTCCGCGGAGTGATAATCGATTTGCTGATGCTCTTGCAGTACTCGCATCAATGATCCCGTTGGCCGAAGAAATGGACATCGAGCCTTTGCGCATCAACATTGCTGATGATCCAAGCTGCATGAACATTGAACAGAGTCAACCTGAAGATCCTCTATCTTGGTTCACGGACATCAAGAATTATCTACAATCAGGAGGATTTCCCCAAAATAGCACAGGGAAAGAACGCAAGTTCATCCGGAGGATAACGATAAGTTATTTTCTAGATGGTGATATCTTGTACAAGAAATCCTTCACGACGGCTCTCATGCGATGCGTCACCAAGCAAGAAGCTGAAGCCCTCATTGTCGAAGTCCACGAAGGGGTTTGCGGACCACACATGAACGGATACGCTCTCGCCCAGAAGATCATGCGACAGGGGTATTATTGGCTCACAATGGAAGCTGATTGCATCAAATATGTCAAAGCATGTCACAAGTGTCAGATTTACAGCGACAAGGTACATGTGCCTCCGACAAGACTTTACCCGCTATTTGAACCATGGCCGTTCTCAATGTGGGGCATGGATGTAATCGGGCCCATTAATCCCAAAGCATCCAACGGGCACCGATTCTTGCTGGTCGCAATCGACTACTTCACCAAATGGATCGAAGCACAATCCTTCAAAGAAGTCACAGCAAACAACGTCGTGCGTTTCATGAGGGCGAACATCATCGCCAGATATGGAGTTCCAGAGCTATTGGTCACAGACAATGGTGCAAACTAATGGAATCCCTTTGCGTGGAGTTTCGGATCAAACATCTCAATTCTTCACCGTACCGTCCACAAATGAACGGTGCTGTCGAAGCTACCAACAAAAATATGAAGAAGATTCTTCAGAAAACAGCAATTACCTATCGCGATTGGCACGAGAAGCTCCCTTTCGCGCTACTCGCCTACAAAACGACGATGCGCACTTTGACTGGGGCAACTCCCTTCGAACTCGTCTACGGCACTCAAGCGGTCATCCCAGCAGAAGTCAAATTACCGACTCTCAGGATATCATCCCAAAGCAACATGACAGAAGAAGAGAAGGCCAATCATCAGCTCGCCCACCTCAACTTCATTGATGAGAAACGACTTGCCGCAGCTCACCATATGCAATGCTACCAACAACGCATGTCTAGAGCATTCAACAAAAAGGTCAAGCCAATCAGGTACAGACCAGGTGACCTCGTTCTTAAAAGAATCCTACCGAATATCAAGGATCCACGAGGAAAATTCGCTCCAAACTACGAAGGGCCATTCGTCGTTAAGCACGCCTTCTCAGGAGGAGCAACCATCCTAACAAAGATGGACGGAGGAGACCTGCCACAAGCAATCAACGAGGACGCCCTCCGACGATATTACACCTAAAGAAGTATCAATGCCAGAACTTCGAAGCAATATACGTCAGCAAACTTCCTTTATATCCCCAAGGAGTCGATTAGAGCGAAGTCGCTGACACATGAAAAGGGAGAATCATACAGTCATTACTCTCTTCACCTAGCTAAATGAAATTACATGAGCTTATTTCATTTACGTCCTTTGTCTCGTGGGCAGGTACAAGAGCTCCTCACACGAATGGTACGAAACTCCCATGGCAAAGGCGAGGGTGGTGGGGCGGCAAAGCTTCAAGCCAAGGTTTTGTAGCAATTTCGTCATACCTTCGATTCCATCGGACGAAGATGCAATGATGAAATCACGCAAAAAGGGAAGTATCAAAACTCTACTTCGCCTTTCATATAAAGGAAGTTACATGAACAAACTTCATTCTTTAAAAGAAAGCAAGTTACATGAGCTTACTTGTTTTACGTCCGTTGTCTCATGGGCAGGTACAAGAGCTCCTCACACGGATGGTACAAAACTCCTACAACAAAGGCGAGGGTGGTAGGGCGGCAAAGCTTCTAGCCAAGGTCAAACCTTCGATTCCATCGGACGAAGACGCAATGACGAAACCATGCAAAAAGGGAAGTACCAAAACTCTACTTCACCTTTATTACAAACGAAGTGGCATTAACAAACTTCATTCTTACTCTAATAGAACAAGTCGCACAAACTCACTTGTTTCTCGCCATCTGTTTGATAGGTACATGAACTTCCTTACACAACAGAGTCAAGCAAGAGTAACTATTTCGTCAACCCTTTGATTCCTCCGGACAAAGATGCAATGACGAAACACATAGAAAAGGGAAGTATCAAAACTCTACTTCACCGTTCATATAAATGAATTTACACGAACAAACTTCATTCTTACTTTAAAAGAAAACAAGTTACATGAGCTCACTTATTGTCTGTCCTTTGCTTGGTGTAGGTACACGAGCATCCTACATTACAAACAAAGGCGTGGGCGGTTGGGTGGAAAATTTCGAACCAAAGCTTCGGAAATTACCTTTGTCATCACCAAAGATGACCGTACTAAAAGGGAGTAACATCTACACTACTCTCTAACAAAGTTTTTCGTAATTCCCCAGATGGAGTCGTATCTCCATTTCCCCAGCTGGAGTCATGCCTCCATTGAAGCTGGAGTTGATTACGTACATCGTATCCCTCAACAAGGGTCAAAGATACAAGCATATTCTTCCAGAACGACCATTGAGATGGGCATATTCATCCCATATCCCCAGCGGATACTCAACTTTATCATTATCTGCCCAAGCGAGAGTCGGAGTACATGAGCTAACTTCGTCTCTGTCCGTTGTCAACTGTGTAGGTACATGAACATCCACGCAGTACGGTACAAACTCCTAGGCAACGGCGCGGGTGGTCGGGTGGAAGCCGTTCCCAATTTAGTTTAAAAGAACGCAGAACACGAAAGTGCACAAAAGCACTACAGAGGTTTGGGTATCTAAACCTATTCATTTCTTAAACATTCGTGTGCTCATTCGCATATAATTTGAAATTATCTTCAATTAAAATGTTTCTAAGCGAGAACGGAGAAGGCATACCTATTCCCAAACACTTACCCAGAGTGATGAGTGAAAACACTGTAAAGATTCATACACAAGCATTCAGGCGGATAACGAATCTTTTGACAAAAGATGCTCTAACCGGGATAAGATCAATCATTTCTTCTTTATCCCAAACACGAAACATTAACCATTGCTAGCCCCTTTTGAGCCAAAGTTGAAGTTTTTGTACACACACTATACCCAACGAGTCTAAGGACCGCCTCACATCGACGTTAAAATGGAGATCCTGTAGCTAGAAACCGAAAGCAATGAATCATGGATGCTACATTTCCTTAAGATTCAAGCGAAGATGCACCATCAACGGTTAAGCTTACCAGTTGAGTCGTTCCTAAGGATCGAACTTCTCAAAGAGCTTATCAAGAATACAAATTCCAAAGAAAATTAGCAGAAAACAAAGCCGTACAAATCCCTGTAATTCAGCAAAGCAAAGAAAGAATCAGCGCAAAGGCCAAAGTCTTTAAAAGAAAGCGCAAAATCAAAATCAAAAGAGCAAAAATAAAGCACCAGGGCCGACATTGACGGTCGCAAGAGCAAAGGTGCTATCCTTCAAACAAGTCTAAGACAAAACATTCCCCAAAGTGGATTGATCACACCTGCCAGTAAACCAAGTATTCATCCCCAATGAAACATGTCAACTGGTGAGCCATCTGGAAGGTGAAGAATTTGCTTGGATGGTCGAACCTCTACGATCCAATAGCTTCCGATGAGGTCCTTAAACTTCTTCTTTCAAACAACGGATTTAAAATTTTCATTTTAAAGGCCTTATGCCAAAGCCACGTTATAACCTGAGCAAAGTCTCCTTCGACCGGTACATGAGCATCCATGTCAAGGAAATTCTGAAATCCAACTGAAATGGCTTTCAGAAGTGAGAGTGAAACACGAGAGAAATCAACAAACCTTCTTTGCCCTCGTTTGGAAACATGCTTTTAAAGATAAGACGAAACCAAGCATAATATACATGTACATTTAGCTATTTTTGTTTTATTGTGACTAATGATTTTCTGAACGAGTTTTAGGTATCTTTGATCAAAGGTGTTTTCAATTTGAGGTATTACGATATCCTTGTGAAAGAATCTTTCCAGATTCTTTCCCAATGAGGGGCAAACTGTAATACCTCAAATTTACATACGGACCGTGAACAATCATCTTTAAGCCAACTTTCATTCCCAAAAAAATACCGAAGCCCAAAATCCACACGACTTTAAAATTTGTTTTACACAAAACAGATATAAAAAGAAAAAAATAATAACAGCGACAACAGCCACAAAAGCCATCTCAGTCGGCTCGACTGCTTCCACAGCAGTTGCCTAATCAACAGGCTCAGCAACAAATTGTGCAAACGCCACTAGGTAATGGAATTGTGGCTTCATCCAATCAGTCGCCAAGTCAAATGGCGCAACAATCAACTTCAGCAACAACACTACAACATAGGCCGCAACAACTCAAACGCACGACAACGTCTCTTACTGCTCTAAGAACATTCAAGTCGACTAAAGCAGCAGTAACTAGGGGGGTTATAGTTGCTGTCACAAGAGCCGCTGGTAATCCAGAGAAGGCAGTTACCTTTCCGGCAAAGGCGTTTCGTTTTGGTGCAGTCCGAACAGTGGTAGCACGCCCATTCAAACAGCAGCCGGAGCATTAGCAGAAGAATCTCGGATGCGGACAGAGGAAATAGCAGCAGCATATCCAGAAGAGATTCAACCATGATATTCCAGTATGGAAGAGACAGAGCACGCGTCACACCATATATTTTCAAACAAGGCACAAGGTTTTCTCCATCTAGGAAACTATACACTGCGCAATTGTGACAGCATTTTCCACCAGCAATCATCGAACGCAACAATCACAGCATGCCTAAATTCAACTTACTTGGCCATCGCCTTCACAACATCCATTTCAGCCAGCCGCTCGTACAAACAGGAGCACAGGTTCAAAATTCGCAGAGGACACTATCGTTAGCCTTCATGAATTCTAGCGAAGTCAGTCGAGAGCCCAAGGCGCTCCCAACCTCAAAACATTCCGGCCATTCGGAACCTCAGCCACATCAACAACAACAATATGACAGCAACAGCAGAATAGTTTCAAACAACAAAAAGACAAGGACACGTACCCGGCCATGCTGCTGTCCCTCAACGCCTGAGCCTCCAGGATCCTCTCCATGTTGGCGATCCAATCGTGCTCGTCAGCGACAAGACAGCGAGGAAGCAGGGGGGGGGGGGGGATCGACCACGCGAGCTGACACCACGACCTTCTCCACTTTGTCGCCCCAGCACGTCCCAGATAACCTTGCTAAGGCCCTCAAATTTCTCTCCCCTGCTTCTCATCCTCACTCTCGCCAAGCTTGAGGCCCTCCTTGGTGGCAAAGAGGAGCCCCTTACCTTCAAGCTCCTTGAGCTGCCCAACTGCACACTCACCAAGGGCACCCACCATGGAGAGCACCTCGTAACCCTTCTTTTTTCAGCTTCTTTGGGAAGAGAGAGTTCCCGGCTGCCTTGCTCTCGCCAGTCTTGTAATAGATGTCATTTTGGCCTTCCTTCTCCTCATCAACCTCCTCAAGTAGGCCTAATACACAGCAGCAGCTCGAGTAAAAACCCAGACAAAAACAAAGATTAAACCCAAAGAAGAAGATTAACCAATTACAACAAATAAAATGAATGAGAGCCCGACCCAAGGTGAAAGGCCAAGCAAACCCAACCCACAAGGTAAGCCCACAGCCCAAACAAAAAGGGGGAACAAATCAAACCTGCTTTTTGGCTTCCCCCGACAAAAATCCTGCAAAATGATCTCTCCGCGCTCAAATCTTCTGAGACACCACACCGTAATCCTCTCATTAATGCCTACAAAAATAAAAGCAAACGAATCACCCAAATTTCCATTAGAAATTCAACAAAGTTTCGGGGGGGGGGGGATCAAACAGTTCTTACGAGGCATTCTTCTTCATTCTTCTTGAAGGAAATAGGGGAGGATCTCGAAGCCATCGACCTCCTTCCCTTGTTTCCTGGTTTCTTCCAACTCCCTCTACCTCCTTCGCGGCTCCCACTTGTCGGGCGTCTCTGCACCAAGGTAAGAGGCAGAAAGCACCATGGAAAACCCCCCTCTTCGTCGACCAACCCAAAGCAAGACAGCCAACCTGAACAGGGAGGATCATCATACCTCAGGCGAGGACATCTCCAAGTGCCAGGATCCGTGCCTTCTCTGATCATTCCAAATCCCAGAGGTCTCGAGGCAGCAGCAAGACCTCAAGGTGACCTCTTTCCTCTACTCTCAGCTTTAATAGATTGGACTTCGTTTTCTTTGACGGCTTCGCCTTTCACTAGGAAACATCAAGCCCGCTCTCAGACATCTTCTCTCGATGACGACGTATACCTGGGGGGGAAGGCAGCCCCCCCTCAACCCTTCCTAACAGCCATTCCTTCACTCCCCTACCATCCTGAATTGGTCGTCTACCGCCTTCGATGCAGGACCATCTTCAAGCTCCCCGTGGATGCGCTCAGCACCACGGGGAGCCTTCCTTTTGCTTTGATGCATCCTCCTTCTGTGCAGGTGTACCTTATAGAGTTCTTCAGCTCATCGCTTGCGACAATGAAGACAACATCAGGCAGTTTCTCCAACGCTCGGTGACTGACGGCATCTCTCACCCGACCGGAGACAGGACAAGGCCTCTCCCTTCATCAGCAAATGCCCATGGCGATGCCTCACAACCGTCCTGATGCTCGCAGCCGCATTAGGTGCGCACTCTCCGACAGCAGCGGTGATGGCTTCAGAACCAGCAATGGCGGCAATCCGCTCTTCCGGTGTGCCTCAAAAGCGGTCGGCCAACAACGGAGAATCAACCATTCTCGACGTCCTCGAACCAACTTCTCTCTGACCCAAACCCGGTTTCAGCGACGAAGACCCGTCTCCCTCCATCAGTTCGTCAACCACTACCTCTCCCGCCTCCTCGGATTCACCCAGGTCCAGCAGCCTCTCTTTCGGCGACCCTCGGCAGCGGCAGCTCCCAGCACTCCCCCAGGTCCGACGGTGCCCCTCCTTGGCTCTACCCATGGCGGATTCATCCTTCCTCGGCATTCCCGCACCTGACGGCGGCAGATCGCGGCCTCCTCCGGCGTCCCCTGACCTCATCATGGTGAACCACGCCCCGGCAAGACCATCTCCGGCGCTCCCTCCACTGGTAACGGCAGACCCGCCATCCTCCAGAGCGTCACGCCCGCTCGTCGACTGGCTGATCAGCCCCCACTTCCCCAGCGAGCCCATCTCCTCCACGCTTCACCATCTTCAGACCCAGCGCTGCCACTGCCCTCTCCCGTTGCTGCGATCAACCCAGCAACGCCAAGCTCCCCCTTAGTCTTCCCGGCGCTCCTTCCCCACTATGACAGCAAGCTCCTTCCCTGACACTCCCCGACAACACGACAACAAAACCCCAGATCTCTTCATCGACGAAGCCGACGAAATCTCCATCAGACCTCCTCCGGCGCCTCTCTCAGCCCAAGTCCTCGCCGTCCCCAGAGTTAGCAGCAGGAGACTCGCCCTTCCCAGACGTCCCCGAAGTCTACAGAGATAACCCACCTTCATCTCGGCACCCAGAACCCCCAGCGGCGACCTGTTCCCCGGCGCTACCCCGGATCTGGCCATCCCCCAACCGCCTCGGACTCCCGACCAGCCCCAGCTCCAGATTCGCCAAGGAGCCTCCTCCCGAGGCCGGATCTGCCTCCCCTACCCCCGGCGGACGATGACCCACGTCCCAAAGCGGCTCCCTCATCCCTCTACTTCCACGAGGTCGACGGTGGGCGATGATCATTGATGAGGAGTCCATCTCCACCTCGGCGCCTTCAGACCCGGTGGCCTTCTGACCTTCCGTTAGAGTGCTTAAGCCCCAAGGCGGCTTTCCATTGCAAGCTCTCACCTTCCCGGGATCAACAGCAGATTGCGACCTTCCTCCGGCGCCTACCTCAATATGACGGTTTTGAGGAACTTCGGGAATGGAAATCCACTAGCTGGGGAGCATCAAAGCGGACCCCTTTGCGCTCCCTGACCAACGGTCACTCCGATTAGCTCCAACCCACGCCCGATTCGTGGGTTTCAAAGCATGGAGGAGCATCCCTTTTCTGTGGGTCACGAGATCTGGACTTAGAAGGTAAAATCTTTTACCTTTAATAAATCTATTTTTTTGATTAAATTATTATAAGTCCCCTTTTTACGAACCGTTTTGCTTAAAAATCACTTACTCTCCTCCGGTTTTATTAATGACTTATAGTTAGATGCAATCTGGACTTTTAATCCCTTTCGTTAGAATCTGTTTATGTTTTTGCCTAAGTTTATTATATTCTTGTGAATCATTATTCAATGAGCATCACTAATATTCACTAATATTTACTTTCCTTTTGTTTTGCATAAAAAATGTGCCAAAACTCCCCGGACATCTTCGGCAATTTACGTCGAGCGAACGTCTTCAACCGAAATGGTAAGACAAGCCTTACTAATTCTCAATTTAATTGAGTTTTGTTCGAATTTAACAATACTAACCACTTCTTTATTTTCTTTGCATGTACATCGAGCACTTAATCCTCGAAGATCAACCCCAACAATTTCAAAGATTAACTCGAAGGCGCGTGTATCAAACCGCGTGGATCTACCCCGGCCAAAAACCGCGGGCTCGACGATTTTAAGCGGCCCCGACCTTCAATCTAAGGTACAAAGGGGAGGTGCGGGCCTCCCCGAATTTCATTTTAAAAGCCCACTTGTAACGGATTGCAGGCCCAAGTGCATAGGCCCACAATCACCGCCCCTTCCCCGCCCTTTTGATCTAAATTATTGTCTGTGGTTGCGTGCGTGACTTAGGCTTTAGGTTTATACGTCGCATGTGTCTGGTTTTAATCAAACAAACCTAAATTCGGGTCCAACGCCCGTTAAAACGTCGATAAGAGTCCGGCCCACTCCCGGATCGGGTCCAACGCCCGTCAATCAAAAGTTAAACATTTTTTGAGCAAATCGCCACCCTTTTTGCATGTGTTAGAATACCAAGGTTAGTAAATAGGAATCCCCGAACCCAGACTCTGATTTTTCCGACTTAAAATCACATTTTTAACTAAGTCGGTGGCGACTCCGAACAAAAATTTTCCAAAGTAAAGCTAAACTTCACTACCCTTTTTTCGGAGCCATTTGGGGTGAGGTAACGGCTACTCGAGCCGCTCCTTGGGCCCTCCCCAAAATTCGCGAGCGAGGCCTTAACGCAGCTTTTCGCTCGCCACCTTCGGGTGGTTGGCGAAACGCCCCGTAGACCCGTTCGCGAATCAAGGGAAGGCCCAACCCTGGGGCCCCTTTCCGCAGCGTCCGGCGTTCGAGCCGTAACGCCGACCAAACTGGGCCTCGGGGGAGCGGGCCCGGATCCTCGGGTTGCCGGAACCGCCATCGCGCACGCCGCTAGGCCGGAAGGGCGCGCTGCGTACTAGCTATTAAAGACAACCATGTTGTAGTTGATGCATTTACGGCGCCCACGCCTATACTGGCCATATTTAACCAATTGCGATACATATCGCTTTCTTGAACTTCTTGAAATGTTTCGGAATTGTCAATGGCAATGGAGTTATCTCTTTCAATATATTCTGCCATTCTATACATTAACGACACATTAAACTATTGTAAGTGTGATCATATAAATCATGAAGAATAAAACAATTATAGCAGTTTATAAGTTAAACATATGCTATAATATAAGAAAAAACATATATAAACAGATTCGATACCACAAAATATCAGGTAAACGTCAAACTCAGTCATTAGGCAGAACAAAAAATAATGCACAATAACATGTTACAATAAGATAATTCAGTCACTCAGACTATTATGAGTTCAATATTGCCCCAGGAGCACAAGGGGTGCAATGGGCTTGAGGGCGCAAGTGGCTGGAGAACAAGGGGACTGAAAACACAAGGGGTGGGGATTAAACAGAAAATAATTCAACAAGCGGGGATGGGGCAGGTGATTTCAAAAGTATTTAAATATTTAGTGAAAATCAACGACTTTCACAATAAAAATCCACACTATTAAATATTTAATCAAAATCAATGAAATCCACAGTAAAACCCTACATTGTAGATCATTGACGCCAACAAATAACACTCTTGCGAATAAACTGAATGCACATACAAAATCGAAAATCGAAGACGGTCCCACCTTGAACCCAAAAGATTCTTTGAGTAAGAGGGCTTTGCAAATGGGAGATATCTAGAAGTTGCAGATAGAAAGACCCGCTAAAATCAGACGAAATATTTTCAATACCTAGTCGGAAGAGATTGCTAAACGCTCATGAGAACTCTGGTGCTTAACGATGGAGGGTTTGTCATCGAAGAAAATGGAAATCAAGAAGTAGAGGGCCAACAATCGAAAGAAAAAGAGGGGAATAAGAAATTTGGTAAATGATCTCATTTATTTTAAAATCTATTAAAGGGCATTTTGGTCAATTTAAAGGTTTTCCCTCCTTTTCTTTTCTATTCTTATCATTTTCGATGATTTCAAACACTGCCTTAGAGTTTGACTTTTATCTGATATAAAGAAATTTAAACTCTATGAGTTCGACTTCATGTGAAATGATTTCAATGGAATGAACATACACATAAAGTCGAACTCATCACTCTAGATAGTTAGAACTCGAACTCTTAATATTCAACTTTTTTCTATGAGAGTTCGAGTTAGGCTCTATAGTTGAAATTTTAAAGCTTACGACATCGGATATAATTTTTAACCAACGTACTGGGGAATATTCCTTGTATCATTTCCCGCAAGAAAAAACAGTCGGGACTTCCTTGCTTTAGAACCGAGGGACCTCATCTTACTTTGTCCATTCGTCGAAGGAAACAAGAAATGGAGCTGTCGAGTTTCCTTGCCCTACCTAAAGACGCAAACTTTGATGAAACCCTGGATAAGAAATCTATTATTCATTTCTGGGTTGGTGGGGGACCGGGATCAGGACGACAAGGAGGCTGACGTGTTGCGACTTTGAGATAGATCCGATGAATGTAACCTGTTGATCTGTCGGAGGATGGCCGAGGCTCCAGCAGTTGTGCTCCTCCAGAAATCTATCTCGGTCGGCTTCATCCGCTGCATTCCTGACGTCATGCTTGGCTTAAAACTGGGCTTGGATGCATGGGAACTGAGCTAGATCCTGCAGGTCATGGAGTTCCAAGGTCTTCAGTTTGGATAAGTGGGTCTGAATCTCAATCATCCCTGATGTAAAAGCAAATCTCAAAGTCAATCTGTCAGACACCTCGAAAACATTACCTGTGCATGAAACTTGTCAAAGGTACCCTGATGCGGGTTGAACTTCTGCATCGAAGCAGTTATCATGTCACCATTATATCATTCCAGAAATATTTAATGAAGACGTGTCGCCCGAAATCACAATACTTTGACAGATATGTTTCGCCTCAGATCCAACAATTGAATCTGCTAGGAGAGATACCAAATCATTATGTATATGTTCTCCTTGACCCTGGTTTATGGATGTACTTGGATTTCTCTGGTCCATCGGTCCATCTTTGGCGCAATGGGTAATTCTGGCCGCCTTATCGTCTACTAACATTTTAGTCGCAGTTGCATGTGATTGGGCATGTTCTGGATGCTTCAAGTGCCAAAAGTAACTTGCCGACTCACTATCCCAGGAATGACAGGATAACAGAGAAGCAATGGGAGACCCAAGTGGATAAGGATGCACTGTCGACCTACCGAGAATCCATCAGGTGATCGTCAAGCCTGTATTCCTTGAGGAAGGTCTCTTTGGTATACCAAATTTGAGGGTGTAAAGTGAGAGCTGGGGCTTCGTGACGTAGTAAAATTGATGAATTGTAAGAGGCATCTGGAAGTTCTTCGCTGAACATAAACTCGATGACCCTCGTAGACTGCTAGCTGTACATAACCTCACAAAGAAGTGAACTAGCAACGAGTTATCCTCCATCCAAATTTCCCACGCCAGTGTCCTTCGAAACTTTCCTCGTGAAAAGGCCCCTAAATATGGATAACAAGGCAATTGTGGCAATCTCCAGGTGCTCAGAAGTACTGGTCTTAATTGGGAGTTGCCCAATCCCCCAGCTGTTCAAGTTACCTACGATAGACAATTTAGTGTCTCGGGTCAACGGAAACTCCAGCTGCACGTTTCCATCCAGAATCATTTCCATTTCGAAGGAGAGGACAGTCACAGTGAGGCTAACCAACTCATTCCTCTCTGGGAAGTCTCTCCTCCTAAATGTAGCTTCAAAGTTGCCACCATCCACCACTTTCTTGGCACCCACAAGCCGACCAAGGCTCGCTGAGAATTTAACTCTCGGACCAAAGAGCATTGTGTCTCTGATCTTGGCACCGATGTAGTACTTCTTACCAAAAGATGTCAAAGAAAAGCCACATCCAG
The DNA here is from genome assembly GCA_023653495.1 of Melastoma candidum. Lineage (NCBI taxonomy): Eukaryota > Viridiplantae > Streptophyta > Magnoliopsida > Myrtales > Melastomataceae > Melastoma > Melastoma candidum. Next base: position 11,540,622 of record CM042882.1, on the reverse strand, counting down.
CAGTATTACAACTTGAATTGCTATCTCTGCATTACTGTTAACTGTATAAATCAGATCTTTCCCAGAATACTGGAGATCAAGTCCATAAGAATAACACGGTCCACCAAACGCTCTGTAAGTCGCCGCACATTCAGAGTGGATGCCAAAGGCACTCTTATTTAAGCTTATCTTCCCCGTGACTAAGGCAAATGCCTTATTTTGGATTCCAGTGCTGCTTCTTAGTTTAATGTCATCAAAGTTGACATCGTGATCCCATCCAACTGGACTGAGAACAGGCCTTACAACCAATTGGTCTCCCTTGCTGATACTGTGAGATCCGTGTCAAGGGAGACCTGAGTCAAAATTCAGAGGGATTGCCATGTCAGGTAGAAGAAATGGCTACGAAGCACCTTGACTGTCTGAACATTCGTTGTCCGCAGAGTTATCCTCTCCTTATAGTTTGTCAAATCTCTGCCTCAGTAATCCTTCCCTCATTTGTTTCTTCATGTGAAGCATCTCCGGATAATCCAGCAAATCTAGATAATCCTTTTTCTGGGATCTCGTCAATTTTTCAAAAATGTGATTTTGTCAGAACTCTGATTGGAGGTAGCTGATTCATCGTTGCCATTGGTCTCAAATAACAAGAGAGTGGCTAGGCATACATCATCACCAGCAGAACCAGGTGCCGAGCAGTGTCACAGGAAATTTGACAGGAGAGAGGCAGACAAGCCTGTCTGGTACCGCCCAATCTTTTGCTGGTGCAGAGGAGCAATGACTCAGTTCTCCATGCCTGTCAATCATGAAAAACTTTCACCTCGAGAGAATTCTTTCTACAGTTCTGGTGGCTCTCTACAAAGAAAACAGGATTCTCGAGTTTAGAGTCCAACACTGCTTGATGTATCTGATACTGAATAAAACTAGAGCAGGACAGGAAACCCGTCCGAACCTTAAAGGAGGGGAAATGAAGCATGTGCGCCACGACAACAATGGTGTTCAACCACACAGTCTTCCTGAAAACTTCAGTTACTAGCTTCAGTAGGGGGAAGTCACTACTCGCGTAGATAAGGTCAAGGTGTTCGAAATACATAACTATGCCAGGGAGGTGACTTTCTAATGTAACGTCTTATAGAAAGGGTAATCTTCCGATTTCTCTTCACATTACTCATTGAAGGTGGTAGAAAACCAGGAGTATCGATGAAAGTTCAAACCACAGATGACTCCTCTAACCACTGTAATGCAGTTGAAAGGCATCGGTGATAGTCTTCGTCCGATCAAACATCGAATTTATTGTTGCACTTTCGCCAACCATGAATTTTCCAAGAACAAGTATCCTGATGGAGAAATCAGTTGAGACCCGCCGGTGGTCTCCTGGGCGATTGCAACATCAATCAAACCCCCGTATCCCGTTTAGATGCACAAGCAAAGTAATCATCAACAGCCAACCATATTTCACTTCCCTGAAATATGCAACCACTAACTTATCCCGCGTCCCAATCCAGACCCCCCTCAAATGCAATCACCCCCCTGCAATTCCAGACAACCATCACAAACCCACCTCCGATCAACTAATCTTTCCGCACACATCCAAACATTTCAGACAACACCCAGAAAGGAAAAACGTTGCACAATTTCAGGGATGTCCACGTCCGTTCGGATTGTGGTCTTTGGCCGATACGGGTGGAGGTGGTGAATTCTGTGCTTTCGAAGAGGAGAAAAGGTCCGGAAGTTTGGATAAGGCACATGATGTGGGTCGACGGTGATTCGATCGTTATGATGGCGGGAAAGGACGAAGACATGGACGAGGTCGGGGGAAAAACAGAAGATGGACCTGTAACAGGCGGAGAAGAAAAAGGCTTCGACGGCCTGGATTCGGGGCCTGGGACTCGGGCCACGATTAGAGGAGATCAGGACGCAGTTGAAGAGAAAGGGAAAGAAGGAGGGCCAGACGGATGGAAGGCAAGAATAAGCAACAAACTCCAACAACAGTGCGGTGGTAGTTAAGGGGAAAAAGGACCGAAGAGAGAGAAGAGAGACGGAGGAAAATGAAGAAGGAGGAGCGGGGAAGGAAGAAGGGAGGATAAGGATGAGAAAGTAAGGAGGAGGTTCGAAGGTTCTGGAAGGGAATGGGTTGAGGATTGTAATGAAGGAAGTATGTGTGTGAGGTGGATGTCATGGAGACTGTGTTTTTCTTCTGTTTTTATGTTGGATTGTTGTAAGGTTCAGCTTTCACTTTTCCGATAGTGTTGTGGGTGGCTTTTTCGGCTACCAGGTGGTATCAGAGCGTGAAGCTCGGCCTTACGTTGGGATATGCCAGTATCGGATGGTACGCGATCGAAGGTAGGACAAATGGAATCTGAGTCTGTTCGAGATTTGTTGCAGGAGTTGATTAGGAAGATGGATGTCATGAACGACAGGATTATGTCCCTGGAGAATAGGGCGAAGGAAGTGGATAGAGAAACATCTGGGGTGGTGACTGGCTCAGGAGGAAGGTCGGAATCGGGAATGAAGGGGACGGCGGACTCTTGGCTAGTTGATAGACTTACTCGCCAAACGAAAGTGGAGTTCCCGACGTTTGATGGTAATGAAGTGCAAGAGTGGGTGTTCAGAAGTGAGATTTTTTGATCTTGATTCCACTCCCCCAGAACTGAAAGTGAGCATTGCTAGCATGCACCTCACGGGCTTAGCTATTGAATGGCATTTTGCGTTCATGAAGGGAAGAGGTAGAACGGAAGAGGTGGAACGGGCAGAGTATGCGTCTGCCATGATAATGCGGTTTGGTCCTAATGAATGACCCGACCCATTGTTATACTTAGTTCATTGAAGGAAGGAAACAATTTTTCAGAATATGTTAATGAATTTGTTGCTTGGGTAACCAAGGTTGATTTATCGACCGAAGATCAAGTAGCAATGTTCGTAGGAGGTCTTAAGAAGGATAATCGGAAGTTGTTGACTGTCTTGCAACCCAGGAGTTTACAGCAAGCTATTTCTTTTGCTAAGGCCCTCTCAGCTGAAGAAGATTTACTGATCAGAAGAGGTAGGGAATCTAACATGAGGGAAGGAAGGTGGGATCAAGGCACGGGGCAGAAGGGAGTGGCCATGACCACGAATAACAGACCCTTAACACGATGGTCCAATGGGAGTAAGGCCTGGGAGGGCAATTCCAGAGTATCACAGGGATTTCCATCAAAGGGACCAGCCTACCAGCCTCCACATAAGAGACTATCACCAGCTGAAATGGAGGAGAAGAGAACGAAGGGCTTGTGTTTTTGGTGCGATGAAAAGTATACCTTTAACCATAAATGCAATAATAGACGGCTTTTCGCGATTACCTTGGATCCGGAGCAGGCAGAGATGGAAGATACAGAAGTAGCTGTGGTAGATGAAATGACTGTAGCGGAAGAGACACCGGTAGTGTCCCTGTACGCCCTGCATGGGATTGCAATGCCTTTTCGGAATAGAACTATGAAGGTGCTTGGGTATTATAAGAAGATGAAAATAACTATATTGATGGACTCGGGAAGCACGCACAATTTTCTGGATGTGCGGGTGGCTAAGAGAATTGGATGCTCCACTCAATCGATACCAAGGAGGGGAGTCATGGTCGCGAATGGGGAGAGGCTGGTCTGTGATTCAATGATTTCATCTTTTAGCTGGTTAATGCAGGGAGAAATTTACTCAGCTAATATGTTACTCATGCCAATTAAGGGCTGTGATATGATATTGGGTATGGAGTGGCTAGCCTCATTAGGAGCAGTCTTGTGGGATTTTACTGCATTGACTATGCAGTTTACAAAACAGGGCAAACGAGTAACATTAACTGCAGAAGGAGGAGAATTTCTCAAGGTTACAGACGGGTTGTTTGCACTTGACAGCGATGAGTTGGGTTTGTTAATTGTCCCCAGCTCTAGCGCGGCTGTCCATGTAAGTTCAGAGGAGGTCATATTTCCAGAAGTGCAGTTGCTGCTAACTCAGTATAAGTCAGTTTTCGAAGAGCCTGAGGGATTACCGCCGAGGAGGACACACGATCATGCTATACCCTTGGTGGATGGGATCAGAGAACTGAAACTTCGGCCCTATCGGTACTCAAGTGGTCAGAAGGACGTAATTGAGCAGTTAGTCCAGGAGATGTTACAGTCAGGGGTGATACGACCCAGCACCAGTCCCTTCTCTTCTCCGGTTGTTTTGGTGAAAAAGAAAGACAATACGTGGAGGTTGTGTATCGATTATAGGGAGCTAAACAAATACACGGTGAAGGACAAGTTTCCCATTCCCATAATTGAAGAGTTATTGGACGAGTTACACGGAGCTAGTTGGTTCTCGAAATTGGACTTGCGTTCAGGGTACCACCAGATTCGAGTTCGAGAAGCGGATATTCCTAAAACGGCTTTCAGGACTCACGAAGGCCACTATGAGTTCCTCGTTATGCCTTTTGGACTTACCAACGCCCCATCTACCTTCCAAAGCCTTATGAATGATGTCTTCCGGCCTTACTTACGAAGGTTTGTCTTGGTTTTCTTTGACGACATTCTTATATACAGTTCCACCCTGGCCATACATCTGGAACATCTTGCTGAAGTGTTGAGAACGCTGCAACGTCATCTTTTGTTTGCTAAACTCAAAAAATGTTCGTTTGCTAAGAGGAAGATTGAGTACTTGGGTCACTTTATAGAAGAAACGAGTGTATCAACCGACCCTCGGAAGGTGGAAGCGGTGATGTCCTGGCCTAAACCTGCTAATCTGAAGCAATTACGTGGGTTCTTAGGCTTAACAGGTTACTACCGGCGATTTGTGCGCAATTATGGGATCATTAGCAGACCCCTTACTCAACTCCTTAAAAAAGATGCATTCTACTGGAATGAGCAAGCACAGGCTGCGTTTGATCAGTTGAAAGAAGCTATGGTGTCCACTCCGATTTTGGCTTTGCCAAACTTCTCGGAGGAATTCGTAATCGAGACTGACGCTAGCTGCACTGGCATTGGGGCAGTGCTGATGCAGAGTGGCCATCCCATCGCCTTCATAAGCAAGTCCTTAGCACCGAGGCACATGGGTTTATCGGTTTACGAAAAAGAGCTGCTCTCCGTGGTTTATGCGGTCAATAAATGGCGTCATTATCTGTTGGGACGACATTTTGTCCTCAAAACCGACCATCAGAGCCTCAAGTATCTCTTGGAGCAGCGGGTGCATAACGACATGCAGGTTAAATGGTTGGCGAAATTGGCTGGTTTTGATTATGATATCTCGTTTAAAAAGGGCAAGGAGAATTTGGTCGCCGACGCACTATCGAGAATTCCTGGAGCGGAGGTTTTAGCCATCACCCTGCAATTGGATCAGGGGACCTTATTAGACGACATCAAAGCTAGTTGGCAAGCCGACCCGAATTTACAGACAGTGCTGCAGCAGATTCAGTCGGGTCAAGACTCCACTTTTGAATACAAGCATCAGTTACTGACTAAACGGGGAAAATTGGTTGTTGGAAATAACGATCAGCTTCGGACATCAATCATTCACATGTTCCATGCATCTTCGTTGGGGGGACATTCTGGGGTGCATGCCACAATGAAGCGTGTGTCTGGTATTTGTTATTGGAAAGGTATGGAAAGGGATATCAGGACCTTTATCAGAGGTTGTGATGTTTGTCAACGGAATAAATATGACACAGCTGCCTCGCCGGGACTCCTCCAACCCTTGCCCGTTCCAGCTGCTGCATGGTCAGAGATTTCAATGGACTTCATTACTGGTCTTCCCAAATCATTCGGCAAGGAAGTTATTATGGTCGTAGTTGACCGTTTAACCAAATTTGCTCATTTTATGGCCTTGAAACATCCATTGAATGCTCAAGTGGTTGCCGAAGTTTTCCTTAGTAATGTCTTCAAGCTGCACGGTCTCCCTAATTCAATAGTGAGTGACAGAGATCCCTTGTTCTTGAGCGATTTCTGGCATAACTTATTCTCTTTGCAAGGGGTGGAGTTACGGAGGTCTACTTCTTACCACCCACAAACCGACGGGCAGTCCGAGGTAGTTAACCGATGTTTGGAGACATATTTGAGGTGTATGAGTGGAGATTGTCCTTCTATGTGGGTTAAGTGGCTTCCGTTGGCGGAATGGTGGTACAATTCCACTTATCACACTACCATTTGCATGTCACCGTTTCAAGCCTTGTATGGGTATGAACCCCCTATCCATTTACCATACATCAAGGGGACATCTATCAACAAGCAGGTGGATAGGGAGTTGTCGGATCGGGAAGCTATGATACAGTTGCTCCGATTTCATATGGGGCGAGCACAACATAGAATGAAACAGATGGCCGATAAGAAACGCTCAGACAGGTGCTTTAACATTGGTGATTGGGTTTATATCCGGTTGCAACCGTACAGACAGAGTTCAGTCGATGGTCGTCACGTTAACAAGCTTACTCCACTGTATTATGGTCCTTACAAGATCCTGGATAGAATCGGGCAAGTCGCTTACAGGTTGGAGTTACCGGCTCATTCCCTCATTCACCCTACTTTCCATGTCTCCCGCCTCAAGAAGTCTGTTCACGGTTTCCTAACCAGTTCTCAGCTACCCACACCGACGACACCAGCCCCTGCTGTTCCTGAATATATTTTGCAGCGCAGAATGGTGAAACGCGGTAAGCGTGCAGCAACGCAGGTTCTCGTCAAGTGGAGTGATCAACCAGAAACTGCGGCCACATGGGAGTTTCTGTTCGATCTTCAACAACAATTTCCTCACGTGACCCTTGTGGACAAGGGTGAATTTGAGAGGGAGGTATTGATGTGGGTCGACGGTGATTCGATCGTTATGATGGCGGGAAAGGACGAAGACATGGACGAGGTCGGGGGAAAAACAGAAGATGGACCTGTAACAGGCGGAGAAGAAAAAGGCTTCGACGGCCTGGATTCGGGGCCTGGGACTCGGGCCACGATTAGAGGAGATCAGGACGCAGTTGAAGAGAAAGGGAAAGAAGGAGGGCCAGACGGATGGAAGGCAAGAATAAGCAACAAACTCCAACAACAGTGCGGTGGTAGTTAAGGGGAAAAAGGACCGAAGAGAGAGAAGAGAGACGGAGGAAAATGAAGAAGGAGGAGCGGGGAAGGAAGAAGGGAGGATAAGGATGAGAAAGTAAGGAGGAGGTTCGAAGGTTCTGGAAGGGAATGGGTTGAGGATTGTAATGAAGGAAGTATGTGTGTGAGGTGGATGTCATGGAGACTGTGTTTTTCTTCTGTTTTTATGTTGGATTGTTGTAAGGTTCAGCTTTCACTTTTCCGATAGTGTTGTGGGTGGCTTTTTCGGCTACCAGCACATGTGAAAAAAGACCCCTCGGGGACAAAACAAAAACCCAAAGTCCAATCTTGATTACCCAAATGATTTTTGCCCACATCAAATTCCGTTTCTTGAGATTCCCAACAATGATCTTGTCCGGTTTTGCTCTTTTGGACTGTCCAATTTGGCATATTCTTTTCAGGCCTCCTGGGACAAATCGAGGAAAAGAGGCCAACCCAGGTAGTAAACAATCGCGTGATTCGAACAAATAATTGAATTGTATGGTGGCACTTCCTGGAACTGATCTACTTATGTACAGACAGCCTACAAAACCACCCCACAAGACAAACTCCACTCCAACATCGCTCGTCCTGGGATTCATCCTAGGAACAACTGTGAGAGCCATTGATTTGCCTTGATTTGTCTCTCCTGTAATGGTTTCAGACACTTTTGCGCCCGGGGATGTCTCGAAATCAAGGCGAAGAGCCCCACAAGACCTCGGCGATGACGGTGGCGGCTTCCGCGTCTGTGTCAGATGCTTCCCTGACCCGTTCCAGTACCTCTTGCTTGAACGCCCTCCTCTCTCTCTGTCTCAACCCTTCCCCGACCTCGAGCTGCACTGCGAACCTCGCCACGCAGCTCGCGAATGGATGACAGTCGAGGAACTTCCTCTCCCTGCTTCTCCGCCCTTCTCCAATGTTGTTATCTTCGGTTTCATGTCCGAGGTCATTGTTGTAACGGCTCGAATCGATCAAGGCTCCACCAAGGCTCGACCGCTGCAGCTCCATTAGCTTCTCAATCAATCCTGCATTAAGCATGGCCTCGATGGCCTCCTTCCGTCCAAAATACCCCATCTCCAGGATGGAATCCATAGCCACCAACCTGAATTGCAGATCCTTGCAGTCCAAGAAGCCAATGATCTTGGGGATTTCCCCATTAGACTCAATCTCGTCTACAATGGCCGACTTGATTGACCTTATCAGTAGAATCAGCACCTTTAGAGAATCAACCGAGGCAATGGTGATCAGGGCACGTATCGTCTGTCCCAACGGGACCAGACCCACAAAGACATCTTTGTTGAACTTCATCAGGGCAGCGATTACGAAGGCTGCATGTTCCCTCAGCCGCGTCGACCACTTAGGGTTCCCGAGGGACTCCTCGAGCCTCACCAGCAGCTTACTCTTCAACACCAGGTCCTGCAACTCCCGATCAAACCCCTGTGAGACCCGCTTCTCAAATCGCCCGAGCAGCCTGATCACCTCCTCCTCATCATCACCCCCTCCGTTCAGTTCCTTCAGGCGATTCATGAGCTCCTCGACGATCTCCCTATCGATCCAGGCCTGAATTTCCGACCCGATCGATTCGGCCACCCTGGATATCGAGTGTGCCGAGGCATGCCGCGTCAGGAAGGAACGGAGACTATACCCCTTGGAGCCACGCAGCTTCTGGACAAGCGACTTCAGGGTAGATAGATGATTGGAAAGGTTGCAGAGGTAGGGGTCGCTAGAGAGGAGGGCATCGGACTCCGTCTGCAGCTCGAGCAGGGCCTTGATGGACGAGGAGGAGTCGGGGTGGTCCGATTCAGCGGAGGAGCCGGTGACGTGGGGGTGAGCTTGGAGCTCGTGGGAGGCCTTCTTCAGGGCTTCCAGGACGTTGAGAACTTCTGGGTTGGGGTTATGGCAACTGGGTGTTCCCCCAGTGTCCGCCATGGGAACTGGGAATCCGAGAATTCCAATGATTGATGGATGGATCTCGAGCGGGAGAGGAAGTGTATGTGTATATATGTGGATACAACGACCAGTCAGCTTTGCACCAATTTGCAGACGGGCAGACAGAGGGCAGCCTCATGATCTTTCTTGTCCGATGCTTCTCAGTATTTCCTATAATCACTGTCGGACAAAAACGAGGTCGGGGTTGTAGGGGTAAGCATATTCGAATCTAATTGAAGTACATCCAAATCCCATTCGATCCATCCCTACAAAAACGATTGTCCAAATCGCTCCGCAACTTGATGGGCCCTAGCTCAACATTTCTAGCACGGAGTTTTATTCCAAAATATCATTAATTTAAAAAATATTTTCGAATTTATAACTTAAATTTTTAAAATTTTTTATTTATCGTTTCAAAATAAGTCGAATTTTTAAGAGTTCGACATCATGCGAATGGGACGATCTCATATGAAGTCGAACTTTTCTTAGTCTTCAAGAAATTCGAATTCTATGAGGTCGAGTATACCTTATTATGAGCACACATTTAAAAATTTTCTAAATATTACAGCGAAAGAGGCTGTCCGGTCTATGCATTAAAAAAAATCAATCTTTTTTTTTATCAAACTCCCCTCCCCCTGCCCCCTCGTCGCTGCGCCCTCTCCGAGTTTTATTTCAATATGACGTTGGTTCCCAAATTATTTCGCCAAATGACCTCCTAAGTTTGGAAATTCTTCAACTAACCCAGTGAAATCGGCCTTACAAAGGCCGACTTTGGTCATTAAGGAAGTCGGCCATTGTAAGACCGACTTTCTCATGGGCGAAAAGGCCGACTTCATGCCATCCTTCACTCTCGCATGAAGTCGGCCTTTGTAAGGTCGACTTCCAAACACTTAAATAAAAAAAACGCCAACTTAACAAAGGCCGACTCCTTTCAACGTTAAAAAAAAAACTTTTATCCAGTCCAACTTCATAATTTCCGTTGTCCCATCCCAAAAATTTATTGCCTAGCCTTGGACTAGAGTGGAGGCACATTTAATTGTTGTCTGTCCCCAAAACACAAGACTCCTCGAAGACCGCTCCTTCTTCTTCTTCTTCTTCTTCTTCTTCTTCTTTGGAATTTTTTCGGGTTGAGCGATCACTTCTGTCCTCTAGTCCACCCCACATCCATCTTTTTATTATTTTATTAACAGTGTAATGCAGTATATTGGGGGTATTGTATTTTATTTTAAAAAAATGAAAAAGGAGAAAAAGCCAAAAAAAAAGAAAGAGGAGGGGGAAAGCAGCTTCTCCTTACTTTTGCTTCTTAAGACAACTTACGAACCCCTGTCTAGTGTGCTTCTCCTTACTTTTACTTTTGCTTGAAACTTTGTCGGGGCGATATGGGATAAATGTTTTTTTTTTTTAATGCTAGAAGGAGTCGGTATTTGTAAGGCCGACTTCCTTATTGCCTTAGGAAGTCGGCCTTACAACGGCCGACTTCATGTAAAGACCGACTTCATGTGAAATTGGCGTTTTTTATTTAAGTGTTCGAAAGTCGGCCTTTAAAGCCGACTTCATACGGGAGGGACGAATGACATGAAGTCGGTCTTTGTAAGGCCGACTTTACTTCGGCTATAGGGAAATCGGCCTACAAAGGCCGATTTCCTTCATGATCGAAGTCGGCCTTTGTAAGGCTGATTTCACCAGGTAAGTTGAGAAATTTTCAAATTTAGGAGGTCATTTGACAAAATAATTTGAGAACCAACGTCAAATTGGAACAAAACTCCCCCCTCTCCCTACACTTGCTCCCGTTTACTCCTTTCCCATTGTCTCCCTGCCTTTTTTTTCAATAAAGTCATTGTCCCCTCCCCTTGCTCTCGTCTCCCCTCTCCCATTGTCCCCTGCCTTTTTTTTAATAAAGCAAGGAGTTCGAACTCATAGAGTTCGACTTCCTTAAAGCACTAAGAAACTCAAACTTTATGGGTTTGAGTTTGTCGTATATGGTTCGAAGTCAAACTCTTAGAGTTTGACTTTTTTGTATATCGAAGTCGAACCCTGAGAGTTTGAGTTCAAGACTGTAAACTAGGAATTTTGAAAATTTCAACCATTAATTAGGAAAAAAATTTTGAACTTTTAAATTTGTTTATTAAGAAAATCGAATTTGATAAGTCCGATTTCCAATACCAATTTTATGATGCCCGTATATTTTCTTAAAATCTATCTTTGATTTTCTTAAAGAGTCAAAATTAAAAATCGAACTATGAAACTTTGATTTTCTTAGGAAGTCAAATTGAAAATCAAAGTTTGATTTACTTAATGTGTTTTGGGACTTATTTAGGAATTATAAAGCCCTAAAATCGAATTTTGTAACTTTGAATCCAACCATTAAATTTTATAAATTTGATTTCAAAATGCAAATTTTACGATGCCCGCATCGATCAAATGAAATCTAACTTCAATTTAAAATTGAAAATCGGGAGTTATTTTAAAATTTTGAAGCTCGTCGTATAAATATTTTCCTTTCTAACACGATGCCCTCGCATAAGGGGGATATTCCATCCTCAGATTTCGGCGCCACGAAGTGTTACCGGGGATCATGTCCTTATCCCCCTCTCCTGCTCCTCTTTTCAACTTTCAGAAGCGAATGTTCAAGTATCGTTAAGTAGTTTGACCAATAAAATATAGCTAGTAAAAAAGCTATATTTATATGCAGGAGTGAAATAATTAATTAATGGGATGATCTGTTTTCCTTGTCCATGGGTTACGCCTTTTTTGGAAAGGAGTTGAAAAGGAGGGGGAGACGGAGATAGAGTTCCCGAATACGAGGTTGTAAGATTTTGTTCGATTCTCCGGGGACCCCAACGGGAAAGAGCCCGAAATTATCGTTAATCATTCGTTTCCTTTCGTCACGCCTCCCTCCCTTCCGTTCACTCTCCATTCACTCTCTCTCCCAATATCTAGGGAAAGGAGGAGGAGAAGACTAAGGTTGGACCTTTTTAAGGATTGAGGGTGTTCGGGTGGGTGGAGGGGAGTTGTAGCTGGCGATGGCGGCAAACGACTGGATAAACAGCTACCTTGAGGCGATCCTGGACGTGGGTCCTGCCCTCGATGACAAGAAGAAGTCGTCACTGCTGTTGAGGGAGAGGGGGAGGTTCAGTCCCACCAGGTACTTCGTCGAGGAAGTCATCACCGGCTTCGATGAATCCGATCTCTATCGTTCTTGGGTCAAGGTACGAGGAAACGAGTTTGATTTGTGTTGTTGGATTGTGTGCTCGATGGGTATTGGTTTGATTTTGGTTTCCGGTTTCTCTTTTGTGCGGGGGGGCAGGCTCAGGCTACGAGGAGCCCGCAGGAGAGGAACACGAGGCTGGAGAATATGTGTTGGAGGATTTGGAACTTGGCTAGGCAGAAGAAACAGGTTCCTCTTTCTTTCTTGCTGGGTTGTTTGAAGTTCATTTGTTTGGATTCATAATGGAATTGAGCTCTTCACATCATGGTACTGATAACTTTTTCAGAGAAGACGAGTTCCCTACTAACTTTCATCGTGCGGATGGTAGGAGGAAGTGGTCACTAGTTCAAAACTTGTCTGATTGTGTAATGGGGAAGTAACTAGAGTGTATAGTGTGGTAGAGTAAGAAGGCTAAGGAGGCACTGTGATTTTCTATCAAGTTATGTTCATCCCATTGATGTCTCCACTTATGTATTTCTGTTGCTAGCTTGAAGGTGAGGAAGCACAGAGAAAAGCAAAGCGCCATCTTGAACGTGAAAGAGGGCGTAGAGAGGCAACTGCTGATATGTCTGAGGACTTATCTGAGGGGGAGAAGGGAGATCCGGCTGGTGATGTATCAGTGCATGGGGAGAGTAACAGGGGTAGATTACCCAGAATAAGTTCTGTAGAGACAATGGAAGCATGGGCTAGTCAGCAGAGAGGGAAAAAGATGTACATTGTGTTGATAAGGCATGGACCTCCTAAACTTTTACTTTTATTGCAATAATCTGGCCTACGAAGTGGGGCCAAAATTATTTTGGTTTCTGCCCGGTGTTCTGTGCAACTGTTAAGTCATTCCTGTTTTCACCATTTGATGAGCCTGAACATTCTGCTTACCATGGATTGATATCTTTCCTGACTGAGGAGTATAAGCTTCATTTGATTGTCCAGGAAAATTATTATTCGTTATTTATCCACATTTTTTTTCCCAATTCCAAAAGATCCTGTCTCTATTGAACTTGTCATTCTAGTATTTTATGTTTGAATAGTACGTTCTTTTGGCAGCATCCATGGTCTTATACGAGGTGAAAATATGGAGCTTGGCCGTGATTCTGACACTGGTGGTCAGGTAAAGTTTTTATTGCATGTTGGTGTTTTCTAGTTCTGCAAAATGTGACATCCTGTTGTCTTGTTTTAAAATCTGCTCTGCTTGTCATGAGGGACGGCCTTTGCCAGGAACTATAGTTGATAATCCTGATCGTCCTTTTGAATGGTGGATTTAAGTTGTCACCAGTATCTTCCAAATTTTATCTTTCTAAGGTTTCTTCTAAAATTTGTGGGAGTTTAAGCTATTCATTTGACGTGATTGCCTCAGAAAGGTCCTTTTCAATCATTGTTTTATTTATGAAAATATTCGAAGGTTTTAAAATCCTCTTTTCCAGGTCAAATATGTTGTTGAGCTTGCAAGGGCATTAGGTTCTATGCCAGGTGTTTATCGGGTGGATTTGCTCACCAGGCAGGTATCGGCACCAGATGTCGATTGGAGCTATGGTGAGCCCACTGAGATGTTGGCACTGAGGAATCCAGAGATGATGGATGAGATGGGGGAGAGTAGTGGCTCTTATATAATTCGTATACCATTTGGACCAAGAGACAAGTATATTCCAAAAGAACATCTATGGCCTCACATCCCTGAATTTGTTGATGGTGCACTTAACCATGTGATACAAATGTCTAAAGTCCTGGGAGAGCAGATTGGCAATGGTCAGCCAGTATGGCCTGTTGCAATCCATGGCCACTATGCAGATGCTGGTGATTCAGCTGCTCTTCTTTCTGGTGCGCTGAATGTTCCTATGCTGTTCACGGGACACTCACTTGGCCGAGATAAGTTGGAACAACTTCTTAAGCAAGGGCGTCTAACCAGAGAAGAGATAAACACAACATACAAGATCATGCGACGCATAGAGGCGGAGGAACTATCTCTTGATGCCTCTGAAGTTGTTATCACTAGTACTAGGCAAGAGATTGATGAACAATGGCGTTTGTATGATGGTTTCGATCCTCTCTTAGAAAAGAAGATAAGGGCGAGGATCAAGCGTGGGGTTAGCTGTTACGGCAGATATATGCCTCGTATGGCTGTAAGTCTTGTAATTTTTCCAGTGTTCTTTTCTGTTAGTCCACGCTTGGATGCGCAATTTACCTAAAGATTGGTCAATTGACAATCATTAATAAGAACAAGAATATTTTTTTCTGTTTATTTGTTTAATTCTTTTTCTTCCACGCGTTAATATTTTCTGATTGCGAGTTTGCACCTGTTGGTTTGAGTGATTCGAATTTCTTAGCATCTGGCAGGTTATTCCGCCAGGAATGGAATTTCACCATATTACTCCTGAAGATGGCGATATGGATGGCGAGATGGAGGGAAATGAAGATCATTCCACCCATCCAGATCCCCATATTTGGTCCGAGGTTATAATCAGGCGCAAACAGTGTCTTGGCATTGCATTCTGTAGGTTATGTGTACATTAAAATGAGCACAAGTAAAATATTCGTATGATTGCAAAATTGCAGATAATGCGGTTTTTTAATAACCCTAGGAAGCCGATGATACTTGCCCTTGCAAGGCCCGACCCAAAGAAGAACATCACAACTCTGGTTAAAGCATTTGGTGAATGTCGTCCGCTCAGAGAATTAGCTAATCTGGTACCTTTTAAGTTTCTACGTTTTTGGTTCTGTATTGAATTCCTGGTAACTTTTTTAGATGTTCTAATTTTGATCATTCTGATTTTTTGTAGACTCTCATTATGGGTAACAGAGATGACATTGATGAGATGTCTGGTACTAATTCTTCTGTCCTCCTCTCTGTTCTTAAGCTTATTGACAAGTATGATCTTTATGGGCTAGTGGCATATCCTAAGCACCACAAGCAGTCTGATGTTCCTGACATATATCGACTAGCAGCAAAGACAAAGGTAAGCTTCATGCCAAGTCATGCTAATTATGGATGGAGTAATTCATTTGCTTATGGATTTTTTTTTTTTTTTTTTTTGTCATAAACATCTTACAGTTTGTTTGGGGATAGGTCAGAGTTTGCTCAGATGTTGTCATGTGTGTTAATCTGGAGACCCCATCCCCTCTTATTTTATTAAAGCTAATTATTTTTATCAGGGTGTCTTCATCAATCCTGCTTTCATTGAACCGTTTGGACTTACTCTAATAGAGGTAAGTTATTATTGTTTCTCGTTTCTGTGTTTATTCTCTCCACTGATATACACGGAGCTCTAAGAATTTTTCCTCTCACTTTTGTAGGCAGCAGCTCATGGCTTGCCTATAGTTGCCACAAAAAATGGTGGTCCCGTGGATATACACAGGGTAGGAATATTGGTCCTTCTGGGTATAGGTGACTTCTATTGATTCCTGCTGGATGGGCTAATGAGATTTCAAATTTACGGGGCAATGTAGGTTCTGGACAATGGCCTTCTTGTTGATCCACATGATCAGCAGTCTATTGCCGATGCTCTCCTAAAGCTGGTGGCTGATAAACAGCTCTGGGCGAGATGCAGACAAAACGGACTGAAAAATATCCACCTTTTTTCATGGCCAGAGCACTGCAAGACTTATCTTTCCCGCATAGCTAGTTGCAAACCGAGGCATCCACAATGGCAAAGGAGCGATGATACAGATGAAAATTCAGAATCAGAATCACCCGGTGACTCGTTAAGGGATATACATGACCTTTCCTTGAATTTGAAGTTCTCATTGGATGGAGAAAAGAATGAAGGCAATGTAAATGAAACTTCTACGGTTTCTGAGGAGGACAGGAACAATAAGCTAGAGAATGCAGTTATGTCATGGTCTAAGGGATTAAAGGACCGCAAGGCTGGATCAGTGGATAAGACTGATCAGAATGTGGCTTCTGCCAAATACCCGGCCTTCAGGAGGAGGAAATGCCTAATTGTTCTTGCTGTTGACTGTGATTCTCTGTCTGAACTTCTGGACATGACTCAGAAAGTATTCTCCTCAGTTGAGAAGGAGAGGAAAGAAGGATCCATAGGATTTATATTGTCAACGTCATTGACCATGTCTGAGATCCACTCTTTTCTAATTTCCAACGGTTTGAGTGCAAGTGATTTTGATGCATACATCTGTAGCAGTGGCAGTGATCTGTATTATCCATCTCTCACTTCCGAGGGTCGTTCCTTTTTAATCGACTTTTATTACCATTCACATGTTGAATATCGATGGGGTGGGGAAGGATTGAGAAAGACTCTTGTTAAATGGGCTGCTTCTGTCATGGATAAGAAGTCTGGGAATGAAGAGCCAATTGTGGCACTCTCCGAAAAGTTATCGACGGACTATTGCTACACATTTCAAGTGAAAAAACCTGGATCGGTACTCATTAGCCTTTTCCTAGATTTTCTCAATTACAAAAAGTTCTCTTATATTCTCAGCCTTTCCAATCTGTCAATTTCTTAGATTGCATTCCTAAATCATATGTTTGCAGGTCCCTCCTATTAAGGATGTTCGGAAAATGTTGAGATTCCAAGCACTTCGTTCTAACGCTATCTTTTGTCAAAATTGGACGAGGCTGAATGTCATTCCGGTTTTGGCTTCGCGTTGCCAAGCACTCAGGTACTAGCCTCTGTTAATTGTGAAGCTGTTTCTTCGTGCTAATATGATCGAGTATTACACCTATAAGAGGTCGTTTCCTGGTGTTCATTTTCAATTGTATTGGTTAGGACTCTGGGATTTGAACCTTTGTCGTTGAGCCCTAAAGAGTCATCACAGTTATTTCTCTACAAAAGATTCCTATAAGAATTAAAGTATGATTGAATCATTTCAGTGACATTTATATCTTCCATTAAAAGATGAAAAGGTAAATAATGATATAACTCAACTCTTCTGACTTAATTTTCTTCAGCTTTGGTTAAATGTGTAATGGCCTTTTCCCTGTTCTGCTGCCTCATCCGCTTAACTGTAAATTTATCAATGGAAACCCTGTTGAATGACTTCAGAATTTGATTAATCTATGCCATTGTTTTTTAACACAATGAATTGAATCTGGGAATTAATCGAGATGTGAATGTGAGTTATGTTCTCAGATACTTGAATGTACGATGGGGCATTGATCTATCGAAGTTGGTAGTATTTGCTGGAGAATGTGGGGACACGGACTATGAAGGGCTGCTCGGGGGCTTGCACAAGACCGTGATCTTGAAGGGAGTCTGCAGCAAGGCCAGCAGTCAATTCAACACGAACAGAAACTATCCTCTATCCGATGTGCTTTCTCTCGACAACCCAAACATCATTCAGGCACCTGAAAATTGCAGCAGTGGTGATATCAGGGCTTCCCTGGAGAATCTGGCACTTCTCGAGGAGTGATCAGATTCTTCCTTATACAACCTGAGTGGCCCACTCGTCATTACTCAGGCGACTCTCGTGTTTGAGATTTCTGGCTGTCTTGTAGGGGGGCACTAGAGTCCCATGGTGCTACTGCAGTGTCCCTGCTAGCGCAGCTGTGCCAAACTCCCAATAATAACATTGGTGTTGGTTATACATACTGGAAGTGGATGCAAAATGATAGACTAAACTGAATAAAATATCAAATTCAGGGAATCAAATTGCAACTCACCCCTTAGATTTCGCTCCTGTTCATGACTATATATATATATACACACACACTGCATTTCCTCCTTTCGTAAGGAACTCAAAGAGCCCCCTTTTTCGTCTGGTCTGTTCCTAGTCTTGTCCGGTCGACCTTTAAGGCATTTGCCAAATACACCGCACTGAAGGAGAACCGTAGCTAAGGCTCGGGCTTTCCACTTTAGCAGTCCATTCCGCGATTGCCCAGTTCGAGATTCCGCTGAATCGATCCTGATAAGGGGACTTCAAGTAATGGAGGGGAGATTTGCGGAAGAAGCGGCAGTGCGCCATCGCGCTCAGCCCAAACCCGCCGCCATTCCCTCCGGAGAAGACTCCGTCTGGGCGGACGTGTCCCCCCTCCTCTGTGCCACGTGCAACGGTCTCTTTCCCCTTCCCTTATCTCCATTTTATTTGCGAGGGGCGATGATGGCGTGATTGATTGACGATCAAAAGTTCGGCAAAGATCGGTTCTCGGGAGTTGGGTGTTGTTGGTGAGACTATTTGACGACTTGGGCTGATTGAGAAGTGGTCGGTGGGCTCAGCTTTTAGGGTTTATGCTCCGTTTGGGTTGTCGTAATATCTGTCATTTCAATTCAAATTAGGCAGTTATGGGTTTGTTATCTTATGATGTGTGTTGGTGCTTGATATTGTGTTTGATATGCTAATCTGTTATTTTATCTGAGATATATGGCTTTTATCAATGCTGGAATTTATTTTTTCTTGCATTTTGCATTGAAAGTCGCATTCTATTTAGCCTGGCTACAGAAATTCAAGAAGGTGAGCTCATACATGGAGAAAACTTCAACCTGTTTGCGGCTATGTCTGCACTGGAGGTAATGAATCTGTCTTGTCGTATTTGTTCATGAAGAACACTGTTCTTACTGCATCATTTCAGAAAACTCTATATTCTTTAGTAGTTCCTGCTATGTATAGTTATACTTTCAGTCATGTCGCTCTTCTTTTCAATTGTTTTAGAAGGTAAATGTTTCCCGTACTTTTGACGGTAATAATTTGGAAACCGATACTTATCTCTGCAGTCATTTCGTGCCGATATTTCTTTAAGCACTTCTTATTTTTTATCCTCCCTTTTTCAACCACAGCTCTTTCTCTTGAAATAAACAGATCATGGACCCAAAGATGGACTCGGGGATAGTTTGCAAATATTATTCACTAGATGAAGCAATTGAGGATGGGGCTGCCCCGGTTCCCATTAATTTTGACAAAACTATCGATGTCCAATGCACTATTGACATTATGGATCATCTCTTATCATGTGAGGTAATTGCAGTGTAACATACTATGCAGATGTAGCTGTTTATTGTGAATTCACAGGCGCCATTAAATCAATTTCATGTTCTGTGTGCGTACAATATTTATTGACTCTGGCCTTGGCTATATCCGATTGAAATGTAATCCATGTTATCTGCAGCATTTTTGTTGTTCTTCCATTGGAGACAGTATTTGATGTTTGGGGACAAATGTCTTAATTTGTTGGTTCAGGAAATTGAAATTCTAGGATATTTGACAATCATCATATAATTATATCCTCCTCATGCAGTAATTTTCTGAAAATTCTTTGCAATGTTATATGCACACCTCCTTTGTACATGTAACTAACTCTCTGTAGTATTGAATATCTAAGACATTCTGATATTTCATGACAGGCTACATGGCACAAAGGACATTCATTGGCTCAAACAGTTTTCTCCTGTCTCTATCTTCTCAAGTTGGAAAGAACTTCATCGCATGCTTTAC
Organism: Melastoma candidum; assembly: GCA_023653495.1. Taxonomy (NCBI): domain Eukaryota; kingdom Viridiplantae; phylum Streptophyta; class Magnoliopsida; order Myrtales; family Melastomataceae; genus Melastoma; species Melastoma candidum. Next base: position 11,521,083 of record CM042882.1, on the reverse strand, counting down.
TCCATTCTTATTGTAGAATTGTGCGTGCAACCTGCAAAGCTGTTGTCTCAGTTGTGTCAGACGCACGGACACATGAAGTAAAATATTCCAGCCGCTCTTCCTATGTTTACTTACATTTTAAACATATATTGCTGAGATCTTCTGTTGCGGATTTTGCAAAGCTGGAGCCTCACATATTAATGTCCTATTCTAAAAATTTGTGTATCTTCTCTGCTTTAAGTTGTTTTACTATGACATGATTTAAACCAGCATAATTTGTGAATTTACAGCATCCCCGTGTCTTGAACTGGAAAAGCATGAGTTGTATAAGTCGCTTTGTTGCTTTGAAAATGACTCCCAGTCAGTAGTATGGGCTGTTCAATATCACTTTTTTGCTTCTCTGCAGGAGGAGGATATTTTTACTATGGCATATGGCTTGCCTTTGAATGTCGAAGATGAAAAATGCTTAGCTGTTGTAAATGCTGTTGAAGAAACCATTGCACGACAATTGCGTGCCTGCAAAGCCTCTCCTTCTGGAAGAAAAGTTATAGACGGTATCATTTATTTTAGACTTAATAATTATCCTTTGAGAAATAAGAAAAGAAAAAGGAAACAACCTCACATTTGATCTTTTTTTTTTTTGGCGGAAGGCGTTGCTGAGCATGTCTTTAGAAGTATAATGAATTTTAATACTTATGGGAATCACTTGTATAGGGATGTTTTTTATTTGGTTTTCATCTTTCTAATACAGCTGATGGTAACATGCAGATTTTGAGCCATTACAAAATGATGTTGCATTGGAGGAAGGCTATTGCAGAGCGATTTTGTGCCGTTTGCGCTTTCGTAAGGTTTTGCCGGGCATTTCTCACTGTTTAATTGAACCAGGCAAAAATATGTTGTAGTTTGGAGTTGTATGTTTGAAAGTGACGCGTATCTCAGTATTTGAATTTGACATTTTGCTTTCGAGTACATTTATGATGCTCAAAATGAAGATTTTATTGTGGTTTTTGCATGGTGAAATGTATTCATGAAGTGCCTGTGGTACTTATGAAAATTAGAATTAGCATTTTTATTTATTTATTATGTGGAGGAACGGTTAGTTGTTAAGATTTAATTCGTAAAAAGGAAATAAAATTACCTGTTCTACAGTAAATCTGTTTCTCAACATCATTTTAGATAAGAAATGCATACCTCTCCTTCTTGTAGTGTTAATCATTGTGATTACTCCAGTTGAATAGATATTTCAACACTATTTTCTTTATCTCAGCACTTCTACCATGTTATCATGAGTATGAAGCGGCCACAAGGAAGGGGTCTGCTACTGGCTCGAAAACATATCGTGTCTTGCCTTTCTGAGTTGCAAAGCATTCTTAAATCCGAGGAATTTCTCAGATCAAATGTTTCTGGTAGTCATTCTGTTGAAGATGGGGGAACAACTGCTTCAGGCTGTCATCCGATTGGTTTTGATGCTAGTTTAAACACAAGGCTATCCGCTCCGACACCACCACGTTCAATCAAAATTTTCAGTTGGAGAGAGGTGTGGATTAAATTACCTATTACCATGAATAATTGTTGATTTGGTTTCTTGACAAATGTTTTCACTTTTCTAGGCTGTTGAGTACTTTACTAAGCTTCTTCAAGATCTGGACGTAATATGTTCCCTCCCATTGGATGTCTCACTGGAAGGTTTATTGCATTTTGTGGTTCAATTTCAAAAGACTCGGCCTGACTTGGTTGCAAGAGCTCATCTTCAGGTTATGATTGCTATCTATTCCCCATCTCCTCTGCTTGACCACCACTTACAAGAAAAATTTGAACCATCAGCGATATGATGCGACTTTCTTTTTTGCTAATGATGTTTTGAGTAAGATTTTACATTCTTGTATGTCTTTTAAACGTTGAGCACTTTTGTATGATTTGTCCTTGCGCAAAATGTGCAAAGTTTTACCTCTGCCCGAGTGTATCCAAGATGGTACATTTGTATGTTTCATTACATTACTGTACTGATTCGTCGATTTTGATGGACATGTAGAATCTTTTACTCCAAGATGGGGAACTTTATGGAATCCATCCAATGTTTGCTTTGATTAGCAAAGCTGCAGGATTGCCCGAGGCAGTCAAAAACCATAACATACAGCGAATGGAATTCATTTTTCAGCTTGGACTGGTATGAAATTCTGGCAATATTTTTACGCATCACCAACTTTACATTTTATATTTGTGTACCATCACCTGCTTATTCCCTTACCTCTTGCATTTGAAATTGTGCTTTTGCAGCTAGTTGTCAATCTTCTGAGAATTTTATGCACGAATGCTGCCTGGCAGAGAAGGAAGCTTGGGAAAATTCTTCAGGATTGGCGTGTAATTCAAATGCAGGTTCTGGCTACTGCAGCATCCCATTAGTACTCCAGATTTGGTTCTTAGAGTCAAAACCTCTACTGTTCCAGTTGTCCTCTATTACTCTCCCTTTTATTCAGAGTAAATGGAGATGAAGTTAGCCTTTTAAATGTAAACATTTATATCCTCACGTCATTCTTATATATAAGATAGATGTTTGTTTTTTGGAATTAAACAAGAATGTAGAATTTGATCCGCCTGAATTATTGGCAAACACTGGAAGTGGCTCTGAATAGTGACTACCTTTCCCCAATCATTATTGTCTTTCTTTAGTTTTTCTCATCCTTTACGGGCAACTTGAGTGACATATTTTCTCACTAGGTTCATTAAATGGACAAAAAAAATCCTGCTTTCTTTATCATCCTAGAGGAGTATGAGTGGTTACTAAATGTTTGTACGTCTGTAAATGAATTAGTAAATGAAAGTTTATCCTGTTCTAACATTTGTAATGTGACAGATAGAGATGGCCCTGAGGCAGGAAAACGGGGATTTGTCTCACCTGCCCGATGACTTGGTACGTTATGCACTTTTCTACTGTCAGGAGCACCCTTATAAATGATAAGTAAGCTCACATGCTTAGATTACCTGTCCATATGAGCTCGTTTTGTATTATGCATCTGAGGCAATCTCTCGAATTGACATGCAGAGTTTTCATGAGAATATTTTGAGACATGTCCTTCTCTGGGTCGAGGAGCAAACTTACTGGATAGCTTATCGTTTTCTAATTTTGGGGTTTGAATTGGAGCTGTATTCTCCCAGTGAATATTGCATGGTTTACTGGTACATATACAGTATCTTGATCAAGCTCGCTGAGAAGATGCACCATAGGATGTTAAGTAACAGCTCTTCTGGTATGCCTGTTATTTCTCCGTTCTCTTTCCAGAAAACTGGTTTTGACTAATGAGTTGCCCATGTCGTTCTACATCTGAATTAGTTGATGGGATGTTGGGTCGGTGACCTGATGAATGAGAACCTTTTAAGGATGTTGACCCAATTTGACATGTATTAATATAAAGTTAATCAATTTTGTTCGTCTACTTTAGCGGAACTAATCAAACACCACCTGCATAATTCATTACAACAACAATAGAACTTAAGCTTTTATTACTAGGGGGGTGGTTAACTTTCATCATTCGTTATTTGTTCTGATTCAGCTCGCTTTAACATGTTATGATCAAAGACATTCTCGTATATGATAAGTAACGCATCACATGCCTTACTCATACTATATGATTGTAATTGGTGCTTTTTGAGAATACTTTTGCTTATATGTCTAGTAAAGAGCAGAGGAAAGAAAAAGAAGGGTTCTCCTTTGGATGCTTCAAGAGAATTCCAGATTCCGGCCGTAGTCTTGCTTATTCAGTCCCAGATATCTTTAGCAGAGGGACTAACACTGGTATGCTTTCAGCACCTATCCGTCTCGGTATTTCAGGATCTATTATTATTCTTTTTTCTTGCTTCCAAGTTGCAGCATCCCACTGTTTTTTTCAACCTTGTAGTAATTAATCCTTGCAGATGCTTGCTGCCTTGAAAAACGAAAGGATGTTATCAAATAGACCAAGCCCTTTTAATACCGACCATGAGGTGAGCTTGATTTTCCTTACTCTGGAATCAGAAGGTGCTTACTTCCTAAGACAAGAGCGTCCATCTTTCTCATTTTCATGAAGAGATGATGGTCTTCTTGGTTTTTTTTATGAGTAGAGTGTACAACAGATAGAGTTGAAAGTTTAATTCATTGGAGGGCGTTAGTTTGGCTATAATTGGTGTGGATAATTTTATGAATTTCCTTTAGTTCTTTGTATGGATGGTTCAAATTGTTAAAGATAGACTACTGAGCTGGTATTCATTTTCCGCAGAGGTTTCTTCAACATTTTGAGGTATTACAGAAAGCTGGCATTTCCGAAGACATATCATACCGGTCTTTCCAGGAAGCCACCAAAACAGTTAGCTTCTCGGTGAGTTTTTCCTCTACACTCTTAAGCTCCATTGTTGATGATTGTTCGTGTTTTTCTTTACGTGTAGCATGGAAATTGGCTTTGTATTGCTCCAAAATAGACCCTCGCCACGTACAATTACTTCAAGGATGCTCAGAGGATAGCTAGAGACATCAAGCACCATTTTTTGGGCGACCCAGACAGGCTATCTGAACTGCAAAAGATTGAGCAGGTTGCGGAGCACAACAGCGTCGCCCTAAACGTGGTTTGCCGGTTAGGATCCTTAGACTCCTCACTGAAGGTCTCCTTTGAATTCAGCAACCATCCCTTCTTTGCTTCTATGGTAGTCAAGAGGTCATCCTGAGTTTTGTGCAGTAGCTTTCACATTAAGGCCTCTTTTTCTTTACCAATTTTGTTTGAACCTGATTTTGTTGCATAGTAGTAGGCTTCCCTAAACTCCATATCTTATAATGATTATAGCATTTTCTCCCTCCAAATTAAAGTGAAAAGGAAGAAGGCAATCAATGTATTGTACTCATGCCTTATCCTATCAGATTATAGTATTTGGTTAGTTATGTCACACCTGGTGATGAAATTCATGCACGTGAAACTGCTTGTTCATTTGTTTATTTACTATTCAGCAACAGGGACATTCTTTATTGGTGAAGATGGAGGTAAATTATTTGTCATGTGGGTGGTATGGAAAGGTAGGAAGGATGGTTTTTCAGATGCACTTGCAATTGAAAGCATGTTTGGGATGATTCCCTCTAGGAATCACTAGAATATATAATATAATGGAAAGCAAACATTCAGATGGGGGTAATTTTCCTTAGTTATCATTGGTGGGTGATATTATGAGATTCGAGGGGTTGTAAGAGAGTGACATCCCACCAGTCCCTGCCTAACATTTCTTTGAATGTTGAATTGATTGGTTAAAGAAATCATTTTCTGAGGCCTTGTTTCTGATTTGTTGATGTTGGGTATCCAGATGAACATGCATTTAGCAGGTTTGTGGCTGGAAACGTGTTGCATCTCTGGTCCTCCCCCTGAATACATTTTTCACTCGAGGGAGTTGTAATCGTTGGGTTGGATCCAACTTGAACCATGTTTGCTCTGTTGTTGTGATAAAATTGATTGGCGGTTGGAAGCCAAACAAGCATGTATTCTCGAGGGAACAATGATTAACCCAAAGTAGTATTTTTTCCATCAAAAGTTTAAGGATAAATATTCCTTTTTGAGCTTCACATTTAAAAACTTTTTTTTTGTCCTTATATACCCAATTATAAAGTCAAACAAGTCAAATATTTGATTTACTGTAATATAATACTTGATTATTTGGCGTGACTTGTTTAACTATCCAACTTGGGTAATTTAAGACATATTTGATCTTCCCAAGTTGCGAAAGAAAAATCCTACATCGCACAATTTCCCCGCTGTCATCACGGGCTACGAGTGGCCTTTTCGTGTATTGGAGTAAAACCCGGGCTTTGTTTCTTATTAACGTTGATTCGTAAAATATTTTGTGAAACAGGTTGGTCAAATCTAAAATACGTCAACTAATGTCAATGAACTTGAGTTTCAAACTCAGAGTTTGTTTTACAAAGAACTCTGAGTTAGTTCAAGTATTTTTCGATGAACTCTGAGTTTAAATTCAGAGTTCATGGGCAGTGGATGTGGACACATGAACTCGGAGTTCGTTTTACAAAGAGCTCCGAGTTAGTTCAAGTATTCTCCGATGAACTCTGAGTTTAAATTCAGAGTTCATGGGCAGTGGATGCGGACACAATTTTTGTAGATTATTATTGCGAAATCGGTTAGCTTTCGGTGTTTTCTTATAATAATTGTAGAAATTTAGGAAAATTCAATGTGGGAATTCCAAATTTCTTAATTTATGTGATAATTTGTTGCAATTAGTGTTTCAGATGTTCATGGGAAGACGACAATGTCGTCGATAGAGATATTGGTTTTTGCAAATGAGAATGTTTGATTACATTAGTTATGATAGAGGTCCCATAAAGAGAATAGAAGTCATTGAAATAATAAAGTAAGATGATATGGAGCGTATGTTATGTGTTGCAATGCGTTTAGTATCATCAAGGAGACTAAACGTTGCACATAGATATCCTGTTATTGAGTATAATAATGTCAGGGTGAAGTATATGTTAGTGCCTCTTCAAGAAGATGATGATGTTAGATTGTTTATTAAGTTTGCTCTTGCAAACCCAAGACATATTCAACAAATATATGTTCTTGGATTAAGGGATGAAATTGCACCTCCAGAAATCGTCCTCTTTCATTCGAAGAATCTAGGGTCGTAAGAGTTGAGCAGGCACCGGTGGATGTTGAGCGTTCGGTAGAGGATGAGCGCTCACCGGTAGAAGTAGGTGGGTGCTATCCAGTTGGAGAATCTTCAATAGCTCCGATAGAATAAGAACGTCATGTCCCTGATTCGATTATGGATTCAGAAGTAGATGTTGACACCGACGATGAATTATTTAATGATGTTAACGCTGGTAGGGAGATGTCAGATGATTACTACCTTGCAAATCAAGGGGTGAAAGTGGTTGAAGGTGGTGAATGGTCTAGTAGAGGAAAACAGAAAGGGATGCCCTTGCCATTTTATGATGCTTATGTTGATGATGTTAGTCATGGGTTTGATGAATACGAGAATGACCCGATTAGGCATGAGAGTGATTATATTGAAGATTTTCATAAAGGAATGAGGTTCAAAGACAAGAATGAACTGATATTTTGGTCGAACAATTATCACATATAAAACCACTTCAACTATTAGGTATTTGAATCGAATACAAAATTATGGTCTGTTTATTGTGATGATTCAATAAGGGGTGTAAGTGGAGGTTACGTACGATACAAAGAGCGTGCGATGATGAGTTCGAGGTGACAATAGTTGGAGAGTCACATAGGTGCTTGAATCCTGTTTTATCACATGATCTTGAACGACTGGATTCTAATTTCATGACACCATTATTTAGACAATTCGTAAAGGAAACTCCGGAGGTTAAGATTACATTTCTTCTCATTGTAATTAAGGAGAAATATGAGTACGAAGTACCTAGAAGAAGAGTATGGGATGCGAAAAGAAAAGCAGTAGCAATGGAGTATGGTGATCAAGAAGAATCGTATAATGAATTGCCACATCTTTTGAATACGATACGTACAGCGAATCCAAGTACACACGTTGATTGGGGTGGTTCTTATACAGTTGGAGATTCACAATTTGAATTTCAAGGGGAATTTTGGTGTTTTATAGCTAGCGTTAATGCATTCCGATATTTTCGCCATGTAGTTAGCATTGATGGTATGTTTCTTTACGGGAAATACAAGCATAAGTTATTAATAGCTTGTAGCATTGATGGAATGAATCATATCGTTCCTCTAGCCTTTGCAGGAAAGCTATCAATCATGGGGATGGTTTTTGAAATGTTTGAAACGGTATGTGGTGGGAGATCAGTGTCAGGGAATATTATTTGATTTCAGATAGACATTCAGGTATTGAAGCTGCGATTAATGATGTGGAGGTTAGTTGGACTTATCCAGTTGCATTTTGGAGATTCTGTTTACGTCATGTGGCAAGCAATTTCAATACTCGATAAATGAATGTCATCGGTAAGAAGAGGCTCGTGATTGCTGCGAGGAAGTCTATGGAGGCTAAGCTCTGGCATGTATTCCGTAATCTCGTTGAGGTAATACCAGAATCCGCAAATTTCTTCGAAGAGATGAGTCTAGATCAATGGGTTTTGAGTCACGATGGATTCCATCGATATGGCGTTACGACAACAAATCTAAGTGAGAGTTACAACTCCGTGATAAGGGGTGCAAGATCTCTCCCAGTTTCAGCTTTGGTTAGGAAGACATTTTATAATTGTGTTGGTTATTGGATAAACAGAATGGACGAGGGCGACGTAACTATAAATAGGGAGGAGAAATATACTAAGATGTGTATGGAGCGACTCAACAAAGGTGTATTGAAAGGAAGGAAGTTTAATGTCACAATGCTTGATCGTGATGATGGGAAGTTTGATGTTAAAATGAAAGGGCAGCTTCAAAATAAGAGAGCGTGCTTGCGTCGAAAGACATGTACATGCAGGAAATGACAAATTTATCGCATTCCTTGTTCACACGCACTAGCTTGCTTTGCGTCTGTCAATGTAGATGGTTCTGATAGCATTGCAAAGTATACACTTGGAGTAATCAAAAGGCCATTTACTCCTAAAACTAGAATTCATTTGATTGTAAAGAAGACTGGCCAGAATACTCATTCCCAAAGGTGTCGCCCAACCCCAACAGGGTTAGACCGAAAGGGCGACCAAGATCGACGCGATTCCATAATGAAATGGATTTGAGAGAACGAACAACCAAGTTGACATGCGGTATTTGTAAACAACAAGGACATAATCGACGTCATTGCCCGAATAAGTGAATGATGTATGCTTTAGTTGAGTTGTTTATTTATTTTCCATTTAAATTGAATGTTATCAATGTAATTTGCATTTGCTAATGATTTCCTTCATTGTAGGATGGATCCCGGACCTCAATCTACGGATTTGTTGCATGCTCAGGAGCAACACAGGTCTTCCGTCATTTGGCATGAGAACTACAGTTCGGTAAGTTCATTTTCAATGGTCATTAAATATTCTCATTAATGGTTTGATGATATTTTTTCTTTTTCAAAACAAGCTCTTGAAATGTGTCTATCAAGAAAGCGCCGTCAAGAGAATAAGGCGAGATCCACGTATGGATGTCTACTTGAGGCAAGCGAGGTTTTATGGTGTTGCGAAGATGCCATCTGTTCAATTAGATTGAACTCTAATCACATGCTTAGTTGAGAGGTGGATGCCAGAGATACACACATTTCATATGATCCATGGAGAGAGATGACAGTAATATTGCAAGACGTGCAAATTCAGCTAGGATTACCGGTTGAGGGTGACCTAGTCATTGGCTCCACAAACTTCGACTTTACCACTGTTTGTCAACATCTTCTTGAGGATGTTTCGGGTATACAATACATGAAGGCTACCAGGGTGAAATTATTGTGGCTCGCATCTCGTTTTGATGTATTGGCCGAGGATGCAGCTGAGGACCAGGTACGTATGCACATGCGAGCATACATACTATAGTTGATAGGGTGCATGCTTTTCCCGGAAAAGTCCACCAATTTGGTCCATCTTATGTAGTCGTCATTACTTGAGGATTTTGAGGTGGCTGGTACTTATATCTGGGGATCTGCATACTTGGTTTGGTTGTATAGAAATTTATATAGAGCATATCTCAAGAATGCATCTATGGTAGCTGGTTGTGTAGTGCTGGTACAGATATGGGCGTGGGATAGATTCTTGCATTTGTCGCCCCTTAGACGTCGTACTAGACATAGAGAGGGCTTACCATTAGCACACTGATGGGCGCAGAGTTTCGACACCAGGACTCTATCCATGCATGTCTTGTCGGTATATAGAGAAGCTCTTGATAAACAGAGTCTAGAACATGTACATGAATATTTTTTTTGAATGTATCAAAATAAGTCTAAATTTCATATGTTAAAGTTCGATTGTGTATTTTCAAATTATTTGGCATCCGTAAGGAGTTGAGCAACCATTGGACCAACAACCAGAGCATCATGATGATCAAGATATTGATCATGAGTTGGAGCACAATGAGGAGGAGGTTTCCGCCGATGAGCACAATGAGGAGGAAGTTGGCAACGATGAGATGGAAGCTGACATGTTTGACTTGACGCGATGATTGAAGCAGGTGGGGAGGACTACATGCTGAACGTGATTGAGGAGCCCCCACCACCCGATGTGCACCTCACTCCGCAACTCGGTCAACCATCATCGTCAAACACTCCGCCGGCATCTATGAAGGCTACTAAGGACTTTCAATATCCTGTCGATGATCAAGGTAATCAGATGGCATCTCAGCTCACCCAGCTCACCCAGATCGACCGTATTATACTGCCCTACATTCGTCGAAGGAAACATCGAAGTTGTAATTGATGTATGCTACAAGACGAAGATATTTTGATGTTTTTTTGTGTTTTGATTGAAAACTTTGTTGTATTAACGGAAACGTGACCTTCTTTGTCAGTTCATGCTTAAAACTTTAGTTGTGTTTGAAACAGGGGAAATAGAGACTAAAAATGTTTCTATTATTTCTAGAATCGGAAAGAACTCTGAGTTTCAAACTCAGAGTTTGATCCCTCCCAGCCGAACTCTGAGTTTAAACCTCAGATTTCAGAGGACTTAGAAAAAAATCATAAAAACGCTTCACTTTTGTCAAGTGGCAGATGAAACTTTGAGTTTTAAACTCAGAGTAAAGACGAAGTCCACTGAACTCTGAGTTTTAAACTCAGAGTAAAGACGAAGTCCACTGAACTCTGAGTTTTAAACTTAGAGTTCACCGAGATAACTTGAACTCTGAGTTTTAAACTCATAGTTCAGTGGACCCCGTCTGAACTGAGTTTTAAACTCAAAGTTCATGTGCTCGCGTCCACTGAACTCTGAGTTTAAAACTCAGAGTTCGTCGGGAAATGCTTGAACTTTGAGTTTGAAACTCATGGTCATTGGCATTAATTGATGTTTTTTAAATTTAACCGACCTATTTCACAAAATATTTTACGAAGCAACATTATTAAGGAACAAATCTCGTAAAACTCGTAGCCCTTGCAGGGACATTCGGTGTCTTAAATCCATATTCAACCAAGAAAAAGAGGTTAGATCTTGGATAGAAACTTTTTCAATCTAAAGTTCTTTCATAATTTGAGAACGAGGAAGAAAATTAATGTCATATATTAATTAAGTTACTCACGTATAATAAATATTAAAATTAAATAAGTCACGTCGATTAACGAAAATAATTCAAATTTACTATCTTACAATTAAGCCATAAAAATTAAAGTTCAAAATAAAAAGAAAAGACCTGTTTTGAAAGAATTAAAAGGATGTTTTGTCTGGTGATTTGGAATCATTGAATAGACAAAGAGTTGGCTTATGATAATCACAATGGTAGGAGAAACGTTCCAGTGAGTGTGTCCCCACATTAACTGGACGCCTTGAACCACGTGGCGCATAGTGAATGGTTAAGACGTGGGAGTGCACGGTGCTCTCATCTGCAGAGGATCGCACGGCGCAAAAGACATGCGGCACAAGGCTACCTTACCAAGAAGCCAAACGCTTGTATTATGTATCAGTTCCAACGTCCCTTGTCCTAAAATCTGACTGCCAAAAAGAAAAAGAAATAGAAGACAAAAAGTGGGGAGTTAAAGGCAATGCCAGATCCAAAATCCCAAAGAAGAGAAAGAAAGAAAAAGTTGGGTACGCGAAAGTAAAAGCCTGAAAGAATAATATTTGTTTATTATGGCGTTGATTGTTTTTGAGTCTGTTGCTGGTGCTGTGCTGTGTTGTCATCCCTCAGTACTCCCAGATTTGGAAACCTTTCGGAAAAGAGAAGTAAATAAAAGAGAGAGGGAAAGGAAAACGAATTGTTGGTGAGGGAAGTCCGGCGACGATTCCACAGCAAGGACTGGTAATAAAAGGCCTAGTTGGAGGAGGGGGTGGACTTTTACCTGGTCTCTGCCCCTCTTCCTCTTCCTCTCCCTATCTTCGAGCTCTTCCTTTTCCTCTTCCCTCTTTTTCCCGGCGATTTTTGTGTTGACTTGCTTCTGGGTTACAGGTGAGGTTTGGTCAAGGTGGCATTTTCTTGTGGTTTGTTTCTGCTTCTTACTCGTGGATGTGTGTACTTTTGTTTGATTGTGGAGTTGAATTCTGGGTTTGGATTGGTGTGGTTTGTTTGGTTCGGTCATCAGTAGAATAGTAATTTGTCGGATAAGGGGCTAGGGTGGTGTTCTCTAAGAACGTGATTTTTGTTAAAGATTGAAGCGCTCTCTCTCTCTCTCTCTCTCTCTCTCTCTCTCTCCATGTCCAAAGTTTTGACCCCATTGAATCTGTTCTTGGGTCGGGCTGCAGTTCCAGCGTTTTCCCTTCAAGAAATTGAGAAGTAAAAAATCTGCCCTTTTGCTGGACTTGGTTGTCTCAGGGTTCTTCGTGATGATTTTAATGTGGTGACTTGTTTTTGTGTGCCCAGTTGATTTCTCGGATCTTGATCGTGTTATCTGCCTTGCACATGTCGTTTTTCTTGTTCTCTGTGTTGGTTAATTGCGGAGAGCTGATACTGTCAATGTCTGATGTCCTTCTCGTTTTGGCTGTGATCATCTAGAGGCTGGTGATATTCAAGTAGTATGTCGGGAGGGGGTACCCAGAATAGCATAAGAAAAGCTCTTGGGGCTATCAAGGACACAACTACGGTTTCATTGGCCAAAGTCAACAGTGACTACAAGGTATACTAGCAATGCTTAGCTTATAAATACGATTCATCCCTATCCTTCTTTAATAATTTTGCTTTTTCGTGATCTCTAGGAACTAGACATCGCTATCGTGAAGGCAACAAATCACGTCGAGCAGCCGGCAAAGGAGAAGCATGTAAGAGGTTGGTGCTTGATGCCCTTGTCCCTTACCCTCTCAATCATGTGGCGTGTCTATTATAATAGAAAGAATGTTAGCCCAGTTGTCTAACATGGTGACTCTCCGGTTCTTTCCAGCCATCTTCGCTGCTGTTTCAGCTACAAGGCCACGAGCAGATGTGGCATACTGCATTCATGCTCTTGCCCGACGGTTATCAAAAACACATAATTGGGCGGTATGTTCATCTCTTGAAGTTGATTCATGGCTGACAAAATTAGCGGGTGTATTATAACCTACCTTTACTCAATTTATGCCTTTGTACACTGGCATTTCCATCATATTCCAACTATGCTGTTCTCCTCAAGTTATGGATTTTTTACCTTGCAGTGTATGGCTAATTAGCTTCTAGTTATTTGTATCACAGGGCGAACTTGTGATTCTGATGTGAGGGCCTTCTCTTGTGTCCAAACCTTCAGAATTTCCTAATCATTACACTATGATGCTTCATTGTAGGTTGCATTGAAAACATTAATTGTAATTCACCGAGCTCTTAGGGAAGTGGATCCAACTTTTCATGAAGAATTGATCAACTATGGCAGGAGTAGAAACCACATGCTTAATATGGCCCACTTCAAGGATGATTCCAGCCCGAACGGTACTTCACTCATCACTGTTTGTCATCGACAATCTTCTGGAAGTGTTGCCATATGATATAGATTAATGGTTACTGGACATGCTGCACAGCCTGGGATTATTCTGCATGGGTTCGCACATATGCCTTATTCTTGGAGGAAAGGCTAGAGTGCTTTCAGGTTTTGAAATGCGACGTCGAGACAGAACGCCCTGTGAGTTACATGAATTCTCAAATCATGTCTTTTTCGCATGCTGTACATAAACCTTCTCGGCAATTCCAAGATATTTCTTATCAGAGCAGTATGCTGTAAAGTTTTTCTAATTAGTCTTCCTTGTAATGTAAAGAGGACATGTGGTATTCTTATGAGTTGGCTAGCATATAATTTTCACTACTATGCATGTCTCTCAATTCGTGAAGCAGAAACTAAAAGAAATAGAAACTGGAGAACTCCTCGAGCAGTTGCCTGCATTGCAACAACTTCTCTTTCGCGTACTTGGTTGTGAGGTTGGTGGGACTTTCCTTGTGTTCATGTGTTACCTGCATATTACCTTTATGTTTTCAGAAATACAACTCTTACATTGTGATTATCCACTGCACTCAATGGTAATAAGTTATTATTTTTTTTTGCAGCCACATGGGGCAGCTGCAGATAATTTCGTGATTCAGTTGGCACTTTCAATGGCATGTGCTTTTCCATAATTTCATTTTTCTTTAGCTTCACTTTCCTGAAGATGCCGGTTTTCATTTTCTAGTTTCTGATTTTCTTTCCTTTTTCATCTTGTGCAGGTGGCTTCTGAGAGTGTTAAAATTTATCAAGCTATAAATGATGGCATTGTTAACCTGGTCGATAAGGTGAGAAATGACACTCCTGTGGATGAGAAATATTTGAGTTACAATTTAGCTCCGTATTTTATTGCTCGTATCAAATCGGTCGCTTATTATATGGTTGTAGCATTGTAATCTACAATTGGCGTTCGCCTTTCTTTCACAATTACATTAAAAACCAACCTGAAGTTGTGTCCTGTTTTTACCTCGAATTCCTATTTTATCTCACATTAGTTCCTAGCCCTTATATCGGCATTTGATATGACACCTGTCAATTGGGGGATTTTATTGTTGCAATTAAATATTCTTTTTAAAATATGACAAACTAATGGCAGTTCTTCGAGATGCAACGTCAGGATGCAATGAAAGCTTTTGATATTTATAGAAGAGCCGGTCAGCAGGTAAGCCGACTGATATTAACTTAGTTATGTCACAAGTGAAGACCTTTCAATGTCAAGGTTTAATGTTTTTAATAATCATAGTTTGTTTGTGCAGGCAGAGAGACTATCTGAATTCTACGAAATCTGTAAAAATGTGGATATTGGACGAGGAGATAGGTTTATTAAGATTGAACAGGTCTCCCTCTCTATCCTATGTAATCTTTGTTAGGAACATGTGCGATCTAACCAAACACGTTACATTCCTCTTGTACAAATGCCTTAAGTTTTTCTGTCTACAAGTCTATAATTCTGACTTCAACATTTCGTGAAGCCACCGGCATCATTTTTGCAAACTATGGAAGAATACGTCAAAGATGCCCCACTGGCCTTAACAAACCGCAAAGAGCAGGTATAGAATGGAGAAAAGACCTACGTCCTGTTTCATATATCATTTTTAATCCTATGCATTTCCTCTGTACTCTAACTACCTGTTAATACTCCAGGTTATTGATAATAAACTACGTGCTCCCTCAGAAACACTAGCCATAGAGTATAAAAAATCAGATAAAATAGAGGAAGCACACTCGTTGACCCCTCAAAATGATGAACCCGAGCCAGAGCCAGAAGTAGTTAAAGAGGAGGCTCCTGCTGTCGAATCCGCGGATCTATTGGTATAGTCTTTGTTCATTACTTCAACACCGAACTCGACACCTCTGACCTCCTCGCGGAGCTAACTAAATATGTCGTGGTGATAGAATATCCATGAACCCAATCCAGTCGCTACTGAGCTGGACGAGAAGAATGCTCTGGCTTTAGCCATCGTACCGACAGGTTAGTTTTATTCTGTTCTTTCTAGATTATTAACCAACATTTACTTACCTATGATTAATTGTCTAGACGATGAAAAGGAGAGTGAAGAGGATAAACTTGCTGATAGCTTTGTCCATTAAGTATCTATTGGGGTTGATCAAGAGAGTCAAGCTTGATTTCCTCATAACTTGCTGCAGGTGATCGACCGACAACGACTAGTTTTAATCCAGATGGGACGATTGGATGGGAATTGGCTCTAGTGACGGCTCCCAGCTCAAACGAGAGTGCTGCTGCTTCTAGCAAATTGGTAATATTTTGCATATGAAATTCTACTGACTATGTTCTCTAGCTCTATTATAGAAGGTTTGAAATAAAATGACATTCTAGGGAACAATTTTAGTATCAAGGGTGTTGTAGTCCACATTTGCTATGATCTGCTGAGTTTTTGCTTGTGTCGACGATGAAGGCGGGCGGGCTTGACAAGCTCACACTAGATAGCCTATATGATGATGCAATCAGAAGAAGCAACCAGACGACAAGCTATAATCCATGGGAACAACCTCAAATGGCCGGCGGGATGATGCCACAACCCATGAATGACCCGTTCTTCGCATCCCAGGCCGTGGCCGCACCTCTCCATGTCCAAATGGCAGCAATGGCAAACCAACAGGCTTTCATACTCCAGCAGCAGCAACAGATGATGATGATGGGGCAACAGTCACAGTCAGCAGCGAATCCTTTCAGCAACCCATATGCAGCAAATGCACATCCATACGGTCCTGGCATGCAAGTTCCAGCGTACAATCCATACTCAAGCACTGGCCTGATATAGATTCCACATTAGGCTGCTTGCAACGGTTTATATCAACACAATGTACAGAAAGTGATGGGGATATGCGCTGTATACATGGGGTTAACGCAGAAACTGGCCAGGGATTCTTCCGTTATAGAAGTAGTGAGATTGAGAACATTTGGTGTGTTCGCTTTCTTGGTGGTCGGCAATAATGTTCCATGTCAGAAAATCATTTTCTTGTATTTCCTTGAACAGATTCATATTTGTTTACAGAAATACTTAGTAGTCATCATCTGTGATACTTGTTCGGTTGGCTAGTAAGTCCTAATGCAACAGGAAAGATTTTATTCCTGTCCGAGGAATCTTCAGAGCTTCACTTTAGCTGCAACCAGTTGCAGATTGTTTTGGTCCTCTTTCATGTGCGATTTTGATGATGAAATTACACAAACAAAGGAAAAATAGATTAATTCAAAAGGATTAGTGAGTATCCAAATAAGCCTCTTTTGGACCATTCATCTTTTCAGAAAGAACAAAAGGAATTAATGATTGCTTCCAAAAGAAGACGACCTCTCCCATAATTGTTACTGTTGTCCATTGTGTGTCTGGTAATAACACTCAATCCTTGAGCTTGAGGTGCACAAATTTTCAGGAAAAAAAAATTCATTGGAATACAAGTAGGAGAGCAACTCTTGAGGGGGATGAGAAACAGTCATCTCATATCAGTATTTCCCTTCTGTAACGTTCTTGACACAATACACATTCGGTTCTTTCAGCATATATTGCATCCGACATAGTTAGTCGTGATACCGCTGTCAGTATCTCCAGTTGCAGACTTTCTCGCCTGAATAATCATGCTTTGCGAGGCTTTCTATCGTTCTCCTGTTCTGTTACAGCTAAGGAACTGTTAGCATGAACGAATGACTGTGGAAGCTCTATTGAAATCTGATGTTGGAGTCATTTGTCTTGTGAGGTTGTTTTTATGCCAACCAAGCAAAGTTTGGGATACTCGCTCGAGAGAGGAAAAAATAGCCCTACTATGACCTGTCCGAAGATGCTCACGTGATTTTTGGATTCATCGTAAGGATTTCCTTATATTATCAGCCTCCACCCCCTTGCAAGTTCTTGAGTCCTTACATTACTATCTCTTCGCCATTGGCGGACACCCTGTAAAATAGCAATGGATCCCCGTTTGCATAAACTCTATGCCCTCTTCCTCATTTCCATGATCGGTATCTCCGCCGCAAACCCCATTGATGTCGACTGCGGCTCTTGTAAGAAGCCTCCCAAGCCACACGTCAAGCCCCCTCCTGTGTTGCCCCCTGTCCACCTGCCTCCAGTGACGCTGCCCCCGGTTACGCTTCCCCCTGTCAAACCCCCAGTCGAGCTGCCACCCATCAAGCCCCCGGTCACCCTTCCTCCTGTGACGCTTCCGCCCATCAAGCCCCCAGTTGAGCTTCCACCCATCAAGCCTCCAGTTACCCTCCCGCCGGTGACCCTGCCCCCGATCACACTACCTCCCGTGACCATGCCTCCAGTCGTGAAACCCCCTGCGAAGCCCTGCCCCACCCCAGCTCCTCCAGCAACTTGCCCCGTCGACACCCTGAAGCTGGGGGCTTGCGTTGACCTGCTTGGTGGCCTGGTACATGTAGGCCTAGGGGATCCAGTCGTGAACAAGTGCTGCCCTATTCTTGCGGGGCTGGTCGAGGCCGAAGCAGCAGTCTGCCTTTGCACCACCCTCAAATTGAAGCTGCTAAACCTGAAAATATACGTGCCACTCGCGCTCGAGCTTCTCGTAACCTGCGGGAAGTCTCCTCCTCCTGGTTACACCTGCACCATTTGAAACAAGCGACCCAACAAAAAGGTTCGGGTAAAACAAATTATTCTCACCCCTTTCGTCATGCAAAAAGGTTCTTCCCACGACGTGAAGAGTTTGTAAGATTTTTGCATGGCTTTTCGTCAAATCACTTGTCAACGCGTGCTGGCTAGCTATACCTCGCAAAACTAATCCACGTGCTTAATGTTGAATACGAATTTAACAATGTTGTCAACAATCTCACTATAAAAGTTCTTCATTTTTGGGATCATTCCCAGCCTATCATTGAGCAATAATGCCGGCCCTTTTGTGCAACCATATTATCTGGCATTCACGTGAATGTCAGAGTCTTAGGAATGTTGTTTTCCTGATATATATATTCCAATGCATCCCATCAATTGGCTTAATGCCAATACATTATTCTTTTGCAGGTTGCTACAGCCTAGACATCGAATTGGCAAGTGGGGGTGTTAGAAGAAACATCTGACATGAGAAGGATGTCCTGTTATTCTTTGATGATTATGGGTGTCTGAATTTGTTGCTGTTTTTGCATCTGATTGTGGGTGAAGTGACATTTGTTCTCTCGTAGTGAGTCTACCTATCTGCGTTGTGTTTGATTGGACATCTTTCGAAAGTTGTATCAAAAGTTTCTATCTAGGCCAAGTCATTGCAAGAGTCTTCTGTGTTGAGTTTTCATCATCAATATCAACAACATTTATCCATAGCAATTTTAGTTCATGCCATAGACTTCTGTGACCACGAAATCAAGAGGCCATCTCGGGCAGTGTACATGTGATTCGTATTCAAACCGACATCGGACAGTTCATGCCTCGCGTATTATACGAAACGGACAAAATCCAATAATATCAGCCAACACAAACGGTACAAAGAACAAGGGACCACGGCCAATACCATTAGCACATGATTTTCTTGTCTGATCTGCGAAGCGGAAACAGCAATCACATCCCCGTCCGCCAGGGCAGATCTTGGATTCTTGCATAACGAGGTGGACATAAAATGGACCGCCCATGAGAGCCTCTTTGTACTAACCTTTTACAGGACAAGACCTAGAAGCAACTTCTAGGGGCCAATATACTACCTATAAAAATACTACCAAATTGCCAAGAGAGAAAGAATATGGTTTCCCTTCACTGGAAGGCGATAAAGATAGATTCATAACATCCATCCTGACATACAAAAAGAAATTTCGCCTGTACAGTAAAGAGCTACTACTAGTCATATGGAGCAACTAAAACAAATGACGAGAATCCTTAAACGAAGGCGTAACATCAACTAGAACTAATAATCAGTAAAAAGAAGTGAGGTAAAATCTCAGTCCCTTGCCGCTACAGAATGGTGAGATCTCTTAGTCCCTCTGTTGGGGGGACCCCAGAAGGGCCACTGGAGGCGGGGTAAATCCGAGCTGAAAAGCTAATAAGGAAAAACACAGCCACTGCCACCCACCAACAAATCAACCTAAGAATATTTCGACAAAAAGCTAACTTATTCTATGTGATAAAACTATACCCATGTTACAAATCCTCCTCTTGAGGATATCTGATCTAAAAATAATGGCCGGGGCTGAAGGTTGTAGGCGGTGAAGATATGGCAACACCGGTTGCCAGCAAATTGGGCCTGACTACGAAGAGGTGGATCCATGCATTGTGAAGCTATACGAAAGGAATCTTGCATTGGTCAACAGTTTCAATTTCGAGAGTGCTTCTTGTGCACGGCCCATCATGAGATCTATATAAACTGCTGTAAGAGTGGCTTCTCTGCTGGTTGGTAGTGCAGCTAGTGCTTGCGTGATTAACTGCAGAGCCAATTCATGTTCCCCTTCCAGGGCGGACTTGACTGCCAGATTCACATAAAGGGCGGCTCGTGCCTCTTCTGGCATGAGGATCTGAAGAAAACGTGCGTCTTCTAGTGAGAAGTAATATGTGGTTGAAGGACCAACGTTGAGTTCTTCAGAATCAAAGACCTTTGCAGTTTGGCACTGTTCAAAATCCACTTCACTGTAAGGCATTTCAACTTCCTTACCCCCTGCCAGGTAAACTGACAAATGTGCTGCTGCTTCATCAACCCTGTTCAATAGGCAGAGAGCTTCTGCTGCATACACATGGCCAAGATAAGCATGTACCTTCGAGCATTCTGGAAGCTGCAAGAGAGACAATGCATGTGAGAGAGCGTCCATGGGATTTTCCAACTCCAACTCCACGAATGCTTGATTCGTGAGGATGGCTTGCGTGAGCACTCTCATTTTCCTTCTAAGAGTATCTTCATACATGGAGAGAGAGCAATTAGTTATTTCTTGACATGTTCCTAACCCCTTCTGCTCTTTTACGTCACCATTGGCAGGAACCTGACCTAAGCCCACAGCTGGGGATTTGTTATCTTCCTCTGTCAATATCCGAAGGTTTGATCCTGTTGATTCCGAGCCATCTATGCCAGGTTCAGGAGGTAAATCAGAATCTTCTGACGAACTTGACCTACTTCGATTCAAAAGGTGCAGCGAATTGAGAAGACATACGCGAGCGAATTCCAGTGAGAGCTTGAGGTGGCCATCCTCTTCCGGAGATAGCTCTTTTTCTTGGGCAGGCTCATGATATCTGTCTTTCAATCCATTTCTTACTGCAATCCTTCTCCACTTTCCCTTGCCAATTACATAAAGCTTCATAGCTGACCTATCTGAAGCATCGCCTGTACTGATAATCCCCTTCTCCCAAGCCATTATACAACATTCAGCTAGTCGAAACCAAAAGATAGGTCGATTAAAGAAAATTGGGTGCGCTTTCTGAATACATCGAGCAGCCAGAATTGGCTTTCCAGAAGCCAGGTGTTGTAAGCCACAGTTGTATATGGTATAGAGTGATTTATCTTGTGAGAAACTAGACAACTTCAAAGGCTTATCCTTCCGAAAAGGCGAAAAACTAGAAAGCGCCTTCGCAAATAGGACAGATGACGAGTGATATTTCCTCATCTGTTGATAAACACATCCTAGATTGTTAAAGAACAGACCAGAAATCCCTGCCTCTGTCCGATTCCCAAGAGCCATCAACAGTTTCATTGCTTTGCGGAAATTTCCGCGTGCATACTCAAGCTGTGCTTTCAGGAGGAAAGCTGTGGATGAATCCCTCCCATGTACAGTGTTCATGGTGCCTTTCACTTCACGCTTTGCTGCCTTCAGGTTTCCCGTCAGAAGAAGAAATTGAACCTTGTAGAGCTGAAACTTAACCTTGAAGTCGACCGAAGAGACCGATTTACCCATTGTGCTTATAGAAGAATCATTAGACGATGGTACACATGGGGTCCTGGAAGCATCCTGCCCACCAATATCTAGTGTTGACAACATAGTCTCATAATCAAGTGTCTCCTCGGATAAAGTTCTTGAGAGGGAATTTTCTGAAGAAGCAACAAGAGACGACTCCAAATTCGAGCTATCGTTGATCAATGTACTTTTAGAAACAGCTGAAGATTTCTCGACTAGATTGGCCGATTGTTGCAGCACCGTGTTCCCGCTATCACTCTGACTAAAACCGAATGCTTTTTCCAAGTAATTGAGAACATCCTAAAGAAACCAGCCAGCATGAAAAGTTTAGGGCAAAAGTATGAACCAAGGAAAAATACACAGCCTAAAGAAAGTCAAACTGATAGGTCAATATAATGCTTTTCTCCGCTAATCAGTATCAATTCAATAAGAAATAGCATCTGGAACAAATCATTAAAGAGCCACATATTGCATTTACTACCAATACATCTTACCGCAGATATTTTGGCATCAGGGCAAGCCAGTGCTGCATCCAAAATCAATAGACAGATGTGAAGAGCCACTGTCTGCAGTTAGATAAATGTAGGACCACATTAATTATGATTCAATCACCTAAAAAGATGTCTCAAGGAATATATCTTTCCACCTCATCAAGGGGTGCGATATTGTTATACAGCGGTTCCAATAATGACAGTGCCTTTCTGTATTCATGAAGATGGAACAATACGACGGCCTATAAACAAGAATTAACAGGTTAATACAGAAAAACACAATTTAAGTGAACAACTATAGTACCAAACTTCATCAATGAGCATACAGTATTCAGTGTTGTCACCGAAACGTCAAACTCGTCTGAGAAAAGAACTACACTGTTACTTGAGACACCAAGTTGCTGGGATGACGAGGAGCTTCCTTTAGAAACTGTAATATCTTTGGTCCCAGATATGTTGGCTGTTTGAGTTTGCTCAAGAGATGATCGAGCAAGTTGGACACTTTTCTTCTGGATATAGCCAACAAAATTAAAATAAAGTCCATCATCATCAATTTAAAACAGAGGATGTAAAAATTTCATGAACAGACATGCAATTTGAGTAACACCATCTGAATCAATCTACCACTCATAAGCCCAAAATGGCCGAACAATAAAAGTCACAACAACTGGCTAAATGTCAAGGAAAAAACATATCCTTACACACCGTCAGCATTAGCAGTAATGTGACACTATCATCCGATTTCCCACAAATTATAATCATCCCATCTATACACTTCCCCACCTCCAACACCCCCCCCCCCCAAAAAAAAAAAAAGAAAAGAATGAAAGGAAATAGTAATGAGACCAGATCTTTTCAATTCAGAAAATCAGGCTAGGGCATTGTTTATATTTTATCATAGAACTGTGTAAAGTTCGAATCTATGAATATATCCTATGCAACAGCCTCACATGAATCAGAAGTTCATAATATGTAAGGAGCTTCTGGCAGAGGAGGAAATCAATGAGGAAAATGTGCAGTCACTGGAAATTAATAGAATTAAAAAAAAAAAAAAGAATAAACCCGTGGTGTTGAAGATGGTGTGGCGTACCTTGACTTTGTCGAGGGCTTCAAGAAGTTTCTTTGGGTCTGAACAGTCATCCCGAAAAAATTCAGCAATTGCTATGTTATGCAGCACCTAAAACATGCGGGAAGCGAAAATTTTCAGGTAAAAACGCTGGTGCCTTCACCTAGAGAATCTATGTTCAACAATCTCGTGATACAAGAAATTATGAACAAAACTCAAGTGGGGTTATAACTTCCAAGATAAAGTAGAAGTGATGTCATCATGGAAACATTAGCATTTCCATTCTTTCATATACCTACCTCTCATTCAATCAATTCAAGTAGAGGTTTTCTCACCACAAATAGGAAACCAAGACAACGGTTTCACCTTGATAAGAGTTCCCAAAAGATTATGAACTAAAATAGTAATTGTTCGATCACACAAAGATGCACCAAAAAGTACCATTCAAACACAACTCCAAATATTATGGAGGTTATTACACAATACACACTCGGTGGCATACTCCAATGAGCAATCTGATTAATGTTTGACCAAAAGAATCATCTTTAAAGACCAACAAAGATCTTAAAAATAAAGAAGCGCATTGCTGTTAAGCCATCTCATTCCCTTTTCCCTGGGCTTTTCCAAGAAAAGGAGAATGGTCCAAATAGAAGGATAAGTATGGACCACCAGTTTCTTGGACACATCCACTTCCCAAGATTTACTTGTCGGACAGGACCTATCTGTCTTTCCCAACAGGATCTATGACCCTATCACCCCCACTATGAGATTCACAGTTATCAACAAATATGGATGGCAGACAGTTCCACTCTAAAACCCTCATTTCTTACCCAACTAGGCTGCCCCGATCCCCCATCCACAATACCGAAAGAGAGATGATAGAATCAACACTCCGGCAACTGGATCAGCAATACACCGATCCCAGTAAACTAATCAAGCATCCCTAACTCTCCGCCACACAAGCAAACAGAAAAGATAGATGAGACCATGGAACCGAAAGCTCGAACCAACCAACATTGGCCCCGAAGAGAACGGGAAACAAAGAAAGATTTCAAAGTCCAAACAACCTTGGGATCGTCTTCCTTCTTCTGCAGCAACTGATAAAGCAACTCCAAGCACTCCCCGTACTTCCTCGACTGGAACCTCGCCAAAGCCTCCTTCGCCATCGCCGACGTCACCGAGACATCAAACCCAGAACCATCCTCCGCTGCAGCAAGATTCTGCACAACCGCCGCAGTAGACGTCGTCGACAACTCCCTCGCCGCAGATTCCATCCTGACCCTTCTTACTCAGATCCGCCGTCCCAAAAGAAAAAAGAAAAAAAGCCCCAAGACCCAAGATTCGAGGAAGAAAACGCTGATCCGGGAAGATGGCAAGTACTTGCCTTTCGTTCAAATTGGCATTTGGGGATGTTTTGGGGCTGATTGAGAAAACCCTAGAAAAGACCAGCTGAAGAGTTTTTCCTTTTGTTTTCGTTGCCTGTCAGTGGGTGAGCTCGAATCTGAGGAAATACCCAATTGATTGACGATGGGATTTAGGACTAGACATTTTTTACAAATTTTTGAAGAAAATGTGATAGTTATACAAAGAGAAAATAAAGATAAAGAGAAAAATTAATTTAATATTATTTTATTTTGCAATTTTTTAATTGCATGTCAAATATTTATCAGCTCTTTTACGATTAAATACTTCAAAATTAGTTTCATCTACGAAAATTTCGCTGTAGTTTGATAACGTGGAGAATATTATGAACTTTTTATTTATAACAATGAATTCATTATTTATAACGACGAATTTGAGGTAGCATAAAAATATACGAAGAAATCGCTATTAAAAACAACGAATTTTCTTATAAAAAAAAAAAATTGAACCCGTTGTTAAAAGATATATGTTTTTCACCCACCTTCAACAAACTTCACAACAATAATCCCCTTTTTTTATAAATAAGCGATAATTTAACAAAACATGACGACAATGTATAAGGTGCAAAAATTCAAACAAGTTCGCCCAATTAATACAAAAACGACAAAGTTCAAAACAACAACGATCTAAATAATAACAGAGCATCAAATCGTTTCAGGAGCAGCACCTTTTTCGATGTTAGCAACGTCAAACTGTGAGATCATCATATTGTTGGATTCCAATACTGGAAAGTGTAAACTTTTAATTGGCTTCAAAGGAGCCGGTTGAATATAGAGTTTGATGATGAGCCTTGACCTTTTGTGTAACAGAAGTCAAACATCTACTCTACAGAAGCTATTTACGTTAAGAACTTTCTATAAGAAATATTTTTATGATTAATTGATTGGTTAATGATTAATTAATCACGAAATAATTAGGATTTGATTAAGATATTATCTAATTAATTTAAACCGATTACGTTTCCAAATAACTCCATTAGGGATTATATTTTCCATAGAAGGAAATATAATCTTCTATTTATGGCAAGGCTCTATAAGGTTGTCTACAACCTTCTGTGGTGTTATACGACACCATATGACCGTTATTTGGGATGTCAATCATTACCATCTGTCAAGATACATTCATTTGAGTGTACTGAACAGAATGGTTTCAGTTTTAATTCATATGGAAGTTAATCTTTGATTATTTCCATTTACAGCAGGTTGCCGACCAAATTCAGCCATAACCTTCTGTAACGCAGTATACATGGGAATTCTATCATATTTTATTCCAAATTGATACGATTTGATTACCTAAAAGTATATATGCATGGGAGTGACGAATTTGATAATTATTTATTTTATTTTTATCTGATTTCTCGGTTTCCTTGTATTGCAGAAAGCTGAACGTGCAATCTTCTATTTTCTCACCTAGACTATTTCTTGTATAAATAAGACACTCAGCCACGATCTTTTGAGTAACCTTTACTACTCAATTGTATCATTCATTTTCTGTAAATCCAGAGAGCGTGTGCTGAGAGCTTGCATATTTGGTTTGAGTTTGAGTTAGTCACACGAAGAGCGTTAGCTGCAGAAGGCTGCATCGTTTGTGAAATCTTTTGGGAGAGTGACTCGGGGGCCACGAGGGACTCGGTTGGAAGTTGCGGGAGACGTTGCTGGGAAGCGCGGCTGGAGGCTGTGTGGCCAAAGTGCAGTGGGCCGGTGAGAAGGGCAGAACCTCGGGAGCATAGAAGGTGAGGGACTAATCAGCTTCTGTGGTGTAACGTTATTGGTGCTGGAAAACCTTGGGCAGGGGTTCTATTTCTGCTTAGCCGTAGTCTCGAGGGACCACGCAGGAGGACCTTGGGCAGGGGTTTTGCGTTTGCTCAGTCAAGATCTCGAGAGATCGCGCAAGGGAAGTCGCAGCTGGGTGCTGTGCAGGTGGAGACGCCGTCGGAGTGAAAAGTCTCGGAGGAAGTCACGACAGGTTGCTATGCAGGATAGGACACCGCCTGAGGGAAACGTCCGACAGAAAGTTACCTTTGTTAGTCACTGTAATACAAAACCTTACGGTCTGTGCTTTGAAAATTAGTCACCTGTAGTACAGAATTTTACGGTTTGTGCTGTGAAATTAGTCATCTCTGATACAGAACCTTCTGGTCTGTAGAGGATTGACATCTTTGGTACAGAACCTTACGGTTTGTGCTATAAAACCAATTCATCTCTGGTACAGAACCTTACGGTCTGTGCAGCAGATGGTTGACATCTTTAGTACAGAACCTTCCGGTCTGTGCTGTGAAACCAAGTCATCTCTGGTACAGAACCTCTTAGGTCTGTGCTATAGAGGGTTGACACATTGGGTACAGAATCTTTTGATCTGTGCTATAGAAGGTTGACACATTCGGTACTGAACCTTCCGGTCTGTGCTATGCAACTGACTCACTCTAGTGCAGAACCTTCGGGTCTGTGCTTTGCCACTCAGTCTTCTGTGGTGCAGAACCTTCTGGTCTGTGCTATAAAAGGTCTATTGTTGATCACCTTCTGTAATTGTTACGAAGTTAAGTCTGAGTGAAAACCATCCATATTCTAGGTGAAGAGTGTATGCAAGCAAATTGCTGAACCACTATAAAAGTCTTGCGTGCATCAAACAAATTACAATCACATTAGTACGTTTTATCTTACAGAAACCTGTCTACGGTTCTGTTTTACAGAAGCTTTCTTTCGCTGTAGGGTTTGTCGAAAAAGAGTTAAAAATCCTTAATTGAACTTTAACACTAATTCACCCTTCCTTTTAGTGTAATAGAGCCAAGGGAGTGTTTGACGAAGGCAGCTTTTCAATGAAGAATGTCATGTAGTCTTCCTCCTGGCTAACTAAATCCTTATTTATAACAAACAACTGAGGCTCGTCTTCTTGTACCTCATCCTCGCTATCTTGTTGCTCGGGTTGGTCGTATAGTTCTCCACGACGTCCATATAATTGCATATGTGAGAATAACTTCAATAAGTTATTATCTTGAGATATGTCTGTCATAAGATGCAATTCATTAGCTCGCCTCTATTTGCCCGAGAAGTTATCTCGGATAATCGATTTATCTTCAAAACATTTTAGTTAGTACAATATCATTACACTTAGGAGTAGAAAACTTACCATTACACCTACATGATTCCCGTGTGCGATTTGTAGGGATAACTGCGACACATGTACCACTTGTCATACCTAGCAGAGGAGTCCCAATTTAATGACACTATATGATTATTTCGTGCATTCCGCATGGAGATATATTGGGCATGGATATGCACCCAATTAACAAAATACTCTCCACACCTGTCAATTCGATGCAGACTAGTGTCAATGTCAGAACCTGCTGGCACCAGTTATTATTCTCTAAACTGACAGATGACTCTGTCTCCAAAGTGTCACCCTAAAACAAAGAAGCATATGAGTGGAACTCGTGCTCGTCGTGACTCTTCACCATCCAAACAATATGTAGATAATGTAGCAAGCACGTCATCTGTATATGGATGCGAAATAGCCTTCAAGTACAAACTATGTTAAGTTAGAGCACAAACAAACAACGACGCATATACCGACAATAAAATAAATGAGTTAGTTACCTGTTATGCGCTATGCCTATCAAACGCTACTCTATAAACGAATAAAACATGCATGGGGAATGTCCACGTGTAGAATTACGCCCCATCTATGTGCCAGTGGCATACCCTCTACATGCTTAGTGTGACGCCTAAGGGGCAAACTATGTGAAAATATATCCCACATTAATATCTATACCAAAATCAAACATCTAGCTGCCTAGGAAACATCTTTGTGGGAGGCGCGACATAGGTTACGGCATAACCAAGCAAGACAAGTGGATCCCCAGCTATAATGACTCGCAACCTCGATATCCTCAAGTAATGACACTCATATAAGATGCACAAGGTTGTCAAACATGTCTGAGAAAACTCTGGTCCTCTTCTATTGTAATATGATTACTTACTATCATACTTTCCCTTCATTTGAGCGACAAAGTTACCCAAATTTCAATAAACTAATTTAACTTGAAATGTCTTGCTTTCATTATAAATTTGTTGAATCGATCCATGCAAAATTTGATGTACTTATTTCTTGCTTCTAACTCATCTTTTCTTTTAATCCAAGCAACATAATTATATCATTTCTTCCTACACAAAGCAGAAACATGAAGCGGTCTTGCACCCCTTATGACGGAGTTATAACTCTCACTTAGATTCGTCGTCATTAAACCGCAACGATGAAAACCATAGTAGCTCAAAACCTAAGCCTATTGATCTAATTTTATTTCCTTAAAGAAATTGACTTGTGTATTGCTTTCAAATGTGAAAGTACTTTGCCTTCATGCATTTTCTTGCGGCAATTAGCCTTCTTTTGCCAATAACGTTATTATAACATGTGTTGAAATTGCTAGCAATGTGAGAATACATAATCTCTAATATGCAAACGGAGGCGCCTAACTAACTTCAACATAATTGACCTGTCGATACCCGAATGCCTATCCGAAATCAACATATGCCATGCCTCTCATCACCCACCACATAATGCTTCAAACATTTTAAAAACCATTCTCATTACTGAAATCTTTCCTCATAGATAATTGTGAAAGCAAGAGAAACAATATGATTCATGTCGTCAACACTACAAGCAATTAATAACTTATACTTGTATTTTCCATAGAGGAATATGTCGTCAATGATTCTTGATGACAATATCTAAATGTCGTTATGTTGGGACCGAAACACCGAAACACTATTTGAAATGGAAATTATAAATCTCCAAAAGTGTATGATCTGCCCCAATCGATGCACATGCCTGGGTTAGAATCACGAATGTCATTCATCAAATGAGGCAACTCATTGTAAGATTCTCCCCAATCACCATACTCTATTGCAACTACGTTTCTCTCTACATCCCACACTCTTCTCGTGGTACATCTTATCAATACTTCTCCTCAATAACATCAAAGAAATATAACTTTAATTTCAGGAGTTCCCCTAACAAAATGTCAAAATAAAGGTGCATTTAAGTTTGAATATAACGGTCGACGCTAAAAGAGAATTGAGGCAAGTATGTGGCTCCCCCAATAATTGTTTTCTCGAATTCATCAAAACATGCTCTGTTTGTAGCCCGTAATCTCCACTTGCACCCTTTTTCACAATCATAGCAAAAAAGAAACCACAACTTCTTATCAAATTCAAAACATCTGATAATTGAAGTGGTTCTTGATGTGATAATTATTCACGCAAAGATAAGTTCCTTTTTGTTATTAAACTTCATTCCTTTACAGATTTCTTCAACCATGTCATTGTCATTTCTAAAAGGATTTTTCTCATATTCATCATACACATAATTAACGTCATCAACATAATTGTTATAATAAGATAGTGGTTTCTCATTTCGTCAACGAGACCCTTCACCTACTTCAACAATCACCATCCCTTGAATTGAACAAAACTCTTCCTCCAACATCTCATAACCATCATTGACATCATTAAACATTTCATCATCAATGTCAACATTTGCTTCGGAAGCCATCAAAGAACCAATAATACGATGTTCAAGCTCCCTCCACAAGGGAACTAGAACATTCTCCAACAGGATCCAACCTCTTTACTTCCATCGGCTCAACCCTCCCCATCCATGATTCTGATACTGAAATGAGGCGATGATCGACTACGGAATATACCTTGGATTTGCAAGTACAAATTTAATAAGTAATATCAAATTATTCTCTTCTTGCAAGGGTACCAACATGTATTTCACTCATGTATTATTATACTTAACAAATAAATACTTATAGGCAACTATTAATCTTCTAAATAAAAAAAAATATAAACTCATTGTCGCACATAACATACTCTCTATACCAACATAATTTATGTCGTCACAGAGACCGCGATACCGGTACACTTGCGGGAAGGAGGCAATCAAAAGGGGAAAAAAACTCAACACCGAAGAGGGTTGCATAGGATGGACAGAGGAATGAAAAGAGAGAGAGAGGGGGGGGTAGGAGGCCAGGAGGAATTACCTATATAGAGGAGCCGCGGAGGATGAGGATGGAGGCTGGGAGGACGGCGGAAGGGGAGGTGATGGACGACCGGGGGACAGAAGAATAGACTCATGGCAAAATCTTTCTATCCGATTGTTATAAATGCTCCTGAAGAACTCTCTGTTAGAATCAACGAGTTCGCCTAACTTAGTTTTACTCTTCAAGTTCCAACTATACAATGAACTCGCCATTAAAAATGATGAGTTCGTATACAAAATTTGGGATTCATCGTTCCAAACTACGAGTTCATGGTATTCTCCACGGTTTCATGAACTCGCTATTTGCAAGAATTCCAAATTTTACATATAAATTAGTTGTTACTAATAGTGAGATTTTTGTAAATCGAACACTCGTAACTATGAGTTCAAAGCGGTAAAAGAGAAATTTTATAACGTTTTACTATATGGCAAAATGATGAAGTTGAAAACAAAGCTCAACATTTATGAAGATGTCCTGGAAAGATTAATCAAAATGGATACACATTGGATAGGGCTAAAAGACTGATTTCACTAGTTGTTAAAAGGATAGATTCTTCTTGTCTGGTTCCTTGTTGATCTCTTGGTTAGCTCTCATTCTGATGTTCCTGCCTCCTGCGAATCTTCATTTCCCTGGGAGAAATCCAGTATGGTGTAAGTCCGGACACCGGGGCCACGCCCCTCGCAGTCCATCGACCTCCCCAGCTGAGCTGCCCTCACTTCCTTCTGATGCTCAGTCAGTTCCGTCCCCTTCTGCTTCTTCCTCGCCATCTGCTTCGAAGAATGGTCGGGTGCCGCTAGCTCCACTCTTTTCGAGGTCCTGTTACGTGTCATCGTCATTGTTTGATGCATCCCTCGAACATTGCCTAGGTATATCCTGTCGCTTCTCCATAAGCTGTCGAGAATAGGAAGTAGAGTCTTGGGGTAGTCCAAATTTGTTTGCACCCCGTAGGTGGAGTTCCACAAGCCGACGGCAGGATCGCTGATGGACTGCTTGGAGTGGCGAAGAGTTTGCTCGAGGAGGCGTGCTTGAACCTTGAGGAGCGAGGAGTTGAACTCTATCTTCGGTTGGCTTCTGGTCGAACATCTCAGTGCTTTGAAGGAGAGCTGCTCTAGTTTCTGGAGAATGCAATCACTCCAGGATGATTTTGTCTGAGATAACCACAGTGCTAGTGGATCGGAAAAGATCTGCAGGCAAGAGGAAGAATTCCAAAGCAAAGTGCACATTTAGATGCAGTCGACATCAAGAGCATGGGAAGAAAATCACATTTGGAGAAGTTCAAGAAACTTGTTGTGGCTTTACGCAGACAAGAACACGACAACTACAAGGATTGCAGTGTCTGGTAATACTTAACACCTCCAAGTTCTACAAAATATGAACTAGATGAGGATAGCGGATGAACCTCGATGAATAAAAGGACATCTTGCTTTGAATTGATGCGCTGGGCTACACGTCCAAGAGAATCCAACACCCTGCACAAAGTATTGGTAAATATAATTCAAGCAGAAACAATTTCCCTAGGCAAAAGACACTGTTACCTTGAGTTCAAATCCTGCAGGTTCGGACATACTGCAGCTGCATCAGCCATCAACAACTCCATAAATCTGCAAGCATTAACCGAAGAATGAGAAGAAATTTGAATTTGTAGTAATTGATCATCTCAGCCATTACCTTAGCGTGACAGGCAATACACCGCCTGTCCAAATTGGTCTTCCATTAGCATACACCTCGTTAGTCAGAATCAATTCCAAAACACTGGTGAGCATAATCCCAAACAGAGAAAGGAGATGGGTCACTAGATTACTGTTACTCTCCGCAACCACGAGTCGAACAGCATTCCTCTGGAGGAAGTCGTTTAAAGTCAAACACAGTATATCTCTGCAAGAATTCCCAAATGAATCTTCAATGTCTGCTTTACTGATGGCGGCAAACAGAGAGACCCACACGCCACCAATGTTATTCTGATTGAGATCCTTTCTAATGGATGGAAGAAACTCCTTGAGGGCATCTCTGTGTGATTCCACATTGTTTGTATGAAAAGCTACAGCCTGAACTGGATAAGTTAAGAAATGGACAATGGTTGATTGGCATGCGGACACCAATTGCACAGACGAACTGCTATTTTGACCGTCCAATATGTCTCTTAAGCCCAAAGCAACAGCTTTCCATAAGTTTACGCAGGCCAAGTCCAAATGTCCATAGAAGAACGTGGTAACAATGGCTAGATTTTCTGACCAACCATCCGAGGAGAGTATAATCCGCACGAACTTGGAGACATCCTCCTCCAAACTTTTTGCATCAGATATTGACTGATTCAGCTGAAACAGCACGTTGAAGTAGAGTATGACCATATACGCCATTGGACAAACCATATCTCCGAAAGAAAAACAATGGATGGGAAGCTTCTCGGCATGTCTGGCATCCTCCACCAAGTTAAGTTGATCCATGTATTTGATATCCAATGTTACTTTGTAAAGTGGAGAGACCAGGAAAGAGGGTTCTAGCTCCTGTGATATGGCTCGGATGAAATGGAGCACCATCTGACGTGTTTCGTTCGAGTCTCTGTCTTCAGAAATATGTTTCACAAAGGATAGAATGCTCTTAACACTTGCCATAATATCGTCATATTTGTCCGAGTAAGTTTTCAGGTCCATCTGAATCACCTGCAGAAGAGATCTCAGTATTCTTATTGCAGCAGCACACTCTATGTCCCTACGACCTCCGATGACCGCGGCTTGTGGAACTCCTATCAGCATTTCAATGACTTCAAGGTAGAAATCGAACTGAGAATGACAAAAGGCAGCAATTTCATTGGGTATTGCCTCCAGGTAGACCTGCTAAACGTCACGTGTTCTAATGAATCCAAAATGACATTATCACTCGCCAGAGTTGTCCTCCTCCCTTCTGGTGGCAGCATAGAATGGTCAAGCATATCCAAACATAAATCCCACGACCCGTTCCCCACGTTTTCTTCCTTTTTACGAAATACAACTTCAAAAACAGGCTTCAACACCACTGTCCTGATGGCTTGATGATTGACTAGGGTGTGAAGTTTGTGCAGCAGAATACTCCAAGTGTCAAAGCAAGCAGACCGAACTGCAAGATTGCATTGACTTGAAACAATGCCCACAATAGGTGTCATAATGAGCTTGAGGATCCTTAACAGACCGTTTATTCGGCTTTCACCTACATCAAGTGTAAATTTTTCCCTGTCCGGAGTCTGTTTTCCCATGTCTTTCTCCTTGCCTGTAAGCAAAGGGGGTATAACAGCCTCAACTAGACCTTGCCACGCCACCTGAGCAAAAGAAAGGTTGCATATATTCGGTTAGGTGGTGAAATTATCATTAACATGAAATAACCTGAAACAGAAAAGAATGAATTGAAATAAAACATCCACAATCTACTGAAAAATTTGCTGACATTACAAGCACCTGTGAAGCAATCTGGACTTGCGGATCTGAATCTAAGAAAGCTGATTCGAGGACCTTTAACATGTCATTAAATACATGACGGTCCTTCGTAGCATAGTTTCCTAGCAAGCGGATAAGCCATCCCCATGCTTGTACTGCTTGGACCTTATACCCATCTTTTATCATCTCCTTCATCTTCAACAGCAAACTATCCTTCAGATCAATGCGAACTGCCTGTACTGACAAGATTGAACGGCCTAAAGAATCGTCTAATGATGCATTCTCTTTGTGATAATTGACTTTTTAAATTTTTTTGTTCAATGAATACTACCTTGAAGAGCATCAGTGTCGGAGGAATAACAGTGGGCTTGATCTTCAAGAGACACCTAACTGCCATATCCCTCGCTCTCTTGTCATCACTCAAAAGTCTCCTATATGTAGGAGGAAGCCACAAATCCGACGACTCTCGCATCATCTGATCAGTTTGTTCCACAAGCTTTATCACCGCCTGATATTTGACAAGAAGGAATTTGGGGTTCGCGTAAAGGTGCTCTCGGAAAGCTACTAACTATAAAGGTTCAACGATTGTCTTAAAGGAAAATGCAGGATGGACAAGCTAGTTTTCCTGGCTCTTGTTTGTACCTGAAAAGCCTCAAAGGTTGTAGACAAAGATCCAAAAGGATTGTCGATCGCATGAACGACTGCCATCACCAGCAACTGGAAATGGCCCCTTATGGCCTCTTCATCCAACTGCTGCATCGAAATGCACCACATTCCAAGATTGCAAACCAACTGCAACGGATAAAAATAGAAAGAAGTCCACACCTGTTCCGCCATCTTACGTCATGGAACAAGAACCTAACATTTTTGAAAAAAATCAGACCTTCATCTTGGTGGTTCTGGCGACTTCGGCGATCGACGCGAGTACTTCCCCAGCAACATTCCCTGCAAAAGAACCGAACAATTCGAGCAATAACCATCTACCCCTTTCTCCCATGTTTCAAAATAACGAATAAGGATCATTGTCACCTGGAATCACAGCAACGATCATGGGATGATATATCATGAAACCCAAACACTTCAACGCCAGTGCAGCACTGAAAAAAGAAAAATAAGAGATCTCCCTAAACATACTAAAGCGGACTGCGGCGGATTTTATTAACCGAAACAAAAAGAACAATCAATCCCAGGACTCAGACGCAGCGAAAGGACTCACATTTCTTCGTCATCGGCCGGGATGTCGCTGACCAGGTGAGGCAAGATGCTTCCGCAGCTCTCCCCCAGGGCCCGGATCGAGCTGGGGTTATCGCTCGACCGTCCCTGGAGGCATAACAGCTTGGAGTAAGCCAGGGTCCTGTTCCCATCGACGTTGGGGGAAGCGGTTAGGGCAAGAATTTCTTCCAGCTCGGCAGAAAACTCCGACATCCCTTTTCCCGCGTAACACAGTCCGAACTGAACTGAATCGAACCGAACCCGGGAACTTACAAAGACAACCTGCGACGGCGTCGCATAGGGAGTTTCGGCGCCAAAAGGGGGCGATGTGGGAGGAAAATTTTACATTATTTTGTTTTTTTTCTTGACATTATTAAATTGTCATGTTCACGATGGTTCGAATCCCATCAAGAGTGAATGACAAAAGATTTGCCTATAATATTGCTTAAAAAATAATAATCTCTATAACAGCTAGGAATGAGTAGGGCCGATCCGCTAACCATTCCGCGTAACTCGTCTTTTGACCCGACGGTTTGACAAAAGTCAAACTTTAATCGCGGGGCGTTACTTTTTACATTCAAGTCCGGTTTGAGCCGACTTCCTTACCCGATAAGTTATTCATCCCGGCTTGATAAATTTTATAAAAAATTAAAATTAAATATATAAAAAATAAAAAATAATAGTTAAATTTTGAAATTTACAAGGAGAGGGAAAGAGGCAAAGAGCTTGGGCCGAGCTCAAACTTGGGCCCAAGTTGAAATTTTTTCGATCGGACTCGAGCTTGGGCTAAATTATCCGAGCCCGGTCAGGCTCGTGCTCGAACTCGGACTGATGCATTTTTATCCGGGCCCAAGCTCGGGTAAGGGGTATCCGAGCCCGGCCCGACTCATTAGCACCCCTAATAATCGTGGTGGATGAATGATGGCTATGTAACTATAGCTCTGGAAACATCTCATGATCGTGACAGAAGTGGTTCAAGTTCCAGGTCAAGGTCATCGCTGTTGTCGCCTTCTCGCGGCTCTTTGTCATGTGGCTGGTGTTCTGGTTGTGGTTGTTTAAGCCGACTGTTGCCAGGAATCTGGTAGAGTCCTATCTGCTGGTGGTTGTATGCTTTCTCCTGTGAGTCCCATGCATCTGTGATGATACCTTCCAATGCGTCTCCAATCGGGTTCTTGTCGGCGGCTGTGTACACTATATTTTGGACATCAGCCATGGCTCTGGATCCGAAAGAAATCGAATTAGCCTGAACCAGATGACAAAAGCCAATGGCTGAAACGAAGAGAAGTCGATAAGTGTTCGCAGTCTTGGCATGTTCTTGATCGCGATCAATTTCTTCGTTCTAGTGTTCTTCATGTCGTCTAAACCGCCCCATGTGCAGCAAGGGCCTGAGGGCGCACACACATTTCGGATGTAAACTAAGGATAACTGACCGAATCACGACATGATTAATACTTCTTAATCCAATGTGATAAAAGGAAAATAAAGATATTAATGAAAGTTGACAATCCTGGTAGAATCACAAGGTTTTTAAGTAAATAAGTGAGATGAATTTATTCCAGCCACGAAAAATTTATCACCTTTGGCAAAACAGAGTAAAGCTGTGTCTAGAGAGTAGGAAAATGAGTGATTTTGCTAGTAAAAGGAAAATGATCAATTTTGTGATTGAATGCAATTGGTTTGAGCTCAAACAGATCATTTTAGTTCAAGATATAAATAAAACAAGGAATGTTCGACGTGTTGACCCAAGAGGCGGGGGATCCAAAAACTAAAGAAATAAATTTTAGCTCAATTCAATTTGTGAAATTCGAGTTATGAATTAAATAATAATAATAGTATGTCACGTATGTCGGATAATTAATAATGCTAAGCATAAAAAACAGGGCAAACAACCCCAACACACAACAAAACATTCACAACTTCACAATTACAATCTTTAAACTACCATGGAAACATACTAGAGTAAGTTCTAAACATGTTCAACCCAGTTCACCAAGTAAAATCTCAAAGCTAGTATGCGATCCACTCAAAATTGTCAAAATCGACGTCGCTTAAGTGTTTAGTTAACAAGATTCCAAATCATACATAGTATGTCTTGTTATATCCGTATTTAAGTTTGAAATCAAATGCTAGTTGTTTCATTCAAGATAGGCAAGCAAAAACTGATACACGAATTACCACAACTACAGGTTATTCTAAGGCATACCTTCATCTATTAAGGTGAGTTTATATTAATTCATACCAGATCATGCCTCATTATGCTCAAGTTTGCGTTCCAATGGAGCACTCAAGGGGCAAAAAGGGGGAGAGGTGTGGCGGCTTCTCTGTTTTAGTCACGAAGAGTTCTTCGCGTTGACTTCTTCCTAATGTATCGATAACCTGCACCCTTGAACGAAACCACCAACCATCAAATCAAGTATCATCTAACGACTTGACGCATTCGGAAAGGGCAGGAACGCCATGGACATGGGGCGGACGAGTCTTAATTAGGTTTGATCAGTTCCATGATCATGTACAAGGGACAACGACCTATTCCAACTGAGTTGTGGTCGATTGAAGTTGCCTCTTTACTTAGGAAGTTCGGAGGAAGTGTTGCAATGATGAATCGAGGTGTGAAGGGGCCGAATTACGCCTTCCTTGCTTTGGCTAAACCACAACCACTTCGCACCACTAAGAACACTAAAAGAAAGTTAAAGAAAGATTATGAAAAGGTTGTGCACAGTCGCCGAATGACCTCTAAGAGACTCATCAAAGTCGAGAGGAGGGCAAAAGAGTGGTTGTGAAGACGGTGAGGATGATGATGAAAGGAGACTCTCCATGGATTTTTGGGAGAGGAAGAAGGGAAAATGGCTCAATGAATAAGGACCATTAAAATTAACAACAACTAACGACTCGACTTAAGGTGCATACGAAAAGTAAAATTGTACTTAAGGTGCCTAGGAAAAATAATAGTAAAAGACAAAGAGTGCAGGGAGCTGAACAGTCGTAAACTTGAGTGTACGAGCGAACCTACCATAAGTCTACGAGATAAACCTTCTGAACGAAGTCTACGAGCTTAAAGTCAATGGACGAAGGGAGAGTCAAGCTTTCGAATTCCTTAGTTATGTGCCTCCATTTTCGAATATAAAACTCAAGAACTCCATGCATCAATGGCAGCAATCGAGGAGGACGAGGAGGACATGGAGATGAGGAAGTAAGTGGTGGGAAGGGAAGACTCCATAGAGATGTTACCCACGAAGAAAACTTCTCTGTGCGGAATACAATCTTTTCATGTTCAATAGTAAAAATTTAGGATGATTGATGTAAAAGCTCCGGTTTACATAAATGAAATTGTTGCATGGTGTTTACAGGGAGCATTTTAATTGTTGTGGGTTGTGGTATTGTCGTGGGCTAAACTTTTTTTTGTTCGGCAAAAAATTCATAAAATTAAAAGATCATGCGAAATTGTTTGTCAGCCATTTATCCGTGCTAAATGAAACTTAATTTCTTTATAAATATTTATGTAAAGGTAAGCAAATATTTCGCATTCGCCAGAGTAAGTTTTATTTCATTATTTTTGTCATTATCGTTTATTAGAAAAATTCGTGTCACAAGAAATATTTTATATTTCGTATTTGAAAGGAAATATATTTTGTAATAATAGCATAAATGTTTGGAACATAAAGTTTCGCAAACACATTACGAATTAATTTTTTAAAACTTTATGAAATAATTCAACAAAACATTTGAATATTTTGTTGTTTATGAAAATTTTTTTCTTTTTGTAAATACTAAATAAACCCTAAACTTTACATATTTTTACTTTTGTGATGGTCATTTTTTGGTTCTATTAATTATTTGTAAATGAAAATAAATCAATTGCTTCTAAGCAAATAATTTCGTATTCGAATTTCCCTTGTGACAAAGATCCTGTATATAGTAAAACATTTTTTTTTTGTAGGAAATTTTTTAGCGGTAAGTGCAACGCAATCCTTTCGTAAAGTAATGTTTATTCATAGTTAACGACATAAAAACTATAAACTCGACGAATTAATATACGAATTATTTGTGTTGTATATTCTCAGTACAACAAAATTTATGTATAGCTTTACGAAATTTCATACACCACATCCATTTCGCATGTGTTTTTTTTATTATGTTGCTACAATATTGTAGTAGTCTGTGTACCAGAAATTTGTTTATATAATCAAATTAATTCTATCCAAAATATTAGACTTTTTGTACGAAATACTAAGTGCAAAATTTTTGTACAATAGATATCTCTTATATTTTTTCTTTCTTAAATGAAAATACAAATATTAGAGTAACCATAATGTACACGAAGGAAACGTCCGTGTGTGCATAGTACTTGTTCATTTTTTATGCTTTATTAAGGATTTTTTTACAATTTTCTGGTTTAGATTTAAAAACAATACGAAGTTTTTGTGTTGCTTTCCTGAACATATGTTTATTATGTTTTAGTATTATTTAAAACCAGAGAATTCATTTGTTACGTAAATTTTGTTTGTTTTTTTTTTCCAAAAAATATACAAATCTATTGTACTATATTAATATAATAAATGGTAGGAAGTGGCTACATGGATAAAAAAAAAAGAGAGAATAAAAAAAACAATTTGAAATGCAGCAAAAACAAACCAAAAACACAATAAAACTTGAAGTCACTCCAAGGAAGAAGTCGTGTTCATCATCCCGGTGACAAAAGGGACTCCAGTTTTGTCTAGCCATTCTTCCGCAATCAGCAAAGGTTCTGCCGTGAACAACATCGCACGTCTATCCGTTATGTTGCTCTTTATCCCAGGCCATTTCACTCTCTTCGTCTTGTCCGAGCCTGGTCCCCTGTTCTTATACTCAGCATAGTAGCACGTCCTCAGCCACCGCCTGGTGCTTTTATGCTCCGGCCGAGTTCTCGAAACCGATGCCCCTCGCCATGAAGTTCTCTCCCACAGCAGCTGTAACATTAGTTAATATAGAAGAAAATCAGAAAAAAAGAATCCCTGAGATTGGTAACATATGACAAGAAACGCCTAGAATAGTTAAGGACTTACCAACGGTGGCGGTCCTGAACGTGGGAGTGCCGTCGATGAAGTTACTGTCGAAGGTGATCCTGGTCTTGGTCGGACCGTCTCCGACGATCATCAGGTTGGTCATGTTCTTGTTGAATTCGACTTGTTCCCTGTAAACTCCCTCCTTGATGTAAATGACGAAGGTTTTCTCTCCCTTGAAGGGAATGTCCTTCAAGGCCGCATTAATGGTGGTGTAGTTTCCGCTTCCGTCCTTTGCGACGATGATGTCCGGGTTCAATTTCTCTAAGGGCGTCGTAATCTTCCTGTGCTTCTTCTTGTTGGGCTTCCATTTCATATGCGACTCCGACATCAACTTCCTCTGCAAAATCATGTTGGATTCCCAAGAATCCTCACTATGTCCCAAAATCTCCTCTTCCATCTCCGCCAGCAGCTTCCTTTTGAACGGTCCAGCCATCCATGAGATGTTCTCATCCGTTTCATGGCCTAGAACTTCTCCCTTCACCTCCGCCTCCTCTACAGAAAGCAGCCTGCGTCGGAAGTTGGAGATGCCCATGCTCCGTAGGGCAAGAGAGATCTCGTCTACCATGACAAGGCCGTTGGCCGTCAACCTGGCCGAGGTCCTCAGTGCCCTCCTCATTTTCTTGCCCGCATTTGACATCGTGTTTTGGAAGCCGTCATAGCAGGTCTCCTGCTACGTGACGGCAGCACTGAGCCAAGTCTTGAGGTCGCCCAGGAGCTGCACGACCTTGGATGCCTCGAGATTGCCAAGCTTGTCAAAGGAGGCACGGAGCTCGCCCGTGGAGTAACCCTGCAATTCCTTGCAGTCCTCGAGAGCCTTGGCACTCCTGGGGTCCTTCTCGAGCTCGTGCAAAGTGACGGACTTCTCGGCAGCCTCTGAGGCATACTTGGCAGCAACATCAAAGATGGTCTTAATGAGCTCCTTGGGGTCGGTAGAATTGACGTTAGCGGACTGGAGGGCGTCGACACAGTTCTGCTGGAACTTGGTGGGCTGGCACATAGCCTGGATGGCATTAAGGGTGGCGAGGACCTGGGACTCGGAGGCATCAGCCTGGTCGTCCGAGCTAGTCGACAAGATGCCGATGGTGAAGGCGGTGGCGATGACGACCAGGAGGAGGGAAGAGATGCCGATGATGGCCAGGCTCTTCTTGTCCGCCTTTTTTTACTGCTGCGCTTTTCAGCTGGTGGTTTGGATGGAATGTCTGGGAGGTTGGGCTCGGTCTTTTATAGGAAAGGAGAAAAAACTAAACGCGGAATTAAACTGTCGGATTTGGTTATATTTTAGAAATTCATGCACGACCATCGAACTCATCAATCTGTGTTTTCTGCCAACTCAATCCTCTCTTCACTGTCAATCCTCAATCTTAATCCTCTGCTGGCTTTCCTTCATCTAAATTAATGACTATGTTCACGTTTGATTGACTTCTGATTATATCGAACATCTCGTCAGAAACATCTCCCCGGGGCTACATGCAGGGCTGTAGTTGCCGGTCCCTTTGCCGCGTCAAGCCATATGGAAGACCGACGGGGGACAACCGCAGCTCTGTCCACTTGGTTGGGGCAGTACAGCCAACTTACACCCCTCGGCCTTGATCATGTCACTCCCTTAAACACACCAAAGCAACAATATCAACTGGAAACTGTCGCACTTCGTCCAGAGTAGCTGGGAATATTCTGGTGCCCAATCCAATTACCATCACCCCCGCAGTTAGGAGAAACGATGTTTCCACTAGAACAGTCTTCCTTCTTTATTTCTTCTCTGTCGATCACGAGTGTTTCTAACATGATAACATATATGATTTACTTCAAACTACCATTAAGAAAACAGCATCCCTAAGAAAACTTGCGAAATCAGATGCACATTGATTCCAATAGTCACAGCATGTCAATTAAGAAACTGAGAAATGAAAAGCTTAACCGTGTGCAGTCACACTAAAAGAAAATTAGCAGTCACTCTTGTTCCTGATTGGCCCACCATTATTCAGATTGCTTATGAACAGAGGTTGTCATCCTAGGCCTGTTCAGATAGCTGAATGGTATCTCGTTTTACTTCACGGAAGATCTCACTAGTAAGTAGAAGAAACATACCAAATTCATACGGTTCGATCCGTGTGTTAGCCGAAGACTGGCAATATAGTCCACCCAGCTGGTGCGGCAATGACTCGGACCCAACAATATGACCTGGAAAGGACAACAGAGCAAAGATGATTAAGAACCTAAGGCGCCCATGTTGCCAGTCACTGCCGCCTCCAGATTTTATCATGTACAATCACACGCGGTCCTCATGCCTATCGATTTATGGTACAATATCTGCATGAAGAAGGTCGAGTTGTAGGAAGGAGAGGCCTGGCAAATGAAGGAGAACTTCCAGGAGAGCCACACGGCCTTCGTATCCACCGGGGTAGTCAATCCGTTTCCATGATCACCCGGAATCAATCATGAAAACCGTTGGCGGATAAACAACTGCACAAAAGATTGTGCTCGGCCGTACCTCGGCGAACTCATTATGAGCATGAGCTCATCAACGCCGAGTTTAAATGGAGAAAGGTCCATTTTTTTAAATGGTTCAGTATTCT
Organism: Melastoma candidum; assembly: GCA_023653495.1. Taxonomy (NCBI): domain Eukaryota; kingdom Viridiplantae; phylum Streptophyta; class Magnoliopsida; order Myrtales; family Melastomataceae; genus Melastoma; species Melastoma candidum. The sequence goes on along the minus strand of CM042882.1, from coordinate 11,478,514 downwards.
GATTCCAATATTCATTAAAATTTTTGAGAATTCAGGGATTCACAATACTTTCTTTGAAATAGTAGTTATTATTTAACAAAAATAAAATAGTAGGGATTTTGCTATATCCGTTCATGTTAGAAAGTTGTATAAATTTCAAATACATACAAACATTGGTAATATTTAAATATGGGAAAACAGAGATTGCAGCTGCCGGGAACTGGACAGGACCTCCGGCATCATCAAGGGCCTCGCACTGGTAACAAAAGTAAACCAGATCAACTAGCCAAGACTAGGAATTTCAGTTCACGAACGAGTCACAGCCATTATCAACAGTCCTATTCCAAACACTAAGACAAAGCTGTTACACATCTGATATTACATCTATCATAAAAAGAGAGCCTAACGATAAACACGTCCCTATGATAAGCACAACTAACCCGACAACTCCACCTTAACCAGTGCATTCGAAACCTGAGGCGGCCCATACTGCAACCAGTCCTTAGCGCAAACCAGGGCTTCCACTGTCTCTGGACGCAACGAGCACTTGTACCAGTCCATCTCCCCGTTCGTCAGGTCGAACACGGACTCGGACGGCACAGTCGTCACCGGGATCAACAGGATGTCTCGAGCCATCTTCGAGAGAGTCGGGTACTTCATCTTGTTCGTCTTCCACCACCCCAGGACATCGAAATCCGGCACCCGTGGCGACAGGTTCTCGTCCAGGTACTGATCCAGCTCCGACTTCATGTGTTGTCCGCTGGTCTCCATGATGTAAACGTCGAAATCATTCAGGCCGTGGTCAGTCAGAAGGGGCCCACCCGAGTCATCCGTCTTTGCAGTGTTCCCAGAAGTTCCATCCTCCGCATAAGTGGGCGTCAGTGGCAGGGGAAGTGATACATACTCGAGAAACAGCTCGTGTATGCCATCCTCAACAGTTTTGACATAATTTGGCGCTTCTTCGCTAAAGATTTTAGTGAAGCTGAACTCCACAAGCTTCATCTTGAACCGGGGATCCATGACGACAGTCATCGCGGACACAAGGCAGCAATCTTTCCAATACTTGTCAATCTTTTCCAGCATCGGCCTCGTGAGATCGGCCACGAAGGGGTCCTCGCTCATGACCGCACGAGCAAGATCTGCTTGGATTTTCCATACCTCGTGAAAGAAGGTGATTGCTGTGTGGCTCCCAGTAGTGATCAGAATGGAGGCCGCTTCGTATATGGGCTTCACGTGCGTGCACAGGATCTCCGCCTGCTTCCACACGTCCAGTGACGGGGATTCCTTGTAATCTGGGTCTGAGGTATCCAAGCACGAGAAGACTTCCTTCAGCTCGCAGGCAGCAATCAGCATTTCACAAGTGGTATTCCAATGATTCGGATCATCCAATACTAGAATCTTGTCGCTCGGTACTTGAAGCTGTTGCCTGAGATCGTCGAACTTCTCCTCACGCGATTCGGAAGTCTTGACATACTTCACACTATTTCTCACTTTCTGGACAATATCTTGCCCGGCAACCAGAGCGTCCTTCGCCACAGCACTCAGAGTACGAGCTATACAGTTTCCAATCAACAGCTGGCCATTTAGGATGGCTGGATTCTTGTTAGCAAGGAAGGCTCTGAGATTTTCAAGGCCAGCTTGAGTCGACGCCTGATTGAAAGTAATAGAAAACAGCTTGCTCTCCAAGTTCCAATCACCGAGACAAGTAGCGACTGCATGACTCAATGCGGTATCGGACTCGGGAAAGGGTTCCATCACGACATTCAGAAGTCTGCGATGCATCTTCCAGTCGTGATCCATAAAGTGTCCTGTGAGGAACAGATAACCCAAATTCTGACTGGAAGTCCACAGGTCAACGGTGAGACAGAAGCGACCGGGCATCCCCTCGATGAACTTCATCACACCTTGTTTTTCACTGAGGAAAGTCGCGATGCAGTCTCCCTGGACAGCACTGAAGCTCACCAACTCAAATCGGGGTTGAAGGTTCTGCACAAAAGAAACAAACCCGGGTTGCTCCACCATGTCAAGCGGGTAATCATGCATGATGATCATTTTAGCCATCTCATGTCGGCAACGATCTTGATCAAAGGGCACATAAGGAGCCGCGGACGTCCTGTACCGCCGCTTCGGGGCATCTGAGACAATCTTCGCCGGTGCAGAAGCTGGGGAAACATGGCTTTTATCCCGGATCCTTAAAATACCAGGGCAGATTCCCTTGGCAATGTGACGCTTCAGGTGACTGGTCCCGGCGACCTTAGTTCCCTGACTGTACGCAAAGCTCTGCTTGCACTGGTTACAGCATGCTCGGCGGACTCCAGGACTCACGTTTTCGATGGTGAAATGCTCCCAAACGACAGACTTTTTCTTCCTCCGTTTGGTCGGGTGAGTCTCGGGAGTCCGGAACTCGTCCTCATCTTCATACACGGCGAGCTCCATCTAAGCAAGAAAACCCTGCTCCCAGTTGACAAAAACAGGCCGATTTAAGAATCCAAGACATCTGACCGTACCGGTTAACATCTTCAGATTACAGAACAATGACATAGGGACAAGGTAAATCATCCGGACGACCAAATTCGACTTCCTACAAACTCCTCTCTGCAAGAAGACCTCCCCTAACATACTCGGCCCCGAATAAGGACGAGCCCAGAAACAGACCACTTCCGCCAGACCAACACCAGAAATTTAAGGGCTCAAAAGGAAAAAGAAAAACTCGTACATTTCGAAGCCCTAAATTCATCCCCCCCCCCCCCCCCCCCCCGAACTCTCCTCTTTCCTGGGCCCAGAGAAAAACTCGAAGGCGCTAAACGACGGGTATTTCCCAGATCTACAAATCCCAAACCCCAACACAACAACAGATCACAAAAACCAGAACCCAGAAACAGAAACGATGGGGCAATCCATATAAAAAACGCAAGGGGCAATCAACCCAAAAGAGGAACGGGGCAAAAGTTTCGGACTTTATTACCGGGGGAGAGAGGGAAAACTGTTGCTGGGGACCGACCCAAAACCGAGAGAGAGGGGGGTGGAGTGGAGATGGAGATCGGGTCTATGGGGCAAACCCGAGTAGACGAGACGAGACGACCCAGATCGCGACGGGCTTCCCACCAGATCTTTTTGGTCTTGGGTGGGTGGGAGAAGCAAGGGATAGGGGGAGAATTTTCGTAGGAGGGTTAGGGAAAGCGAGAGAGGGTCAGATCCGATCCCGATTTTGGGCTTTTGATAAAATAAGTGCGTGTTCGATTGGACTTGGACCAACCGGGTACGAGGATTTGAGTCTCTGTTTTAGGTTCATCTTATGTCATTCGGACTTGGAAATTTTGTCGATAAGCTTAAAAAAAAAAGAAAAGATCGGATGTGTGTGTGGAAAAGGAAATTGGAGGTGGACTTAATCTTTTTATGAAATAAATGTATTAAAAAAGGTTCGGACAACGTGGCCCATTCAGAATACTATTGGGCCTCTCAAACAGCTCCACTTTAAGCCCAATATACGGCCCATTTCACCTTCATAGACCATTTCATTCTCGCCGTGTAGCAAGGTTTGAACAGTTCATAACCCTCCCGATCTCGAAGAATTTCTGCTCTTTCGTGTCGTTGGGGAGGGGGGGGAGGCGACTTCGTGGTGTTGACGTTTAGTGTATCGATCTGATTCGAACCCCGCCAGACGCATTGTTTTTATTACAAAGCGAACTCGATTAACAAAGAGTTCCCCAAAAGCCAAATGCAAGGTAGACATGAGGCACGAGTTTTGGTATAAAAAAAAAGTTATCATAAGTATTCAATGAGGGCGGTCCCTCCACCAACCACCCACACACCCACCGAGGAGGGAGGATGACCCCATCACGAACGAGGGAGGATTATTAGAGTTGGACCCATTAATCACCATGATTAGCCATCACCATCAGCACCATTATATATCATCAAAATGGGATTAAATCCACATAGTAAGAGACATGATTGGCACGAATTTAGTGATCGCCAGCTAACTGAAGAAGAAGAAGTCCATCCAACACCTTTCACCCACCGGCAAACACCAGACGCCACGCACCAAACTACAAATCACATGACAACAACAACATCCATCTTATTTCATCTCCTTCATCGAGAGAGTTTTGTTATGAAATAACGTTCGAACGAAAATATTTCGTAAAATAGGATATTAGCTTTCAAAATTCATCAATTCGGTGTTAGAAATACCGATGAATTCTCTAATTCGGTGTTAAAAATTCGGATTTAAATACCAAGTTTCCTACGAATGGCCAATTTTACAAATGAATTCGGTGTCAGAAATACCAAATTTTATGTAAATGAAGTTTAATGTTTATAACGCATTATTAATTTTAAAAGTTACTCCGGGAAACATTTTTCCGCGAATGTAACGTACCATCCTCTTCCTCTATGTACAAAAGATTGATTGAAGAAGAGGCGTGACAAGGGGGTGGGGGGAATTCATAGTCCCGGAAATAACGGGGTTGGATCGTCCCCGCCCCCACCCCCACCCCCATTATTAATAAACGACACACGTTCCCTCGAATCTCGACTTCAACTTCAGATGACCTCCCTCCCCACCGCCCATGTGAACGGGTCTTGATTGCGATAGAGGTCGTGGCCGTATCGACTGGACGATTCATTATTTATCCGTACCCTCACCTTCCGCCTCAACTCAGTCGATTTCTTCCCTTGAAGGCCTCATTATCATTTTTCAAACATTTTTGTTCAAAATTTCTTGTAATTACCCTCGAAAAGATAAAAAAGAAGAAAAGAAAAGTGGGGTCGATCTCACTTTCATTTTGTTTTAAAAAATAAAATGCAAAATATACGTTTATATCCCTAACTTTTAACGAACTTTTTTTTTCTGTCAATATTTTTTTTATATACAAAAATGTCACTAACTATGTCATCAACCATTTTTTTGGTCAATGTTAAACGACGTTAGGCATAATGTCGATGTAGACATAACGGAGATCCATGTGGCAACCCACATAATACGTCCTACGTGGAAAAGAGCAGGCCTACGCTTCCCCTTCCCTTACCCCCCCTTCCCCTTTCCTTCCCTCACCGTCGCTGGCCTATGCTTCTCCACCGACTCGTGCGGCCCCTTGCTCTCACTTCCTCCTCCCTAACATTCAAGAAGCTGAACTTCACTTTCAGGCTCTCGGATCTCCGAATCCCCCGACGCAGTAGCAGGTCTGGGACCTCTGTCTCCATCTTCATCTCCCTCTCCTCCTCTGACCCATCCTCCACCCTAATCCCCTCCACGTCTTCCTCCTCCTCTGCCTTCTCATTTTGCTCGGCCGGAACGAGAACCTCCTAGCGGTGGGTCGGCTCGAAGATATAGTGGGCGGGATTCGACTCCCGTGGGATCTCCGAGGTGGGTTTCCTAGGGAGGTAACCGTACAGGTCGAAAGCTTAGGGTTCCGATTAGGGTTCCAAAATCTTTATTTTTTTGGGGGTAGGAGGATCGAGGACCCCTCTCCACGTCTCTGCTCATTTTCACGTAGGACGTCCTACGGGGTTGCCACGTGGACCTCCATTATGTCCACCTCGGTATTATGCCTAACGTCGTCTAACATTGGCCTGAAAAAAGGTTGATGACATAGTTAGTAACATTATCGTATATGAAAAAAAGATGTTGACAAAAAAGAAAGTTCGTCAAAAGTTAGGGACATAAACGTGTATTCTGCCAAAATAAAGTTTGCCGCTAAACCTTTTCCTTTTCTCCCTTTCTTATGTTTTTTTTTTTTTGGCTTTAGGAGGACATAATCATCGCACTTGGACCTCTTTCTTTAAAAGAAGATGTCTCCAATTCCTTTTTAATTAGCACTAATCACTCCCTTCCTTTTATTAAAGCGAGATTCTCAGCCTTTACCCGATAATCTTGATCCCCTGATTAATTTTATCCCCCCCCCGATTAAGAAAGAAAAGCACACTATTCTTTTCACATCCTCACAGCCGAGAAGAGAAGGGAGATGGAGAATGATAATATCCATCCAGGTGTGGCGTGGGGTATCCACGGCCGTCGGATCTGGGACGACATTCCATCCTGACCGCACTAAAAAAATTATTACACGACCAACAACAACACCACACTTGCTCCTCTGCCGTCCGTGTCTACGACGACTTTTTTTTTTTTTCAAGTCAAGATGATCTCCTCCTTAAGATTTTATACCCTCCATTTCAGATATTTGTTCTTTCATTTAAAGTTGCCACATGAGTCAAGACTCACCTAATGCTCATTATTCAGGAGGGGTGGTTCCATCTTGGACGGCTACGATCATATCCCGAGGGGGACCAAACTCTATATTAACCAACATCTTTTTTATTATTGAAATTAATTACTGAAATCAATCCCGACAATTATAAACAAAGACTAGAGAGACAGCAGTAACTATGTAGACAGCCCAACATTTCTCCAAGTAAGAAAGATGTCGTAGAGATTGGAAAACACCCGCCTCACCCCCCCCTCCCCCCTATATAATGAAGTGCTGCTGCGTCTCATACATTCAACTCACAACAAACCTAAAACACCAAAATCAAACCCCCCGCCCCCCGTCGTTCTTGGCAGTTTTGTCGATCTCCCCTCCTCCTTTGAATTAGGGTTTCGTTGATTTACATGACCCTCTTTGTGTCCTTCCACAGCTTTCTTGAACTGCATAGAATTGGACGACGCCCTTCTTCCTTCTTGAATCCTCGCCCTTCCCGTCTCCTATTCGGCCGCGGTTCAATAAAGCTGTGGGAAGGTACAGATAGGGTCAGTACACCCCGGTCCCTCCCTTTTCGAACATCAGCCTGCCTGCCCGCAAGATCTCTCCTCCTGTGAATTCTTACATTCTGAAACGTTTTACGGTAACCCTAGTGATCATCCGTCGCCTCAAACTCGAGTTTTGGCTGTCTTTTTCTCGCGATGGTTTTCGTCGTGGAATTGGCTTCGGACAGGGTCCTTTTGGAAAGAGAAAGAGAAGGACGGGGAGGAGGGGGGGGATGATTGACAAGAGCGGGATCCGATGCGATCACGAAAAGCCAAAGAGGGGTTGTTGTTGATGTAAAGAGACAACGGCACATGCAAAGTGATTGGCCCAAGAAACTGATCTGATCTAACATCCGTGTTGGTACTTTCTCTTCTTTCTTTCTCTTTCTTACACCAACTGCTCCTTTCCTTTTTACCCAACTCCACCTCCTCATCTGTCTTTTACATTGAATCGTGCTGGATGTCACACCCATTTGATGTCTGACTGATGGGTATGTTGTTCCCGCCCCCACATGTTCTCAATCATCAGTGGCATCAACAATGTATTTGCTCATGTGTATGGTTAGGACATCATTATTTATTGCTAGGGTTCTTAATGTTTGTTTTGTTGTGATTTTAGTCGGATGGATGGAAATGAAGACAAAACTGGTAAAAGCACAAAAGGAGAGGAAAGGTCCCCACCAACATGCCCTCATCCCCATCCCCACCAAGACAACTGCTGCTCGGAAAGAAATCTGTTTGTCTTGTCTTGTTTAAAGCATTGATTGTAAAATTCGTATATGGCCTCCCCTCCTCCCCCTTCCAAGTCTGATCAAGATTCTCCCCTCGTTTCCCTTCTTTTTGCAGGCATCTTTTAATCTTGTCTTCCTCCAAAGGAAGTAAGAAAAGAAAGACCCGGCTCGACTTTGTTCTGCTCCAGATCTCTCATGAGCATGTATAGCTCGACTTGAAAGAACTGTGGCTCTCAAAAAATAGTTATATGTCGGGGTTCTGTTGCCAAGGCTGGCCGTCACGGGCTAATTTTGAGATGTTTCTTAGCTGGAACCAAAGGGGGCCACCAACTTTCCTTTTTAATCCAATCTTTTCTATTAATTAGTGGTTTTTGGCTGTTAAAAGCGGTGTGGTAGTTCCAAGACGGTGTTCATTTAATTTAAGTAGATAATCCATCCTATGATTTGTCTTCCAGCCTTGTTCTTATGAGATTCCTTACAGATTGATTGAACAGCTTACTATTTCCAGCCAGCTCTTACACACATTAATACTAAGCGGCCGCCCTCGCCTTTTTAACTATAGTTTTGATGGGGATGCGATTAGCATTTCCTTCCTCCACTTTTGGGCCTTACTTTGATACTCAGCCTTCGACCCCGATCCACCTCTTCATGCTTTTTGATTAAATTAAAAAAAACGTAGGGCAACGAGTTCATGTTAAACCCTTTTGGGCTCCGAAACGATTAAGGGAACAAAGCCCTTATCGACTAGTCTGTCGCTGCAGAACTATTACATGATGCAATGATAGCGACTTCGACGAGGTTCCCTAGTAATCTTATCCTACCAGCCACTCTATCTTCTTACCATGTATCATCAGTCCTAAACCACCATCAGTTATCAGATTATATGTCTCAAAACGAGTCTCTTTGCCTAGACATTTCGCCATGTATGTCAGAATCGAGTATGGAAATAAAACTTTCGACACCAAACAAAAACAGAAAAGTGACGTGCAGCGTTTAGAAAAGGAAAGAGTAGGTCTTGAACAGACAGATGAAGATTGGGTGAAAATCCCAAGTTGCAGCAGCAGCAGTAGTTGTAGTTGGAGTTGCAGTAGTAAAATGGCAGCAAGCAAAGCCAAAGCATGAATACAGACAAGAGGCAAAAGCCTTGTAACCCCACTCTTTTGTTTTCTTCCCTCTCACTCTCACACTTTTGCATATGTGGGGCAGTGAGTGAAAAGAAAACAGATGTAACATTTCGGGAAGAGAGATGGAGTTTTCCGGTTCCATTCCCGAAGTTCCTCGCCGGCCAATCGTTAGTCAAGAAATAAATATGATAAATACTTCTAGGTGAATTTTGAAGCTATATCAAGAAATATTATCACGACTAATATTAAAACTTTCCAATAGAGACCAACCCCGGGTGCCTTCTCCCTGTCTTCACTGGCCATCCCGAACCCCTACTACCTCCGAGGCCTTCCTGAGGGAAAAACTAAGGTCGTGTTGGAAGCTGTGAGGAGGCGCGCGAGCAATCAGAGGCGCCAAGAGACAAGACACCTAAAGAAGAAAAGACGTGGCTACATTTGAAGTCCTTAAATTGCCGTGGTGGCATCCCATAGGTTTCCGAGGAAAAGTGACGGGTGAGTTGGAGAAAGACGTGGATGAGCCATGAGACGATCCCACCTAAAATTCATATCAACGATGAGATAAAGCGATCCTGAGAGGGGGGCGGGGGGGGGGGGGGGGGGGGGGGGGGGACAAAATGGAGTTGGGAAAGAGGAGGGGGACTGCTGGGTTCATTGAGTTTTTGGGCGTAGAGCCTGTCCAATGCCACATATCCCACAAAATCTTCTTCTTCGTCTTCTAAACATCATCCCCTCCCGAGTTTGGGGGGGGGGGGGGGGGGTGGGGCGTAATTTATGGGTTGGTGGGCCTTAGTTTCCCTTTTATTGGGCCCACGTCCTGACTCTGGGCCCACCCACCACCTCATCTTGCCCTTTTTGTCACGACCACCCCGGTCCATGCTTGGGGTTGCATCTCCTTGATTTTGGGCCGGCTGAAAATGGACCTTAATTGTATGGGCCTAAGGAGACCTCCAGACATTGGCCCAGTGAGCCCGCACGACCCTCGTTCCCGCTCCCCTGACCCCAATGGGAAAAGGGAAAAATTAAAAATGAAAACGAACAGGTAGTAATAAATTTTGCACTATTTATTCAACAATAATGTAATAGGTATGATAATAAAATGGTCCTATGAAAGAAGAGAAGGGATAACACAAACAAAGAACTAGGACTACAAGATACCCATTTTTTTCTAAAAGGCCTTTCAGCAATTTAAATCACCCCCAACCTCCCTAATAGACATTACCGAATGGCAGTCGGATCTCATCATGACAAAACATATAATGCAGGACAGCAGAGGAGCCATTCCACCCATGGAGAGCAGATGTCGCCCTGGCGAATTATATAAGTTACCCCTGATTGGCTTTCCTTCTATGGAGATTGAGATCGTCATCCTTCTGCAATATTTCGACATTGGACCTGTGGTAAGATTTAAACATCGGGTTTGCCGATGATAAAAATAATTAGAGGCCGGCTAGAAAATGTCCGGATTGAATCGGCCCGGCATTGAGTTGCCCTGCAGAGCCTGCTTCAGATGCATTGTCAGGGTGTAATTGTTCACCTGAAGACGATCCCACAAAAATAAATCAAACTGTACCTGGTAATGATAACGAAACATCTATCTACTTGATTCTGTCAATATCACCCCACTAGACTGATCATCGGGAATATACCTCGAGGGTCCTCAACTGCTCCTGATATTGAGAGATCAGTTGCCTCAAGTGATCCAACTCTTGGGATTTATCGTTGTAATCTTTCTGCCGCTCATGTTGTATTGCGACAGCTCGTTTGAGAATGGAATTCTCCTGAATCAGTGCTTCTAGTCGATGCTTCAGCACAACATTTTCCTACAAACATACAAACATTTCAACTTGGATTTTCCATCCGAGCGCTCTCTTGAGGTACGTTGTTGTAAAAGAAAAGAAAAGAAACCTACCTGCTGGGATACTTCCCCAGCAGCTCCGGCAAGAATGGACTTCTCCAACAGCTCAAGAGCCATTATTGCACGGGCTCTGGCATCATTCATGTTAGTTGCACTCGCCATTTCTCTGACAAATAGCTCAACCCACTCGGCATTAAGATGAGGAGAAGTTTGCAGGGCTGACTGATCATCTGAACATACATAACACGGTTCTATTACTAGCAACAATAATCCGAAGTCAGAACAACAATATTCTTCCTTCATTAATTTATATGAAAATTCTAATAAGATGTTTGACTGCTTCTTTTTGGAACAATTAGAATGCCAAAAACTAAGAAAAAAATGTGCAGGTTATGGTGCTAGAGATGCCAGGTGTGCACAAAGACAAACCATGCGGTTGAACATGGGCATTACTCGTTCCAAGGGCCATGTCAGGTCTATCTGGAGCAGAGTTTAACTGATTATCAGCCGAACCCAAGTGAAGCTCATACAAACTTTTAATTGCTGATTCCAAATCATCTCCACACTCATCGAGAGTCTTCTCAAGAAGCTGAAATCGATTCACAGAGAAAGGTCAATCAATTGTGTCCAATTCAAATGCACAATTGGACCTCATGCATCCGCATTACCTTTGGAATCAAAAACAGTTTTTTCATTATGGCCCCCCGGCAAGAAGTAAACATAATCTAATCATGCCCAATTCTGCATCCCTTCATTAGATAAGTATTCGTTCCCGTCATAATCAATTTCGCCCAATACCATAACACTGATTCAACGAACAAACCCCAAAAGCCAGTAACATTAGGGTAATAAAACTCAATCGATTTGCAACATCCGACGATTCTACACAAAATCAAGACAGAAGTCCGCGACCCAACATCAAGAACATTTCCAATTTCAACAAGAGAGAATTTCCCATCACCTCCTTATCCATCCCGGGGAAGATCAAACCCAATTGCTCGATTAAAGCCCCCAACCCTTGCCTGGGGGCGGAGAACCTAACCGGGGAGCAGCGGATCCTTTTCGCCGATGGAGCGGCGGACGACACCCCGGAAGAAGAAGCAGAAGCTGACGACGCGGAAGAAGAATGAGAAGGAGAAGTGCCGCCGCCCAGTTCCTCAAAATAAGATCTTTTCCCGCAGACGATCATTGCAGACATGGTTCGCAACGAGGAAACCCGAAATTCAACCTCCCAAAAAAAAACCGAATCTTTGAGGGCTAATCGCAGGGAAAAACGATTGAAACCGGTCTACGGAGAGGAGAATCGAAATGGGTTGGTGCTGATTTGGGGATTAGGGTTTGGGTTGGACGGGGTAGACTGAGGCATGTCGATGACGCCCTCCTCGCATTTCATTAACGTTTCCTTTTCAGTTTCCGACATCATCATTTTCTTTCTGTTATAAAGAGCAGCCAAATCTGGAAATAATTATTTTTTGATGTATTGCACGAGAAGTATTTAAAAATTCGTAATTCTATAAGAGAGAGTTCTCTCTGGACTCCTTCCATTTCTTATTCTTATTCCACCCACCTTTTTTTCCCTGCTCTATTCTGCTCTCTGCCTCTCCCCTGTTTGTCTCATTTCTAACTCCTCCCTAAATTTGAGGATGAGTTATCTTCTGCTGGAATGGGTGTAAAACATGCTCTGGAGATGAAGATCCGGGGTGGGAAAAAAAAAGAGCAGACTCAGTTTGATATCATGAAGGCGATCGGATGCAGGTGTTGGGCAGGCTCGCAAGTGGCGTGAGGTCCTCTGCTTCGAGGGATCCCGTCAACTCGATACCTTGTATCTGCATTGTCCATGATGCAGGCGAGTGGTTATTGCCCCACTGCTTATCAGCTTCATCACTATTATCTTTGGGACACTGTGTAGCTGATGTGATCCGGGCTAATCCTTGTATGGTTTTTGGTTCACACGAATGTGGTTGTCTCAATCTGGAACATGAATTGATGAGACTTGCAATTTTGGGCGTCTCCGAAACCTCATTGATAGTAACCGTGAAATGTGCCCTCTCCTAATGACAGGGGAGTATCCACGTCGAACATGCCTGATGAAGTGCATAAGGCCAGGTGCCATCTTCTCCGGTTCACCTTCCAAGAGCTGAAGTCGGCTACTGGAAACTTCCGGTCGGACATCATACTCAGGGAGGGGGGGGGGGGGGGGTTTGGTTACGTCTTCAAAGGTTGGATCGAAGAGAATGGGACAGTGCTGGCAACACTGCGGACGGGGATCACAGTCGTGTAGAGCTTGAAACTGGACGACCTACAGGGACAGAGAATAAATGATTATCCATATCTCATTTGCGGTGGAACGATGGAATTGAATCATTCTGGGCTCGGATGCATGAGTAACAATTAGTTTTCAGGGGGAAGTATAGTTTTTGGGGAAACTCTAATGTTAAACTGATTTTGGGACTATGGAGTGAGCCTGTTGAATAAACGTAGAAGGAACAATCTTTCGATAGAAGAAGCCTTTCAGTCGAAGAAACATTAGAGTCAATGGAGTCAGTCCAGTCGATGAAGACCAATTGCATCATGCTCCAGAGCCAAAGTTAATGTGCACATATTTGTTAACAATGGCTGTGGCGGTTCTCTTGAAATTCAAACACGTGATGGCAGTTGTCTACGGCAGTTGTTAAGCAATCTCGTTCGTCTTATAAATAATTGAACTTGATTTGTAATAAGATACAACAATCTCGTTCAACCCACAGAGGGAATTTGGTTGTCTTTTCCTTTGAACTTTTGTTCTAGCCTTCAAATTGTAACCCAAATTCTGTGTAATAGACGTAAGTTATTGTGTTTTGGTTTCTCTTATTTTCTCTTTTAATTTTCGGTGATTGATTACTGCAGCGACGAAGATGTTCCGCAGCTGCTAGTCTATGAGTTCATGACTCGAGGAAGCCTCGAAAATCATCTTCTCAGAAGTATGTTCTCAAATCCCCTCTTACTTGATTTCATGTTTATCAGAAAAGATAAATGCTGGCATTTTCACATGAAGGAACGGGTGCCGCTTCCCTGGTCGAACGTGAGTGATTAAGATAGCAATTGGAGCGCCCGAAGGGTTGGCCTTTCTACATGGGAACCGGAAGCAACAGAGCAATTAAGACTTTTATCTAGACACGATCGACATTTATGTTCTTGCAAAGGAGGGAACTGCCTTAATGCGAAAATATCACCGATCTGATTAACCCACTTCTCCGTTCATCTGTGGTTAAAATAAACATATAAAAGGATTCGAAATGCCCCAAGTCGAGGTACAGTCATTCATAAGTTCAAAAATGATCGCAACTGCTTTTCCTTCTTCGCTTCCTACATTCTGTTAAGTTGCCACACGTCCGCCGTCACGTTTCCAAGTTGGTCTTTAGCAAAGGAGGTCGCGGTAATCGTGTCCGCCGTTTTTTTTTTTACCCTTCAAGCATCCGATCGTCAACACCCCCAGGGCAGTTTCCCATACAAGGAGCTGTCGTGGATGTAATTGTTGTCCTTGTCATCAACACTTTCAGTTTCTTTGCCATGGTTGTAAGTTCCTTGGTGTAATAAGCATTTCCTTCGATATTTGTGGTACCTTTTGTTGTACTTGTTTATTAAAACCCTGTATTTCTCAACGCTTTGAGTTGCAGTGGGCTACTTTCCTGGATTTTGAAGGACGCGTTGTCGATCCAGATGCTTTAAGATAGAGAATCTTCCATGGAAGCGATGTAAGAAGAGAGGTTTAGGATCAGAACCGTCGACTTTTTGTGGCTCTAGTTATGAAAGGTCTAATGCAGTTTTCATCACTCCGTGTGATTGTTTTAGGTGGAAACCGCAACACGTTGCGATAAAATCGTGGCGAACCCATCGGATTCAAGAAGAAAAAGAGAAAGAAGAAAAGGGAGGATGGAAGATTTCCATTGATGAATCTGATTACAAGGACGCTTACAAGGAGATTGCCTAAGATTTTCTACCTAAAACTAAAACAAAAGTGTCTGAAATGTCTTTTACCTGTCCCTTTTACCTAAAAGAACAAAGCTATATATAGAGAAACATGTAAATTCTTCGATCACATCTTTAATTTCCGCACGTTCTAAATCTTCACCTGTAAAATTTTATCCACAAAATTATCTACAGGAATTCTCCATCGACGGGGAGAATCTCCTATCAAGACTGGATTAGATTTTCTCTAGGGAAAAATCTCTATCGAGTCTCTCCTAGAGAATTTTCTAAGTTAGATTTGTTCCATGGAATCAGATTTTCTTCGGGGAGAATCCTCTATCGACTCTAATCGACGGGGAAATCATCCATCGATGTTGGCACGAAAAAGTTGTTCCCCATAACACGTGTCGAATTTTACAGTGAATGTGGTCGCCGTAAAGTGAAAGTAAACGCAATATCGGAATTTAATACGACTATACTGAATTTACAGCATTTGGTGTTGTACACCGCAAAGTAAATGAATACAACTATAACAAGTAGGCAAGACACCGGAATTTAATGCGACGATATCAAGCTTACAACGTTACACTTATAGACATGACTTGAACGGGAAACAACAAGAAAGGCCTTGTGACGCTCCACGAAGGTCGGGGCTGGACGAGCGGCGGTCGAGGCAAACCCCTTTGCTGGAATTCACCCTTGTGGAGCGGAGGAGGTGATCAACAGCACCATAATTTAATGCGACGGCACCGAGGGTGGAGCTCGACGTCGGAATTTATTGCCCGAAGTCCAAGGGAGGAGTCGAAGTGGCAGAAGGTCAGCAGCGACGGAATTTAATGTACAATGCAGAGGATGGACGGAGGTGTGTCAACAACGACGGAATTTAATGCACGTCGCTGAGGTTGAAGGAGAAAGGTAACCGGAAAAGTAAAAAGATAAAATACTTGAGTTTGTGTTTGAGTTGTTGTGTGTGTTTGTGCGTGGTTCAACTGGGGTTTTTATAGAATGTCTTCAGATGATCCACGTTCTATTTGGCGGTTTCTGATCTTCATGCACATTCTCCATTTTATCAGATTGTTTGGGCAGTTCCTTAATTTGGGGAGAATCTGACTAAATATATTTTAATATATTTAGCCAAAGATAAACTGATTTGCTGAAAATATATTTTAATATATTATCACTTTAGATAATATTTATATTAAATAAAAGATCTCGAGAGCTTTTCAATACATCAGATCTTCTTGAGACTGATTGAAGATTTTTATATAAAATCTATATCTTTTCTCGTAACATATAAATTTTATAAGCTTCGAGGAGTTGGAGTTAAGAATCTTATTAAGGCCAGGATAACGAGATTGCCTCCCGAGAGGATTTTCCTGCCTTGCCTCTACAAGTGAATAATATTGCCTTCGACATTTTGTCCACATCTCGTCCCTCGAAAAACTCGAGATAATAACTATACTAAGAAGTCGGATTTCTAACTCCTTGCTACTCAGGCTTTAAATGCCCAAAATGTGGGCGAAGGATGTTAACTACCAAAGAACATGGGTGTCTCGAGATTCTCCCATTTTCTTGGGTGTTAGTATCATGAATATAAGCTTACCCACGAGCGCGGACGACCGAAGGCCGGGAGGATAAAGCGGGGAGTCGGCAGTCCAATCCCGGGGGCATTACTCTTTCATCCCCGGACGAACTCGAGCGACGTCAAATCTATCCTCTTCCTTATCCTTTCCCAGTCGTGTGATATGTTGTGTGGCTGAATCGAGCATGTGTAGCTCGAGATATGGCTAAAATACAGAACGTGACGCTTTTATATTCGAGCGGTAACGTCATTTTAATTGACCGAGCATAACTTTGGCTACAAAGCCTCAATTTGCTCAAGATTAGTTGGATTTGTTCTCTCTCTGACTCTTCTACAACTTTCATGTTTTGAGTTTTCTCATTTGAGGCCATCTGGGTCGAGTTTTGATAGGTTGAAGTCAGAACTCCTCTGTTCTCGAGTTCTAGTCTCGAGAACAACAAACCTCTTCTAGTATTTTTATCATAACTTTAGGTACAGAGATCGCATCAGCTCGAAATTACTTAGGCTAGTTTTCTCTCTTTCTTCTATACAACTTTGATGTTTTAAGATTTTTCATCCAAGGTCGTCTTAGACGTGTTACGGCTGGTCAAAATTGTAGCTATTTTGATCTCGAGAACGGAATACTCTTTTGGTATTTTGCACATAACTTTCACTATACAAGTCGGATTAACTCGAGACAAGTTGTGTTAGTCTTCTTTCTTCTGGACTTGCAACTTTTATGCTTTGCAATTCTCGATTCAAGGTCATCTTTGACGCATTATGATCGGTCGATGTCATAACTGTTCTGATCTCGAGATCAAAGACACTGCTTTGGTATTTTAACCATAACGTTGGTTAGAAAAGTCAGATTAATTCAAAAGGGCTGGGTTAGTTCCTTTTCTTCTTGAGCTACATCCTTTGTGTTTTACACTTTTCGATTTGGCACCATCTTGGATGTGTTATGACCGATCGAAGTCGCAATCATCCTGGCCTCGGGATCAATCTCGAGTTCAGAACATACTCTCGGTTTTTGAATTATAACTTTTGCTAGACAAATTGGATTAGCTCAAGATAAGTGGGTTTAATTCCCTTTCTTCTTGAGCTACAATTATTATGTTTTGTACTTATCAATTTGAGGTCATCTTCGATGAGTTATGATCAGTCAAAGTTGTAATTATTATGGTCTCGAGATCTGATCTCAAGATAAAAACACTGCATCGGTATTTTGACCATATCTTTGGCCAGAAAGGTCGAATTAACTCGAGACAAGTTGGACTAGTTCCCTTTTTTCTCGAGCTACAACTTTTCTGTTTTGTACTTTTCGGTCCAAGATCGTTTTGAAAGAGTTACGGCCCATCCAAGTCGAGAAACAATATACAATGATTTCTATCTCGAGATCAAACATTGTTTTGGTTTTCTGGCTATAACTTTACAAGTTTTTCTTGAGTTTTCTCTCGAGATATTCTTTCTTGAGAATCTTTCAAGTCTTGTCTCGAGAAGATATTCATGCCTCCCTTGGGACTTTTTGCCTCAAAATTAAAACACGAAAAAGATGCCAGAATTCATATGTCAACAATGTCAATAGGTATTCTTACGGGTGACACCACGTTCTCGAGATGCTAGGTCTTGGAAATGAAAAAATGAACATATTCTTTTCCTTAGAATTTTTCTTTTCTTTCGCATGAAGACACGTTTTCTTTATGCCCAACTTTCTTCCTCGAGTTGCTGGGGGGTTTACCATGCCTTACATATATAACTTTTTCTTTTCTTTTTCTTTTTTTTTATTATCCCTTTCTCTAAGTGACTCAATTGTCTTCGTTTTCCCTCGAGAAAACTCCAAGTCAAGAGAGATACGTTGTCCGTCTCCCCCTTTTTTATTGAAATTCATTAAACAACTTCTCAATCGAATTAGGTGGTCGCACTTCAACGAAAATTTTGTTAGATCTCGTCTATTTAACCGAACATCGCCCGATTGTTTGAGTTTTCTCGATATTCCAACAAAATACTCGCATAGTTGATTATTACTCAAATATATCTTGAAAATATCATCCACTGAGACCTCATCACTCGCTGAAAATACCTCAATTCCAATTTCTTGTGCATTGATACCTGGAATGTCTATTTGATTCCACGATGAGTACATGTTATATTTGCCATTTTTCTCATCACATTTTTTATGTGAGGATGTATATTGTTAGAACATCATTTCTTCATCCTTATATTTGCAGGGAGTTTTTCTCTCGAGGTGGGTGTAATCTTTTGTCTCATATCCCTTTATCACCAGCGATTCCACAAGATTATGTATAATAGTTATGGGATTTATCAGAAGTGTTTGGTATTTTCTCACTCGGTGTAATCGCAGGAACTCGAGAAGAATATATATTTGAGAAATCGACTCTATGAGCATCACCCGTAAATATTTTTTCTTTTAGATCTATCAACCTTAAGGAGTCTTAAGGCATCTATTACTTCATGGAGTTTCTCATCCATTCGCGTTTCCAATTCTCTATAACTTTCTGCCAATTCTAATTCTGATTCGTTTATAGCATTTTCAAACTCTTGTTTGGCTGTAAAATCACCAGGTGAATAACCATGCCAAGAATTATTTAGGGGCCCTGTGGGCACATCCTGATTTCCCTCAACTAGATTCTTGTTTGATTCCCCTATTTCATTAGGGTCATCCTCTGAAGCGTTCTTTTTGGGACGAGTCATCTTTCAAGAAACTTTTTATGATTTTCTAATTCGCTCCCACTTTGGTTGCCAAAAACATGTTGGCGCGGAAAAGTTGTTCCCCGCAATACGTGTTGAATTTTACAATGAATGTGGTTGCCGTAAACTGAAAGTAAACGCAATACCGGAATTTAATACGACGGTACTGAATTTACAGCTTTTGGTGCTGTACACCGCAAAGTGAAAGAATACAAATATAACAAGTAGGCAAGACACAGGAATTTAATGCGACGATATCGAGCTTACATCGTTACACTTACAGGAAACAACAAGAAAGGCCTTGTGACGCTTCACGAAGGTCGAGGGGTGGACGAGCGGCGGTCGAGGCAAACCCCTTTGCGGGAATTCACCCTTGTGGAGCGGAAGAGGTCGTCAACAGCACCGGAATTTAATGCGACGGCATCGAGCGTGGAGCTCGACGTCGGAATTTAATGCACGACGTCGAAGGGCGGAGTCGAAGTGGTGGTAGGTTAGCGGCGACAAAATTTATTGCACGAAGCCGAGGATGGACGGAGGTGTGTCAACAACGACGGAATTTAATGCACTTCGCTGAGGTTGAAGGACAAAGGTAACCGGAAAAGTAAAAAGATAAAAGACTTGAGTCTGTGTTTGAGTTGTTGTGTATGTTTGTGTGTGGTTCAACTAGGGGTTTTTATATAACGTGTTCAGGTGATCCACGTTCTATTTGGTGGTTTCTGAACTTCACGCACGTTCTCCATTTTATCAGATTGTTTATCAGATTGTTTGGGTAGTTGCACGTTCCTTAATTTGGGAAGAATCTGGCTAAATATATTTTTACATATTTAGCCACGTTTTAAGATAATCTGATTATATATTTTCACTTTAGATAATATTTATATTAAATCAAAGATCTCGATAGCTCTTCACATTAGATCTTCTTGAGACTGATGGAAGATTTTTATATAAAATATATATCTTCTCTCGTAATATGTAAATTTTTTCGAGAGGCTCTTCCAATCAAAGATTCTTTCTTGAGACGCGATGTTCTTCTCGAGGACCTTTTCCTTTCTCGAGATACCAGTCAAATATCTTTCTCGAGAATGACACGCTCTTCTCGAGAAAGGCCGAAATTTCCATGTGTCAACAATCGATAAAGTTATATTTTCTCAGTCAATCATCGACTAAATCAAGTTTTGTCAGTCGATGATGAGATTTTTACAATTCGTCGATTGTGCTCTAATTAAATCACAATCGACAGCCTAAAATAATCTGGTGTAAACAACGATGCAGGGTTTATCGTCTGAACAAAGAAAGAAGATTCACTGAGTTTTGGGAAAGGAAAGGTCTTGTTGATAAGGACGTGGCGTGTGGAATATTCTAGTCGTCGACTTTTGCGTATTTCCTGCTAAGGGGAGGACGGATGGATCAATCTCTTCCTACGAAGGGGATGACAATCCAAATTTGAATCTTCTTCTGGATATTCATATTTTGATTTGGGATGCTGTCAGGTAACCGGAGCCTTTTCTTTTGGTCGTGTTAAGCTTTGTTATAGTTAAACAACAATAAAATGGGGGCCAAATTATCAATTCTACCCCAAAGTTTGGCCGTTTTTTCCGATTTACCCTAAAATTTTCAAAATATCATCACACATCCCAATGTTTAGTCATTATATCAATTTTAACCATCGTTAACCGAATCAGCTGAAGAAAGTCTACGTGGCGCCCATTTGGCACGTTACTCCGTCAGCCCACCGTTAAATTACTGACTGGGCATGACATGGCGCCCTCCTTCTCTTTATCCCTTTCACCTCCACTTCTTCCTCCGCCAAACCTACTTCCATTTTCCTCCCATTCCCTTCCTCCTCAAAGCCCCTCCCCGTATCCTCTGCCGCTGCCGCTCTCCCTCCTTCTGACAACGGCCCCTCCATCGCCCTCGCCGCCGCTACCTCCATTCTTCATGACCCCTCCATCAAGGTCGATGCCGTCACCAAGGTCGAGCTCCGGGAGAACAAGTTCCGCAGTACCAGGTTAGGGGTTCGGGCCCGGATAAGATGAAGGAAGTGGCCAAGAGTTTAGAATTAGTTGGACATTGATTTTGAGTGGTGATCCGTTCATTAAATGCACGAGGAAGAAAGACATCAGGCGTGGGTTTATGGGATGGAACACAACTGTCTGTCTGTCTGTCCGTTGCTTGACCCTCCCCCCAACCGGTTTCATGAACTTTGTCCCGTTTTTAATTAAAAAAATGTTATAAGAAATTATTCTTCTTTGGAACGACGGATTCATGAATGTCAAACGCGGGAGGTTTTCATGAGGCTGTTCTGGGATTAGTCAAAGTCCGACTGTCCTTCCGGAGAGACGCCACCCTCTCTCATTTTGGTCATCGACTTGGTTGCTGTTTGTTGCAGACTTCATCTGTGGTGACACTTTGGCTCCCTTAGTAATTGGAAGCTCCAATGGCTTATCGGGAGACTCAGCCACAGGACAACCATGAATCAGATCTCCGTGCTCGTCCTACACAGGAATTCGTCGAGCAAAGTCTGATTGTCCTTCTGGAGAAAAGCCATCATCCCTCAGTTTCAGTCATCGACTTTGTCACTGTTTGCTGCGACTACTTCCATGATAGTTCTTCGGCTCCGCGAGGAATTGGAAGTTCCAACGGCTTATTGGGAGATCAGTCGTAGGACAACCATGAATCGGATCTTCGTGCTCGTCCGACACAGCTGGGTACTTCTCAATCTATTCTACACAGAAACTAGAGTTATTGTCGACAACATCTTCTCGTCCATTTGGAGACTTGCTAAGCTCAAACCCCTGCTCTAAACGATGATCGCACCCAGAAACTGTCCTCAGGTTAGGTGCACGATTGAGCTCCCTCCGGCTGCCCCAGCCTCTGATGAGGCTGTGGTGGCTTCTGAAAGTTGGGGAAGACGACTGGAAAACTCTTGGCCACTTCATTCATCTTATCCGGGCCCGAACACCTAATCTGGTGCTGCGGAACCCGTTCTTCCGGAGCTCGGCCTCGATGACGACGTCGGCCTCGATGGATGGGTCATGAAGAATGGAGGTAGCGGCGACGAGGGCGATGAAGGGGCCATTGTCAGAAGGAGGTAGAGCGGCGGTGGAAGCGGCGGAGGATACAGGAGGGGCTTTGAGGAGAAGGGGAATGTGAGGAAAAAAGAAGTGGGTTTGGCGGAGGTAGAAAAAGAGGTGAAATGGATAGCAGGAAGACGGATGCCATGTCATGCCCAATCAGTAGTTTAACGGTGGGCTGACGAACTAACGTGCCAAGTGGGCGCCACGTAGACTTCCGTCAGCTGATTCGATTAACGATGGATAAAATTGATATAACGGCCAAACGTTAGGATGTGTGATGATATTAAAAAAGTTCAGGATAGATCGGAAAAACGACCAAACTTTTGGGTAAAATTGATCATTTGGCTTAAAATGGGGATAAATCAGAAGCATTTTGGTGTTTCGTCTCTATAGTTATGCTGAGATCAAAACGGCATTGCTTGAGGGCAAAACACATTGCGATATATTGGTGACTAAATGCTAAATAGAAATGTGGTCGCATGTCAAGGAGCCCTTCGGGGTCATAGAATGACTGTCTGGGGCCTTACAATTGATCGAGGACGACTTATTTATAGACAAACCTAAATAACTGTCAACCGACGCATATTAAACACGTGTTAATTGTCCTAAAACTAACTATCGATCCACTGCCGAGAGCCATCCACCAATCAACATTGTCAAACCTCACGCCGTCGACCAACTCCTGAATCCGCATCGACCTTTACCCTGACGACCATCTTCGACGCTGCATCGGCGACCGAACATCTTCTAAGTAGCGTCGACCTTGGTTTCCTTAGAAACCCATCGTGAGAGGCCCAAAATGACGTTTACCACATAAACATTTTGCACCCTCGGTTCTTTGCGCGTGCAAGGTCTTTCTTAACTGCCTCTTTTATGTTCTTAGATGGCTCGAAACTAATGTTATGTTGAGTAAATGATAGTTAGAGGTAACTAAGGCTACAACAGTAGCTTTTGCTCGAGCTGTAGTGGCTGCCTGTCCTAATCGAAAAGAACTCATCTCATAGGGTCCGTTTCCTTGGCTGACACCGACATCGGCCGAGAGAAACTGAGATATAATAGGGAGGGCTGGCCTGTCGGTCCCTAATCTCTCTATGTTTGAGTGGCCTATAGGAAAGAGGTTCACCTCGTTATACCACTGTAGGGCCCAATCATCTTATTAAAAGAAAATAAGGAGTCGGAAAAATGGATCTCCAAACGGCTAGACACCCTGTGAGGCTTAACGGCGTTCTTCACGTTCCTCGTCTGCACCACAACTTGCTCTCCATCAAACGCCTATGTCAAGACAATTCATGTGTTGTGATATTTGACGGAGGATCGCCTCACTGGGACAACGCTGCTCCAGCAAAGGATTGAAGGTTTCCATTACCAGCTTTTGTTGTCGTCTACTTCAGCATTCATCGCCTCCTCTGCTGTCGATTGGCACCCACGTCTATGTCATCCTCATATCGGCGTTCTCACCGCCTTCGCAACTGTGGTAGTTTATCGTCTACAGGATATTCCAATTCCCCTTGTGCCTCATATGCCATTGGCAAGTCTCGCCGGCTCTCATTTCCAACGTCGACATCTCGTGCTTCAGCCCCCTTTGCATTAATACACAGAGATGTATGGACTTCGCCTATCCAATCCACCTCCGGTTTTCGTTGTTATATAATCTTCGTGGATGACTACACACGATATGCGTGGGTGTATTTTCTTTGGCACAAGTATGAGGTTCTTGACCACTTTGTCAAACTTCACCACATGGCTTCCACCCAGTTTTCCAATTCAATTTGAGCCCTTCAATGTGACGGTGGCGGCGAATTCGTCAACGACGCTATGAATCAGTTTCTCATTGAACACGGCATTCCCCTTCGCCTATCATGGCCATACACTACAACAAAACGGAATAGCAGAAAGACGTCACCAGCACCTGGCAAATTTGGCGCGTACCATCCTTGTCCAATCTGGGCTACCATCACGGTTTTGAGCAGATGCCATTCAAACAGCTAACTATTCAGTCAACCAGTTGCCTTCATCAGCCATTCAATTTCAGATATCGTATGAGCTTCTTTATCAGCGATCCGTCGACTACAACTCTTTCCGACCATTTGGGTGTCTTTGTTATCCTTACCTTGGTCATATTGCCGCTAACAAGCTTGCACTGCGGTCTGCTCCATGTATCTTTCTTGGATACTCGGATAAACATCAGGGATATCGTTGTTTCAACCCGCCTCTAATCGTATTCATTACAACCGACAAGTGTGTTTCGTCGAGGATACTTTTGCGGCTTCAACGCTCCTGCAGCACTCTTCACCTTCAACTGGAAATCCCACGAACTCATATCAAGAAGTAACTTGGTTCCTGCCTACCATGCCTCGATAGCCACCGTCCTCTTCCACTGTCATTGACTCCATCTTCGCAGCTTCTACATCCATCGCCACAGCGCCACTTCTTTGCTCCTTTCCACCTCACTGGAGTGGCGTCTTTGAGCCATCCACCCCATTTGTCGATCAAGTGGTGGATTCTCCTACTATCCCAGTACGCACTGAAAGTAGCCCCTCAGCTTCGCAGTCTACTCCGGATGTCTATCTACCCGTTGCACCGCCCAAACATCCTATGATTACACGACAACATGATGGAATCAGCCGCATACGTCAAATTCTAGATTTATCTGCTATGGCCTTACCCGAACCGCCAGAGTCTTATCGCAAGGCACTTGCGGATCCACTGTGGAAGAACGCCATGACGGAGGAATTCAACTCGCTTCTACACAACGACACATGGAAATTGGTTCCATATTCTGCCTCCCAAAAACTTGTGGGTTGTCAATGGATTTTCCGAGTCAAAGTTAATCCCGATGGATCGCTTAATCGTTGCAAAGCTCATCTTGTGGCACAAGGATTTGCTCAGTGTCCAGGTAACGATTTTCGGCAGACTTACAGTCCTGCTATAAAGCATGCCACAATCAGACTTGTTCTCACAACTTCAATCTCCCGCGGTTGGGCGCTACGACAATTGGATCTCAAGAACGCATTTCTTCACGGAGACCATACGTAAACAATTTATATGCGTCAACCACCGGGGTTTGAAGACCCCAGGCTCCCCCATCATGTTTGCCTTCTGCGAAAGTCTATCTACGGTCTCCGCCAAGCCCCATGAGCATAGTTTGAACGTTTTTCCAACACACTTTATCAATTGGGATTTCTCCAATGCAGGTCAAACACATCACTTTTTGTGCGGCATCAAGGTCATGACACTCTCATCTTAATCCTCTATGTCGATGACATTCTCTTGGCACCATTGGGAGTGGTCTTGACGACATTGTTGGCGCACTTTCAAGAACATTTGTAATGAAGGATCTCGGCTTTCCTTCGACATTCCTCAATGTTCGTATTTAGCGCACATCAGATGGTCTATTTTTATCTCAGGCACACTACGTTGACAAGCTTCTCCATCAATTCATTTTGCAAGATTGTTCGGAAGCCAAGACACCGCTCCCTGCCCAAATTTCAATCAGCAACCGACAGCGATGCATCTCCTAATCCTTCCCTATTCCGTGAGATTATTGGTAGTCTACAATATCTCACTCTCACAAGGCCCGACATTGCTTACTCAGTCAACATGCTCAGCCAGTTTCTTCGATCGCCAGCAACATCCCATATTTAAGTGGCCAAACGCATACTTCGTTACCTAAAAGGAACAGCCTCCTATGGTCTACCAATACGACAAATCTCTCTCGTCTCACAGCTTTCGTCAATGCTGACTGGGCTGGTTGTCTTGCAACTCGGCGGTCCACAACTGGTTATGTTGTTTACATCGGTGACAATCTTCTTCCTTGGCGCTCCAAAAAGCAACCTATGGTTGCACGCAGCTCCACAAATGCCGAATATCGGGTGCTTGCTTATGCAGCTGCTAAGCTTATGTAGTTATCATCCTTGGCAAGTGATTTAAGGCTGCCTCTTCGTCGGCCTCTTGTCATCTGCTGCAACAATATGGGAGCCACATATCTCGCCACCAATCCTGTCCAACACGCACGAACAAAACATGTGGCCATAGACTACCATTTTGTCCGCGAACAGGTCAAATCCGGGGAGTTGGTCATCAAATTTATTCCGGCCACCGAACAACGAGCTGATGCTTTCACCAAAAATCTCGCCCAGCGCTCCTTCATCGCTGAACGTTCCAAACTCACTCTATGTGCCGAGCATGAGTTTGCGAGGGAGGGGAGTGACAACAGAATCATTATTTGTCATCTCCTTCCCAAGGTTCATGGATCTCTCATTCCCTAGGTTCATGGATCGTTTACTCATTCCCTAGGTTCATAGAACATCTACTCCAAATTCAATTCAGTTACTCTTGTATATATATCCTCGTTTTGTCTTGTAATACACATGATTGGGACCATATACATTATCACGGTCTCTGGTTTATCAAAGTAGGCCTATCTTATCTTAGCTTCTCTTTATTTGCTCGATAGCAAACAAGAGTGTTATTCAGACTATTTATGCTTTGATGATGGCAGCTGGTGGAGTGCTGGATAGCCCGTTGCACAATACTTCAAGCAGAATGATTGCTTGAACTACTTTTGTTTTCGCTGAATATTTTCATATTGATGGGCTAGACTTAACAAGGAGGGTAGTGTTTGACGGGAAGTGTCGAGATGAGGAGTTGAGCCTAAGCCAGAGCCAAATCCAGAACATAGCCCAGCCCATGCCCAGAGAGTGTGATGAGGAGTCTAGATAAGAGCAGTGTGGGTTGAAGAATGGGTAGACGACAAAAGCTGTTGGGGGGTGCTGTTGCTAACAGCACGACGTTGCTGAGCTGGGGGAATAATTTCTTATCCTCTAGCATGTGCAGTAACTAGAATCGGTTATGCGAATATGTATAAATAAGGATGTTGGTCTGTTGAAAATTAACAAGCAATTCCAGATTTTCTCCTATCTGATGTTTTCTTCCTCGTCTGCATTTTCCTTCTTCTTGCTCTGTTTTTCAGCCTTCATCCTGTTTGTAACCTTTGGTCCATTCTTCTTCTATTTTTTCTGCTTCAATCTTGACCTAAAGCTCCTCATGGTATCAGAGCAAACTGTCTAACGACCAAAACCTTACCTCTGTTCTGAAAGTTCTCTTCGATGGAGGGTCATCTTTCTGCTTCACCTCCTTCAGCTGATGCAAGCACACAAGCCAAAGTTTCTGTCTCCGGAGGAACGCAGTCCCAATTCCCAGCACCAATACAAATCCCGGCGGGATTTTTCAACACTACCCTGAAGCTAGATGAGGAAAACTACTCATTGTGGAAAGGGCAAGTACTAGCTACCTTGATTGCGGGCGGATACGAAGATTTCGTATATGGGGTCTCTCAGTCCCCTCCGAAGTTCCTGGACAGCCAGCAGTAGCTGATAAATCCCAAGTACAAGGTCTAGCATCGAACGGACAAGTTGGTAATGAGTTTCCTTTTTTCCTCCTTGACACCTGAGCCTCTTAGTCAGGTGGTTTGCTGCGAAACGTCTCATGAGGTCTGGGAAAGCCTCAGACTACGGTTCGAGTCTTCTTCGACGACGAGAATCATTAATTTGCGTATGTGGATGCAACAGGTTAAAAAGGAGGGAAAAACCATGCAACAATACCTTAATACTGTGAAGATGTTCTCAGCTCAGTGCAATCGGTGAAACAGTCAAATACAAGGACTACATGTGGTATCTCCTTGAGGGACTCCCTGCTGAGTATGACCCGGTGGTGACTGCGGTGTACAGCCGACCAGATCAACCATCCATTGAAGAGATACACCAGCTGCTTCTTAACTTCGAGATGAGGTTGGAGAAACATCAGGTCCACGATTGCATGCTGCCTCAGGTTCAATATTCTTCTTTAGTCACCACTGCAGGTTCAGGCTCTGCTCAAGCCAACTACCCTCGCTCCTCTAAACCGCTTGCAGATTCTGTTCTTTCTTACCCTCCTAAATCTTCCTTCCATAACACCACATACAGACAAAGACCCTTCTTCCCCACCAAAAATACTAGATCAGACAACCCAACTCACCCAACTCCGGTTTCACTCTATCAACCAGGACTTCTTGGAAGACCACCTATAAGATCATTCCCTTCTAATCCTGCTCCGAGATGGTTTGACAGAACCCCACCCCGACCTAAGCCCAGATGTCAGATATGCTACAAGATTGGCCATACTGCCCAGACTTGCTATCACTATATGCAACCTCCCACGTTTCCTTAGGCCAATTATACCAACTTCCAGCAACCTTTCTACAACTCTCCGCTTCCTCCGCCTGTGCAGTATCCATTCTATTCCTCTTTTTTTGATACACAGACCCAACAGCCTGTTCCACATCATAATGACTGGCTTCTAGATTCTGGTGCCACGCACCATGTTACACCGGCCTTGAGTGATCTCAATGTTGCGTCTCCATACCAGGGTAAGTCCTCTTGGAAGTAGGTAATGGACAGCACCTGGAAATTGCTCATGTTGGTCATAAAATTCTAGTGCCAGAACGTTCAGGGCTCACCCAACCACTCTCTCTTACTCAAGTCTTACACACACCTACTATATCTCAACCTCTCATTAGTGTTTCAAAACTGTCATAACCCAATTTTTTCTTCAAAAATCACAAAAAATACTAAAAAATTGAAAATAATGGAAAATCAATAAAAATCATCAAAAATCTTCCAAAATCACTAAAATCTCACAAAATCATAAAAATCTAATTTTAAAAAGATAATTCTTCTCCCTATAATACGCTGAAGAGAAGCACGGAGAGAAGAGACAGAAAAGCAAAGGTTTCGTCGTCAAAGGTAATGTTATCTTCTCGATGTTTCCCCGATAGAAATTGTATCAGGTTATCCCAGCCGGCCGAGCGTCCCCTCGTTCACCGACGTAACCTCCCTCTCGCCATCACCATCGCCGACCAGCCCTCCTTGTCGCCGTCGCCGACCAGTCCTTCCTCGTCGCCGTTGCCGACCAGCTTCTTCTCCTATCCGCCACCATCATCGTCGTCGACCAGCCCTCCTCGTCGCCGACCAGCCATCCTCGTCACCATCGTTGGCTAGTCACCCTCCAGCGGCCACCATTGGCTTGCCTCCGACCTTCACCTCGACGTTCTCGCCCATGACCAGCGGCGTCTCCTCGCTCCAGTCGTCAGCCCCATAACCACCGATGGAAGATCTTCGGCCCGCATCCGCACCATCTCCCATGAAGAAACCGAAGAAGAAGTCAGCGGCCGCCCTCGCCCCGTCGGCCGAATCCGTTCTGGTCACCGTCGTCCCCCACGTCTAAAAGCAGCGTCAGAATCAAGCACCACACCGGCGACTAGCCACCGTCCTACATTCCGAGACTCCTTCCAGATTAGGCGTCACCCCTCCATCCCAGATCCGTTCGCGTGAGGCCGCTGCTTTCCTTGCCGGGGAAGACCTTCTCCGACCTCGGCAACTCTGCACCCTGGCTCCAATCCCAGCCCCAACGTTTCTCCGTCAATATCAAGTCTAAGCCCTCCATCATCGGCTTCCCCAAGACGCAGAGGACTGCCCTAGCCGAGGCCGAGGAACACGAGGCCCTCAGGTGATGCATCAAGCTGATCTCATCCCCGACGTTTTCGACGACAAGGTTTCTTCCCAGACGACTTCGGCGATTCCCTCGGCCGTCCTCCCGTATTACACCCCCGAGTCCTTCAAGCTGTCCAAAGATGCCGAGTACGGCTGGTTCCACCGCAACGCCTTCTTCGAGCACAAGCACTCCATCGACTCCTCGTCCTGAACCCCCGCAACTGCTTCTATTTGGTAACATACCCTTCTGCGCAATCTGGTTTTCTGTGGTTTTTGTTTTGTTTTTTTTTAAAACTTGCCTCCAGAGTGTGTACCTTATGAGACAAAGTTTTGTTGTTGTTTTGCGATAAAAAAAAAAACTTTTTTCGTTGCTTTGATATATCACGTGACTTGTCTTAAAAATAATTATTATTCCTTTAAAACTTATTTCTTTAAACTTTGCTTGTGCGGGACTGTCTTTTGCAACGAAAGAGAAAACATTATAAAATTTCTATTATAATTATTATTTTGAAGTGCTGGTATTGAAACTTATAATAACTTTCGTTTTACATAATTTAATAATTGGCTTAGAATTATCGATTTTCTTAAATTTACATTTATACTCGTAACGCCCGACAGTTGGCAAGTTTTAGCTTTTTTTTGTTAATTATATTGTATGCGTAACTTAGATCAAAATTTGATTTTTTTTAAAACGACTCATTTGACGCGTTAATCTCATTTTTCCAAAATTATGCTTTTATTTTTAAATTTTAACAATCCATTCCAAGTGAGGATTTCATTATCTTCTGTGATTGTGATTATTAGCGTGATTACTATTCATTTCCAGGAAACCTCATTCTTCTCACATTTCTTTCTCTAAATTAGTCATCCCCCTGTTTGCTTTCTTACGATTGTTGTGCTTCTGCCTTTTGTTTTATTGTTATTAATACCAAATCAAACGTGGGTTGGTTTTCTTTGTTCCGAGTCTAATACTGCTTAGTTTATTAATTTTAACAATTGTGGGTAAACTTCATGAGATCTCGATCCAAATTTTTACATTATTATTATTATTTGCAATCTGTGTACGTGTGATGAATTTTTCCTTTTTAGGCTTGTTAACTTAATTTATCATGTTAACTTATCTTAATAAACATTTTAATTAATCCGTATTTTCAAAGTTCTTTTTGATATTTTTAAAGCTCATTTTCTTAAAAAGTTTTTCAATCTCTTTTTATTTCAATTGCCTTATGACATAACTTTAACCTATCAAGAATTCGTATTATTGCAAGTTGTTCTTCAATTAAAAATCTTCTCGAACGGTTTACTTCGTTTATTCGATATTTACGCAGGTACCTCGGGGACGTGCCTTGCGGACAACCGAGTCACGCACCCCATTCAACGTATTCAAGATAACGAAGTATTCGAGGGATTATTTGGATTCTCGAAGATCAAGACCCTCTGAAGACGGCTTCGCACTCACCAACGTTACGGCATCAACGGCTCGCCAGGTTCGCCGTAAACCTATTCTAAAAACGGCACCGTGAGGTACAAACGCTAACGGGGGCGTTCTATATAGAACGAGAAATGGTACAAACACCCGGTTCTCCCCTTGAATTTATTTTTGGCTTAGAAATTGTTAAGGGCATTACTAAATCCATGCTGCCTGCATTTTTGCCCGAAAAATCAATTTTTAAGAAGAAGTATTTTCTAAAAAATGATTCACATAGATTTTTAGCATATTGGGCTCGTGATTATTTTTAACAATTTCTTTTTTTTTTCTAAAACCGAGCTCAATAAAATCGGACATCGAAAACACACAATAAAAGCCTCCTTTTTCTTTTGATGCATGCGATTAAGTAATCCCTAATTCCTGAACCTTAACGAATCTCTATAGTTTTTCTAACTTGAACTTAAAATAAGTTAGTGGCGACTCCGACACATTTTCAAAATCCGAAGCCTTTATCGTCAAGGGAGGATATTCATTTTAAATGGAACCGGAAACGGGATCCACCCGCGACAGATTTGGCGACTCCGCTGGGGACACTTGGGTAATTTTCTAGAGGATTAGGGTCGAAAAATCGATTTCAAAATTGGGGGGCAGCCTAGCTTTGTGTGGAGTGTGTTTGCGCTTTTCTTTTCCGATTGTCTCTGCTAGGCATATAGTGAGTCGTCCTAAAACCCAGGGACACCTAAGTTTAGGGGTATACCTGCCATATGAGAGAGGTTGTCTACCTCTTTACCTGCGGCATATACCAACTCACCTTTTGTCCAAGGGTGAGTCAAAAGCCAGTCTAGATAGGCATATGTTTGAAAGTCATACAAACTGTTATAACTCTAACTATTTATTTTTGTGCGTGCACTGTTTGATGTCATATGATCGATATTTTTCAATGCTTGATTTTTCCTGTTACATGAGCCTTCATCCCGGGCGCCATAGGATTAGTTCGGGTATACCATATGCCGACGGGTATTGGCCGTTTGCCTCTACCTTTAGGTGGGTACCCACCTGTTTACCATCGGACGAATATCCGAGTTCTTTCATTTAAAATGAACCCAAACTCGGATTTCTCCGATTACGGTTAATGAACGGGTCCAAGCCACATCCAAGACGGTAGATAGAAAATCTCACACCTATCTACATTTTCTTGTCCATATGGTTTGAATTGATGCTTCTTGTTATATTAACCACCATTTTTCTCTTACTTTCAATTTCGCTAACATGCCTTCTGTTCAACGAGCGAATACAAGGTAAGTGATTTCTACACCGAATTTCCTTTTTATGCTCGCATTTTGTCACTTATGCTTGCATATTATCGAACTTGATCATTCTACATACATTCAAAGCTTTCGAGTCATGATACTTTAGAAAAATGCCTACGCATATGCATAACTGTGATGCATGTCTAAAAAAAATATTCTTTCCAGATCTTTACGACGATACACATAGATTTTCAACATACTTCGAATTCACTTTTCGTCATTTTACTATCACCTGGCTTTGACAATTTTTCTTAAAAGAAAAAGCTTCGCCTTTTTTTTCAGTAAAAAGGCATATAAGTGTTCATTGAGTGTTGACGCATATCTTGCATCCACGAACATAACTTTCTTCATTCGGACTACTGCGTCATATTTTACTTTTGTTCGAGGTACCCATATCCATAGAAGTTGGACTACTCATCAGCCACGAAAGATTTGGATGTCCTCTCTCCCTGAAGAGTTCAAATGTGCAACAACATCATTCAAGCTTGACTTTGTCTCACACATGTCATTTCCAATTTATTGGTTAAGGTGTATTCCTTTCAATCTTGCTTGTTATTTAAATCAATCAAGCATGTCATCTACCATCTGGATTTCGATTTTTCTTATGCAGGCAGACGGACATTCCCTCTTCCAACGAGGCATACGATGAACATTCAATTAAACCGAATGTTAAAGTCCAAGAAGCAAAACTCATTCAACCAGTTTCATATTATCACCATCCACAACACCAATGTTAGGTTTACAATCACCATCAGCAATCGAAGAATAAACTGGGAAAGATCGTCACTAAGCAACTAAAATTACATCATGGAGTTTATACAACACCAATGTCAAAGAAATACAACAAAGCATATTCTTCCAAACATCGAACTCAGAAAAGGAGAGCATGTCCCTGTCAATCCAAACTGAGTCTACATTAATATCAAAGCATATACTGGGGCAAGCTTCATCCCATACGAATCGACATCCCTTCAAGAGTGCAAGTTCAAAGGAAGTATCATTCTAATCCATGACATTCAAGATTGAACATTGATTACATTTGTTTTCTCTTCTCACAGGTTCAGTTTCACTACAACATTGATCGGGAGCTCAGACTATGACGAAGTCGTCACTAGGGAGTATCATTCCAATTTACTTTGCAATAACCTCATTGTTAAACATTTATATTATTCTCTAATGTTTCTTGTAGAATCTCCAAATTCTTAAATCAGAACAAGCGTATCATCAAACTTTGGAATTATTAAAAGTTCAAGCTCATCAACTTACCAAGCTGGGGCAGCGCATCCATGTCAAGTCAATCACGAAATCCTCTCATCTACCGAAAGAAAGCACACTTCAACTGAGGCAACTCTTTCCGAACGGGTCTATGAAGCACAAACAGTTTTATCAATCGAGCAACATCCACTGCACATCAGATGCATGTCAAGAGCTTTCCACAAAAGATTCCCGAGGAAAAATCTTCCGCAACTACGACAGTCCTTATGTGGTCAAGCAAATATCCGCAAGAGCGCTCTCACAATAAAGATGGACGGAGTTGTTCCATCCCAGTCGGTCGATTTGTTTCAAGATCGACGAACTAGAAAAATCAACCTAGAAGACTCAACCTAGGGGCTTGCAACCCATGTTGAATAAACGGTGAAAGCAAGTATCGTTCTAATTTACAATAAATTAGAAACTAATCAATGTTATCTTTCTTTGTAGACACTTTAACTGGGGCAAGAACCAATCGCCTCGGGTAACCGGTAAAGGAAGTATCGTTCCAGATCATATATTACAAAATCAAAAAACTAATCAATGTTATCTTTCTTTGCAGATACTTTAACTGGGGCAAGAACCAATCGCCTCGGAGGCTTTTACTGGGGCAACGAGCACGCGTCGTTAAGGAACCGGTAAAGAAA
Organism: Melastoma candidum; assembly: GCA_023653495.1. Lineage (NCBI taxonomy): Eukaryota > Viridiplantae > Streptophyta > Magnoliopsida > Myrtales > Melastomataceae > Melastoma > Melastoma candidum. The sequence goes on along the minus strand of CM042882.1, from coordinate 11,444,619 downwards.
AGTATCGTTCCAAGTTTAAAATTTTTCTCACATTGAACTTGATTGTACATCATCTCTTTTCCTACAGGGTATCAAGTCGAGGCGAACATCATAGGTAAAATTATCATTTCATAAAACATGTGTTATGTTCATTTGTCATGCATTCTCACTAAACGATTTTATTCAAAAAAAATTTGAAACACTTTCCCTAGCGGAACACTTGTGTGCTAGAGATAGAAAGGCAAGCCTATCCCCAAACACATACCATTTTCGAGAGTTGAGTGCAAACACTTGTGAGAAATCCAGACGTGATAGCATCGGAGTGGGAAGGAAATCCCTTTGACGGAAAATGCTCTAGCTAGGATGACATCGAGCATTCTTCCTTATCCCCAAACACTTTACCATTGCTAGCCATTCCTAGCCAAAGTGGAGATTTTTCGAAACACAATTCCCCTTTCAAGTCAAAGAGCCGCTTCACATCGAAGTAAAAGGAGTTCTGTCGTCTATATTTCCGGATAGGACTCAGGTGGAGATGCGTTACTTCCTCAAGTTTGAGTGTGAAGTACATCCCTATGGATCTCGCTAGTCGGCACAATACTCTACCACCTTTTAATCATTCGAATGCATCCATGAACAATTCCAGAGAACCGAGTCTGTGGAATATTCAATGAAAAAAAGAAGAATTTGAAATGAGACAGGGGCAAGCAAAAAAAAAAAGAAGAAGAAAAGAGAGCCCTTCAATATCATTCAAAGAAAAAGCAAATTTTGACACAAGGGCCAAAAGACGGTCGCAAAAGCAAAGTGTCAAGAGAGCCCTTCAATATCATTCAAAGAAAAAGCAAATTTTGACACAAGGGCCAAAAGACGGTCGCAAAAGCAAAGTGTCAAGAGAGCCCTTCAATATCATTCAAAGAAAAAGCAAATTTTGACACAAGGGCCAAAAGACGGTCGCAAAAGCAAAGTGTCAGGAGAAAAGGGACAAAAGTTTTAGAACCCTGATCCCGATTTGCCAATCTGGGTAAACCGCTTTAAATTCAAAAGCCTCGTTTCCCGTGGAAAAAGATAAAGAAAATTATTCTTCTACGACATTTCTTCACGAACTCTCTCTTTCATATGCCACCATACCCTTGAGTATTGTGTCGATGAGCAAGTCCACATTGGGAGAACCATGCTTAAAGGTGACGTCCTTGCATTTTGAGTTTTATTCGATGAGATTCTTTGACTTGCTTTCTTTCTTAAAGATTAAGCCTTCTATAAACATGGTCTTACACCAAGCCTGCATTACAACCAAAATCAAAGTCTCCTTCGACTAGCCCTTGAGCATTCATTTCAAAGGAATCGAACTTCCCACTCTGATAGCATAGAAACATATTTGAGTGAGCCTTGAGAGATGTAAGAAAAACCTTTTTTCTCTATCGCGCAAGTGTTTCTATTTAAAAAAAAAAGAAATTTTTATGCATGCATATAGAGCATCCAGCATTCATATCATCCGCAGTCAACATTTTAGCAAGAAGTACACAGAGGAGATCGCCACAATCCCAAGCATACTTCATGATTTCAAGACTCAAGCCTTTATGCTAAGGTATGACCTTCACTACTATTAAGCACTTTTGTGGTGTGACAGTACTTTCAAGTCAAGTTAGCCATTTCTCAATTCAACTCGGCAAGTGTTTGCGAACAAACGCTATGCCACTCGACTGAGCGTTTATTTACAAACGCGATGTCAATTTTCAATTCGGTAAAGCGCGAACAAACGCTATACCATCTGGCTAAGCGCGAACAAACGCTATGCCACTCGACTGAGCGTTTATTTACAAATGCGATGTCAATTTTCAATTCGGTAAAGCGCGAACAAACGCTATGACACTCGACTGAGCGTTTATTTACAAACGCGATGTCAATTTTCAATTCGGTAAAGCGCGAACAAACGCTATACCATCTGGCTAAGCGCGAACAAACGCTATGCCACTCGACTGAGCGTTTATTTACAAACGCGATGTCAATTTTCAATTCGGTAAAGCGCGAACAAACGCTATACCATCTGGCTAAGCGCGAACAAACGCTATACCATCTGGCTAAGCGCGAACAAACGCTATGCCACTCGACTGAGCGTTTATTTACAAACGCGATGTCAATTTTCAATTCGGTAAAGCGCGAACAAACGCTATACCATATGGCTAAGCGCGAACAAACGCTATGCCGCTCGACTGAGCGTTTATTTACAAACGCGATGTCAATTTTCAATTCGGTAAAGCGCGAACAAACGCTATACCATCTGGCTAAGCGCGAACAAACGCTATGCCGCTCGACTGAGCGTTTATTTACAAACGCGATGTCAATTTTCAATTCGGTAAAGCGCGAACAAACGCTATACCATCTGGCTAAGCGCGAACAAACGCTATGCCACTCGACTGAGCGTTTATTTACAAACGCGATGTCAATTTTCAATTCGGTAAAGCGCGAACAAACGCTATACCATCTGGCTAAGCGCGAACAAACGCGACGCCATTCGACTAAGCGTTTAGTAACAAACGCTACGTCATTTCAATTTGGTTAAGCATTTACTAACAAATGCGATACCATTCGGTTAAGCGCTTACTAACAAGCGCGATACCTTCCAGTCGGTTAAACGTTTATTAACAAACGTTATACCACTTCCAGTTCGGCTAAGTGTTTATTAACAAACGCGACGCCATTCGACCGAGCGTTTACTAATAAACGCAAAGTCCCATTCTTTTCGGTTAAGCGTTCGTACAAACGCGACACCACCTTCAATTCGGTTAAGCGTTCGTACAAACGCGACACCATCTTCATTTCGGTTAAGCGTTCGTACAAACGCAACACCATCTTCATTTCGGTTAAGCGTTCGTACAAACGCGACACCACATTCATTTCGGTTAAGCGTTCGTACAAACGCGATACCATTTCATTTCATTTCGATGCGACGCCATTTCTGGTCTAGCGTTTATTAACAAAACGCGATACCCTTGCTATCCTTCCAAAAAATTGGGTTCTTAATAATTCTTTGTTCGAAAATTTTACCAAATATTCTCACAAAGAGGGGCAACTGTCATAACCCAATTTTTTCTTCAAAAATCACAAAAAATACTAAAAAATTGAAAATAATGGAAAATCAATAAAAATCATCAAAAATCTTCCAAAATCACTAAAATCTCACAAAATCATAAAAATCTAATTTTAAAAAGATAATTCTTCTCCCTATAATACGCTGAAGAGAAGCACGGAGAGAAGAGACAGAAAAGCAAAGGTTTCGTCGTCAAAGGTAATGTTATCTTCTCGATGTTTCCCCGATAGAAATTGTATCAGGTTATCCCAGCCGGCCGAGCGTCCCCTCGTTCACCGACGTAACCTCCCTCTCGCCATCACCATCGCCGACCAGCCCTCCTTGTCGCCGTCGCCGACCAGTCCTTCCTCGTCGCCGTTGCCGACCAGCTTCTTCTCCTATCCGCCACCATCATCGTCGTCGACCAGCCCTCCTCGTCGCCGACCAGCCATCCTCGTCACCATCGTTGGCTAGTCACCCTCCAGCGGCCACCATTGGCTTGCCTCCGACCTTCACCTCGATTTTCTCGCCCATGACCAGCGGCGTCTCCTCGCTCCAGTCGTCAGCCCCATAACCACCGATGGAAGATCTTCGGCCGCATCCGCACCATCTCCCATGAAGAAACCGAAGAAGAAGTCAGCGGCCGCCCTCGCCCCGTCGGCCGAATCCGTTCTGGTCACCGTCGTCCCCCACGTCTAAAAGCAGCGTCAGAATCAAGCACCACACCGGCGACTAGCCACCGTCCTACATTCCGAGACTCCTTCCAGATTAGGCGTCACCCCTCCATCCCAGATCCGTTCGCGTGAGGCCGCTGCTTTCCTTGCCGGGGAAGACCTTCTCCGACCTCGGCAACTCTGCACCCTGGCTCCAATCCCAGCCCCAACGTTTCTCCGTCAATATCAAGTCTAAGCCCTCCATCATCGGCTTCCCCAAGACGCAGAGGACTGCCCTAGCCGAGGCCGAGGAACACGAGGCCCTCAGGTGATGCATCAAGCTGATCTCATCCCCGACGTTTTCGACGACAAGGTTTCTTCCCAGACGACTTCGGCGATTCCCTCGGCCGTCCTCCCGTATTACACCCCCGAGTCCTTCAAGCTGTCCAAAGATGCCGAGTACGGCTGGTTCCACCGCAACGCCTTCTTCGAGCACAAGCACTCCATCGACTCCTCGTCCTGAACCCCCGCAACTGCTTCTATTTGGTAACATACCCTTCTGCGCAATCTGGTTTTCTGTGGTTTTTGTTTTGTTTTTTTTTAAAACTTGCCTCCAGAGTGTGTACCTTATGAGACAAAGTTTTGTTGTTGTTTTGCGATAAAAAAAAAAACTTTTTTCGTTGCTTTGATATATCACGTGACTTGTCTTAAAAATAATTATTATTCCTTTAAAACTTATTTCTTTAAACTTTGCTTGTGCGGGACTGTCTTTTGCAACGAAAGAGAAAACATTATAAAATTTCTATTATAATTATTATTTTGAAGTGCTGGTATTGAAACTTATAATAACTTTCGTTTTACATAATTTAATAATTGGCTTAGAATTATCGATTTTCTTAAATTTACATTTATACTCGTAACGCCCGACAGTTGGCAAGTTTTAGCTTTTTTTTGTTAATTATATTGTATGCGTAACTTAGATCAAAATTTGATTTTTTTTAAAACGACTCATTTGACGCGTTAATCTCATTTTTCCAAAATTATGCTTTTATTTTTAAATTTTAACAATCCATTCCAAGTGAGGATTTCATTATCTTCTGTGATTGTGATTATTAGCGTGATTACTATTCATTTCCAGGAAACCTCATTCTTCTCACATTTCTTTCTCTAAATTAGTCATCCCCCTGTTTGCTTTCTTACGATTGTTGTGCTTCTGCCTTTTGTTTTATTGTTATTAATACCAAATCAAACGTGGGTTGGTTTTCTTTGTTCCGAGTCTAATACTGCTTAGTTTATTAATTTTAACAATTGTGGGTAAACTTCATGAGATCTCGATCCAAATTTTTACATTATTATTATTATTTGCAATCTGTGTACGTGTGATGAATTTTTCCTTTTTAGGCTTGTTAACTTAATTTATCATGTTAACTTATCTTAATAAACATTTTAATTAATCCGTATTTTCAAAGTTCTTTTTGATATTTTTAAAGCTCATTTTCTTAAAAAGTTTTTCAATCTCTTTTTATTTCAATTGCCTTATGACATAACTTTAACCTATCAAGAATTCGTATTATTGCAAGTTGTTCTTCAATTAAAAATCTTCTCGAACGGTTTACTTCGTTTATTCGATATTTACGCAGGTACCTCGGGGACGTGCCTTGCGGACAACCGAGTCACGCACCCCATTCAACGTATTCAAGATAACGAAGTATTCGAGGGATTATTTGGATTCTCGAAGATCAAGACCCTCTGAAGACGGCTTCGCACTCACCAACGTTACGGCATCAACGGCTCGCCAGGTTCGCCGTAAACCTATTCTAAAAACGGCACCGTGAGGTACAAACGCTAACGGGGGCGTTCTATATAGAACGAGAAATGGTACAAACACCCGGTTCTCCCCTTGAATTTATTTTTGGCTTAGAAATTGTTAAGGGCATTACTAAATCCATGCTGCCTGCATTTTTGCCCGAAAAATCAATTTTTAAGAAGAAGTATTTTCTAAAAAATGATTCACATAGATTTTTAGCATATTGGGCTCGTGATTATTTTTAACAATTTCTTTTTTTTTCTAAAACCGAGCTCAATAAAATCGGACATCGAAAACACACAATAAAAGCCTCCTTTTTCTTTTGATGCATACGATTAAGTAATCCCTAATTCCCGAACCTTAACGAATCTCTATAGTTTTTCTTACTTGAACTTAAAATAAGTTAGTGGCGACTCCGACACATTTTCAAAATCCGAAGCCTTTATCGTCAAGGGAGGATATTCATTTTAAATGGAACCGGAAACGGGATCCACCCGCGACAGATTTTTCAAAACTTTGTCGTGATAATAATGTTTTAGTTGAATTTCATGCTAATTGTTTTATTGTCAAGGACAAGAAGACCAACTCAATATGTCTTCAGGGTCCAACCCAGCACGGCCTCTACAAGCTGTCTGTTCAAGCTCTGGATCGAACCAACAAAATCCACCACCAAGTCTTTAATTCACTTGCAGAATCTCTTCTACCTCGTGCTCTTCACATTTCCAAGACATCTCACACAAACACTGCAAAGTGGCACTGCAGATTAGGCCACCCCAGTAAAGATATCCTTCTTCGAGTCATGAAGTCCTACAAACAGCCTTTTTCAGATACGTTAGAGCTTTGTCAATCTTGCGTCCTGAGTAAACACCATCGACAACCGTTCCCGGTGTCTAATTCTCACTCTACAAATCCTTTCCACCTAGTTCATGTAGATCTTTGGGGTCCTTCCCCTGTGTTATCCACAACAGGAGTTCGATACTACATGCTAATTGTAGATGATGTTACTCACTTCTCTTGGATATTTTTTTCTGAATACCAAATCCCAAGCCTCAGCAGCCTTCTTGAGGTTCCATCAGATAGTAAAGACACAATTTCACAAGTCCATTAAGTGTGTGCGGTCTGACTGGGGTGGTGAGTTTCGGTCCTTACATCAATTCTTCATCGCTCAGGGCATTGTGCACCAAGTATCCTGTCCTCATACTCCCCAACAAAATGGGAGAGTTGAGCGCAAAAACAGACATGTTGTTGAGGTTGGCTTGTCTTTGCTGCAACACTCGGGTGTTCCACTCCAATTCTGGCCGTTTGCTTTCAATGAGGCAGTACATATCATTAATCTGCTTCCCTCTAAGTTGCTGCTCTTCAAGTCTCCAATAGAGTTGTTATATCATACACCTCCAGATTATCTCCATCTTCGAACTTTTGGTTGTCTATGTTTCCCAATCTTGAGACCTTATAACTCTCATAAACTTGAACCACGATCCCTACCTTGTGTTCTTTTAGGAAAGAGCTACTCTCATAAGGGATATATTTGTTATGACACTACCACCTGCAAAATCTATGTTTCTCGAGATGTGATATTTGATGAAGGCAAGTTTCCGTTTCAGTCAGTCTCTCCTTGTAAACCAGTTTCAAGTAGCAACACCTTAGGTCCTTCCTTTATACTAAATTATGTGCTTCCTGTTCCTGTCTGTCCTCCTATTTCTACTAATGTTTGCCTAGATATACAGTCTCCCTTAGTTCCAGGCTCTGCACCAACCTGTGCAATAGAACAGGGGACCAACCTGTCTTCCGTAGAGTCTAACCCTTCTATGGAGACACCACATCAACTCAATGCCCATTCTATGGTGACACGATCCAAAGCAGGCATCTTTAAACCCAGAATTCTTTTCACAAAAGCATCACCTTCTCCAGTTATTTCCTCGTCTACTTCAGCTCCTGTTTCAGCTATACCTCTATCCTCTGACCCTGTTCCCAAAGAGCCCTCTACATTAACTGAAGCTCTGTCCTCACCTGCATGGAGATCTGTAATGGATATTGAACTTCAGGCACTGCAACGGAATGACACGTGGGAGCTTGTGCCGTTCCCAGGAGTTGAGAAGGTAATTGGATGTAAATGGGTGTATAAAGTTAAACTTAAGGCGTCAGGGAAGTTGGAAAGATGCAAGGCCAGATTGGTAGCGAAGGGCTTTCATCAGACACCTGGCCTTGATTATAAGGAAACGTTCAGTCCAGTCATCAAACATCAAACAATCAGAGTGGTGTTGAGCCTGGCAGTCACTCTCGGCTGGGAATTGAAGCAGCTGGACGTTCACAACGCTTTCCTCAATGGTGACCTCGAGGAAACTGTTTTCATGCAACAACCACCTGGCTGCATTCATCCTGAGCTTCCAACGCATATCTGTAGACTTAAGAAGGCGTTGTATGGCCTCAAGCAGAGTCTCAGAGCCTGGTATACGAAGTTGAGTGGGTGTTTGCAGCTGTGGGGCTTTGTTAACTCAATTTCTGATGCCTCTCTGTTTTATAAACACTCGTCTAAGGGTGTGGTGATTTTACTTGTCTATGTATATGATATAATTTTGACAGGCTCAGATACAGACGAGCTAGCCACTCTCCTGGGATTCCAGGTCACTAGGCAGAGTTCTCAAATTCATCTTTGTCAAGAGAAGTATGTTAAGGACTTGTAACAAAAGGTAGGGGAGGGATGAGTGATTGCAAGCCAGTTCCGTCTCCTCTAGGGCCACAGAGATTTTGTTTCGCTATGAAGGGGATGAGCTTACTGATCCTACTGAGTAGAGGAGCGTGGTTGGGGCGCTACAGTACTGCACAAATTCCAGACCAGATATAAGCTTTGCTGTCAACAAGCTGTGCCAATTTCTTCAACATCCAACCACTCTGCATATGAAAGCTGTAAAACGGGTGCTGAGGTATTTGCAGGGAACAAGTACGTATGGCCTAACATTCATTGCTGGAGACTCGTTTCAGATTTCTTGCTTCACGGACGCTGATTGGGCAAGTTGTCCAGATGATAGAAAGAGCACAGGTGCGTATTGCACCTTTGTTGGTCCAAATCTGGTGTTGTGGTCCTCTCAGAAGCAAAAACTAGTCTCTAGGTCCAATACCGAGGCTGAGTACAGGGCAGTAGCTAGTGGTGTTGCAGAAGTTCTATGGCTTCAAAAACTTTTGCATGAACTTCGTATACAACCTCAGCAACCACCAGTAGTTTTCTGGGATAATCTTAGCACCATTCATTTGACAGCAAATCGGATCTTACATGCCAGGACGAAGCACATAGAGATTGACTATCATTTTGTGCGAGAAAAGGTGATGGATGGCACTTTATAGATACAACATGTATAATCGGATGATCAGCTGGCTGATCCGTTAACCAAAGTGTTACCGATACAGCGATTTGCTGCACTTCGTAGTAAGTTAACTATGCACAGTCACCCAAGAAGTATGTCAGTGCAGACATGAAGGAGAACCGCGGAGTTTGCAGGCTGGAAGAATTCCACAGGTAGAAAACTAAGAATCTCACAGGAGGATGTCTCACAAGAGGATATCAGAGATGAGTCACACTTGACGGGAAGGGATGGGCTGGACTTAACAAGGGGGGTAGTGTTTGACGGGAAGTGTCGAGATGAGGAGTTGAGCCTAAGCCAGAGCCAAATCCAGAACATAGCCCAGCCCAAGCCCAGAGAGTGTGATGAGGAGTCTAGATAAGAGCAGTGTGTGTTGAAGGATGGGTAGACGACAAAAGCTGTTGGTGGGTGCTGTTGCTAACAGCACGACGTTGCTGAGCTGGGGGAATAATTTCTTATCCTCTAGCATGTGCAGTAACTAGAATCGGTTATGCGAATATGTATAAACAAGGATGTTGGTCTATTGAAAATTAACAAGCAATTCCAGATTTTCTCCTATCTGCTGTTTTCTTCCTCCTCTGCATTTTCCTTCTTCTTTCTCTGTTTTTCAGCCTTCATCCTGTTTGTCACCTTTGGTCCATTCTTCTTCTGTTTTTCCTGCTTCAATCTTGACCTAAAGCTCCTCACATACGGTTCAAAAGGTAACATTCCTCTTATGCCAAAAACATTTCATCCAAGTTTCGGTTGCCATAAAAAATCACCACTGAGGTCATTCTTCCAGGGAATTCGACTTCCATCAACTGATGTGCCTGTGGGAGGTGCTTTGAACTCATTACCATCAGAACAACTGCACCTGTACGTTTACGTCTTGATATTGAAAAGTTATCGTCACAAGTAATGGGCGAGCGTATGGATTTCGACACTTTGCTGAAGTTCATAAACGAATTGAGTGGCCATATCAACCTCGACTTGGTCCTCAGGGACGCCCAGGCTTTGTGTATATGTGCTGGTGAAAATGGCGCTGCTTCTGGATGACAGCCCGTTTCAACACGATGATGCCTTGTAGACATAACCATCCTTTCTAAAGGGTCGAAACATGTTCCCCCAAGTAATTATTGTACGTCGGGAGATTCATTCTGTTGAAATTAACCCAACACCCGCCACTAATCTAGAACTATCGTGGATCCTTCGGGAAAGTAAAAAATGTGGTTCGTGGAATTATAACGTGTACGGGTAAGTAGGTAAGTTGAAATTGTGGTTTGATGTAGAGGTAGAGTAAAAGGCCAACAATAGGAAAACGTGGCCTAATCTCATGCATAGCTCGACCGGGACTTTCACTTATAAATAGGGGTCCTCGAGCTCATTTTGTAATCAACCCACACAAAGTTAAATTTCTAGTCTTAATTAATCTCCTCTCTCAAAAACATTCTTCCCTAAATATTTCTATCGGCAATTCTTCCTAAATAAAGGTTGCAGCTCAAGCGTTAATTTACCAGTCGGAGGTCACGAGGTTTAATACATTCATCATATCGAACACGTTTGGCAGGACTCGGCGACAACCGCCCGACAATTCAGATGGACGTGATGGCGGGAAGGGGAGACAGAGCCAGCCGCACCAGTGCATAGCCAAGCATTGGTCGCTGTCTTTCACACCGCGAGGTTGCTCGTCAATAAATATGGCCCCAAGAGAAACGCCTCGAGAGAGGGGGGGAGAAAGGGGGACTGATCCGACAACGATGTTGCCAAGTCGATTTGCAGGTGCATCCCACTTCCCTTCCATCTCCGCTATTTTCAGTTTTGTCATGTTCCGTCGGCCTAACTCAATCCCTTAGAATTTGTCGTCCCACTGGCGTGACAATTCATATGACATGTTGTTGTCTTTGGCATGCATTTTTTTTACTCATATTCCTCCTCCTCCCGCCCATCCTAACCCATCTTACCAAACACACTCAAAGCTTGATTTTCTAAGGCTGTGTGTCCCCCCCCCCCCCCCCCAAAACTCCCCGAGTCTGTTCGCCATCCGTCACGCGAGCATGCCGTGAGTTTGGACAAGCCGTCCGGCTTGCGACATCGATTTGTCCTTAGCCTTTGGTTGCTTGAAGTATCGTCATCCTCCCATGAGAGAAAGGTTCGTGCATGACCATACCAGGAGGAAAGCAAGATAATCGTTGGACCTAAACTTGATACAGACTTAGCATAGATGTTGTTGTTATTTGGGAATAAAATATCGTCTCGCTATTTTCTTTATCTGATCAAAGTTTTGTGTGGGGGGGGGGGGGGGGGGGAGTGGACAATCGGGTCGGGGAAAAGGCCGGCAAGAAGACAGACAACAATGTGAGTCCCCCTTGGTTCAAATGTAAACTCAAATATACTGGGTTTTGTTATATTTTTTAACCCAAAAAAAATTAAAATAGAGTCGAAAATTTTGGAATTTCGAAAGTAAATGCATCGATTTATCTGATTTTTTTTTATTTTTTATTATTAGAACTCGAACTTGATTTATTTTTGGAAGCCAAATTTTATAAATCCAATTTCGAAACCTTATTTTAGAAATTTTAAAAATATTTACCTTTTTGTAAATTTTTTTTTTCAATTACAGAGAAAACATAACTCAAAATATACATGACGTAGAATGTAAAAAACAAAAAGTGACGGGATAAGAAAATGAGATCAAATTAATCCAGTAGAAGACGTGTAATCGGAGCATCATTATAGTACATGTATACCTGTGATCATGTAGAATACCCCTTTCTGTGGCTCGATTACTAACGTTGCTCATTATCTTGTCGCCACTCGTGTTTTTCTCCTATATATATACATACACACATTATATGCATACAAACACGAGCAATCGCGAGGAAGGTGAAACCAAATACTGGAAAAGAGAATAATCAAACTACCCAGAAGGAAGTCCCCTGTTTTTCCACCCTCCTCCTTACATTACAATTAAATACTATTTCGACCCGCACGAGATGGAGCTAAGACTAGGCCTGGCGCTGTGCAATGCCGCCAACTACCACGATTGCTCCCCTGAGGACATCGATCTCGACCTCAACATGGGCATTGGCGGTGGCGCAGCCGACAGAGTTCCACGACTGCCTCAGCAAAGCCGTCATCTCGGTCATCATCAGCCCTTCTGCCGCTACACGGAATACGAGGATTCCGACACGGACGGTTGCAGCTACCATCAACCAACCATGTGAGTTTTTTTTTTTTCTGCAAAATATACTTACCATCTTAAACAAAACAGCTTATTATAACAACCGTGCCATGCCGTAAAAAGCTGTTCATTACGGGGGGATTGATTTTGTCAATTTGGGCGGTGACAACAGGGAAAAGACATGGTCGTCGCCCTGGAATTCGACGTACGTGAAGGTCACGATGGAAGGGATCGGGATCGGGAGGAAGGTTGATCTCAGCCTCCATCACTCTTTACATGACCTCAAGAACACCCTCCTCCCCATGTTTGGAATCTGTAAGTGCTTCTTTCACCCTGCTCCTCCTCCCCCGACCTCAAACTACAAATCCAAATCTCCAAGTAATACCACTCTCTGTTTCTTGGATCAGACAATGAAGATTCCGACACCTATCAGCTTTCTTACCAAGACAGAGGAGGGCGTTGGGTAGTTGCTGAGGACTCATCTTGGAGGTATCATTTCCAATCAAGAAATAGAACCCAATTCTTCCCACGATTTCGGAATTCCCCTAACCTTTTTTCTTGATATAAAATCAGGGACATCGTCAGGTCTACACAGAGACTGAGGATTGTAAGAGTTTAGGTGGGGTTGATTTGTCGGAATCCAGAAACTGGGAACCCAAAGAAAGGAAAAAGTAAAGAATTTTGTGATCCAGCAAAAATGGGGACTTGTTCATAAAGTTGTTCGATCCATGTTTGTAGGAGTGATGTATGGATGTAAATTGTCACAAACATCGACATGTTATTTCTTCGACTTTTTCCCTTTATTTCATCAAACAAAAAATACACTCAAAAATACTTTAGAAGCACGATGTTGGGCCCTGCTCTGTGAACTTAAACTTGATATGTATTCAGAACAAGGACCGATTTTTAAAAATACACTCAAACGTTCTCGGCCCATCATATGTTCACGTCATGTGGGCCCAGTGGGCTTTTTACCCTGTCGTAATTGGGCCGGGCCTGAATGTCACGTGCATCTCACGTTCTCCCCTTCCCTACCTTTAACCTTTTCCTTTTTTCCCTACTTTCTCTTACTTTCCTTCCATTCCTCCGACAAGCACGAGAGGAAGTTCAGTTTCGAAGAAGCAAAGCACATTACCCCCACAGACGCAGTGGGAGACCCCGGTAGAGCTCTGATTTTCTTTTTTCCCAGTTCGTTCGAGCTTCTTCGAACCCACCTAACCGATTCCGGGGTGGGTTTCTGTCCCGTCGATTGTGATGTACTGAATGTGGCTCGGGCGGGGAAACCGGGTTGGTTCCACAGGGTACGAGGTCGCGTCGGGTGATTGGGCTACTGCCGGCCGATGGTTTTCGTGCTTCAATGGTGGTGGCTTCTGCATTCCAGCCTCCCCCCTGTTCTTAGTTTAGTCCTCTGTATCGCCGAATTTTCCAGATGGGTTTGATTGGTTCCTTGCCCTCGTCCGTCGGAGAGCGCTCTCTGTACTAAGTTGTGGGTTTGTAGTGGTTTTGTTCTTAATCTTCGAGAAGTTTCCGCGTCTGGTTCATTCGGTCGTGATTAACCTTCGCCCCTGTCGTGCTTCAATTGCTTGTCTATGTTCAGTTCTCATTGCAACTTCACGTTATGCAGGCTGTCGGGTTGTTGCTTCCTTGATGACTCCTCATCGCCATTGATCTGAGTCTAAGATGATACTGAGATTTTCACTGCCCAAGAAATCTGGAGAATGGCAATGCGCCTAATGCCGAGACGAGCTGCCCCTAAGCTCCTCTTCTCCATGCTTCTGATATTTGTCCCCCTTTGTCTTGTTGGATTGTTAGGTTACGGTCAGAAAATATCCTACTTCTTTCGCCCGCTCTGGGACAATCCCCCGCCCCCGTTCCAACGCATACCTCACTACTATGCCGAGAACGTTTCGATGGACCGCCTGTGCCAGCTTCACGGTTGGTCCAAGCTCGAGAAACCTCGTCTGGTTTACGATGCTGTGCTCTTCAGCAACGAGCTGGACATGCTCGAGATACGGTGGCGTGAGCTCTACCCTTATGTCACTAAGTTTGTGATTCTCGAGTCGAACGCCACTTTCACCGGAGAAGTAAAGCCGCTTCTTTTCTCGGAGAACCGTGCCCGCTATGCTTTCGCCGAGGGGAAGATTGCCCACGGCATACTCTCTGGACGTGTTGCGAGGCGGGGGGCGACAGAGAACCCGTTTAAGCGTGAGGCCGAGCAGAGATCAGCCATGAATGGCTTGTTACGGTATGCAGGGATTGCCCCAGGCGACTTACTCATAATGGCGGACGCAGACGAGATTCCCAGCCCGCACACCCTGAAGTTACTGCAGTGGTGCGACGGGCTGCCACCAGTGATGCATCTCGAGCTGAGGCACTACATGTACTCATTCGAGTTCCTGGTCGACTACAGCAGCTGGCGAGCAACGGCGCACATCTTCGGGCCCGAGACACGATACAGGCACTCTCGTCAGACGGACCTTATATTTTCGGATGCGGGCTGGCACTGCAGCTTCTGCCTGCGTAGGCTCGAGGACCTGGCATTCAAGATGACAGCGTACAGCCACGCTGACCGAGTCAGGCGGAAGGAATTCCTGAGCCACAGGAGGATCCAGAAGATAATATGTGAGGGGGATGATCTGTTCGACATGCTGCCGGAGGAATACACATTCCAGGACCTGATGAAGAAACTGGGTCCCATCCCAAGGTCGGCCTCGGCGGTGCACCTCCCGGCATATGTGATCGAGAATGCGGGGAAGTTCAGGTATTTGCTTCCGGGAGGATGCGTTCGGGTACCCGGATGATGATGATGTTTGTTCCGCATTTTATGAAATATGTTAGGAAAAATATGGATTCGTGTCACGTGCCTTTTCTCGAACTTTGATCCGACCTTTAAAATCTTTCTTTTATAACATTAAATCGATACTTTAAATTTTTTATGACTTTATTTAAACGGCTTTAGTCGAATCTTTGATTTGCAATTACCCAAATGTCATAATTATTCAACCAAATATCGATTTATAGTCCAACTTTTCGTCAATTTTCTTTTATGGCCTAAGTTTTGAAATTTTTTTCATAGCCTTAAATCAATATTTTGAATCTTTATAGCCTTATTCTAAGACAATTTCAATATCATATTTCATCGACACAATTCATTTGACTAATACATATTTAAGCATACACCTTCAATACCACGTTTCCCCACTTTGATGACGGTAAAACACTATAAAAAGTTATCATACTCATCGACTAATAACATTTCAGGATGAACAACGAAGATAACATCTTCGTGTTTTGCTTTTACTTTAGGATGTGAACATGACAATTAGTAATGCGTGCTTACAAATATAGTATTAAAAGATGTCGCGTCATAGCCTTCACCAATTTGTAGATTTGGATAACATCATTACAATAATGTTATAAATGATTGAAAATATTAATTTAAGAATATAAAAGAAAATTTTCAAAATTTAGGCCACAAAAGAAGTTGGTAAAAAAACGAGGTCTCAAATCGATATTTTTTCGACAATGTTTAGTGACGACAAATTATAGATTCGATTAATATCCTTTAAATAAGGCTATAAAAAATTCAAAGTAAAAGAAATATTTTAAAGGTTGAGTCGAATAGAAAAGATAAACCTTGGACTTTTTCGAATTCATTTTCGGCAGATACGGAGGGACCGCCTTGCTTCGCCTACTAACGTGTGCACTCTCTAACATAAAACAAATTTTAAAATTAAAAGTAATATAAAAATTATGTGATAATAAGTTAAGGAACTGCTTGTTTTTGAAGCCTCGATCTCTTGCTTTAATGTGGCTGTAGTAGTAATCGAAGTTAATTATTTTTAAAGCTTTTAGGTAAAAACGTGATATGTTATATATTTATTAAATATATTTAACGTCCTTTATTAACTTGGCCTTCTTTCAAAAAAAATAAATAAATAACTAAAGTAGAAGAGAAAAGAAAACGACAACGTGTCTGTGCATCCTTTCTTGCCAATTAAATGATCAGTTATTTAAAATGTGTGTAGTGTGGATGAATAATAAGGGAAGCTGGGTTAGGCAAGCAAAGAGCTCAGAGCATTCCGGGGTGACTCACGTTCACTCATTCCTGGTCCCCCCCCCCCCCCAAAAAAAAAAAAAAAAACAATGTGGTCCCCCTCCATCTTATATTATACTACCTTTTTAACTTTACCACGCCAAAACAAGAACCAAGCATCAAAATCATTGGATTAAAAAAAAAAAAAAAACCATGAATGAAATTTCGTGTAAACCCCCTTTTCTTCCCCTTTTTTTTATTAAAACAAAAATCTGATAATGAATTTTCTCCCCGGCTGGATCTTATATCCCCGTCCTGGAAATTAGTATAATAATAAGATAATCTAACTAAATAATTATTTTTTCATTAAAAAAAAGAGAAAGATAAATTATTCCAAACACAAAGTCAAAAAAAAAAAATAGTCCCCGGTGGAAGGATAAAATTACCAAAAAGAAAAAAAAAAAGAGAAGGATAAAGGCATCTCCACTGCACTTTACCCTGCGACCCTCCCACACCCTATCCCCCCCTCCCTCAAAAAATTGACTAATGCGGACGTAGGAGTCGCGTTTAATTTTATGGTATGTTGCAATGAACGTGCTCCAACAGATATAGATGGGAATTATTATAGTAATATAAGCGTACGTACGTTAGAATACGAAGGTCTTTTTTTTTTCTTTATTGGAAGAGCAACAAAAAAGGAATATGGACTGTTTCCTTTTCAAAAGAGAAGAAAACAACAGAAAATAAGGGGAAAGTGTTTGTGGTTGGCGTCCCTGTGAAATTGACGCGACGCCCCCTCCGAGTTTCTTTTTCCCCTAATCCAGTCCGTCTCGCGAGACGACGACCGTCCATTATCTCCTCTCGCTAAGGGGACGATAAATTGGGAGGAGAGAAATTATTAAAAGTGGCCAGGTATAGAGTTAGAGATAGAGCGAGAGGGGTGAGATCAGATCAGGCGAAGATTATTACATGGGTTGGGAGTTGGACTGACTTATTATTAAGATGTTACTTGACGGATATAGTAAAGTCATAATTAAAAATATGTTGGTCTAAATGATAAAATTTGAAATTTACCGTACTTAGCTTTTCGTCCTATCATTATAGTTTTAAAATGCATTTTTACGCGCGTGTTATATATCTTTATGGTAATGACGGTAACGTTTATTCGTCATAATTTTTTGCTCAAAGAATGACGCGATGACGAAAAAAAGATTACAAGTATTTAATACAGATTAGATCCTTTATCTAAATAAAAGAAAAATGTCCGAAAATTCAATGTCAAACAGATTTCGACATATCAACATGAATTGAGTTATACGTCATTTACAAGTCCTCTAACACGACACGACAGCAATCCCAGTTTTCATCACTATTGCTGCGTCGGGTTATCTTCGTAACCTGCTCTCGAATCCTTCAATAAGCAAGTAATTAATAAGTTCGCAAGGTTTTTCCCGACGAGACTGAGGCAATGCTTTTTCATTTTCCTATCTTTCCTTCGAAAACCATATTTCTATACGGTCGATTATACGAAAACGATGTTCGATCAAGGAACCAAATAACAAAGGAAAAAATTTGGCAGCCTCGTAATCCCCGTGACCCTGCCGGAGAAACAAGTCGACAACGCACTTATAAGCGCTCCTGCTTATATAAGCTGGAGCTCTTATCGTTTTGAAAAGTGGAGGGCTTATAATCGATAAATTATCGATTTTCGGTGATAAGTTATCAATAAATCGCGAGATGGTTGTAATATCGCGCTATTCAAATTGTCCAGATACCTCGTTTTCTTCTCTCTTTATCGGTTCGAAATCCCTAACCCACTTCTCTTCCTCTATATAAGTACCAAACCCTGTAGAGAGAGGAAGGTGGGTGGGTGGGTGTAGAGCAGAAACGAAGGGGAGGGAGAAGATAGAGGGGAAGGGGAGAGAGAAGTAGCAGTACTGCACGAGCTGTTAAACTTTAGATTCAGCAGCGGCACCCACGCGCATCACATCGACTCCCATCCCGATAGTCCCCGATCTGTTGTTTTTTGAAATCCCTGCCGAGGTTTGAAGCTTTTTCTTCGATTTTGTTGGGAATTTTGTATTTTTTTTTATTGAAGAACAATAAATTATTGATTATGGGTTATTCTATTCTGGCGTTGTTTTCTTGGTGCTGCTGTTGATCGTTTGTTTCTTGTCTTGGTTGTGATGGACAGGGATTTGTTGTTTCTGTTGTTGTTGTTTCTGTTATTGTTGATCTGTTCGAGGGCTTAGATCTTGAGAGTTGAGGAGAAGCTGTTAGCGGGGGTTGAAGAGGGGATTAAGGACAGAGGAAGGGTGAAAATGTCTTCGCTCAGCAGGGAACTGGTTTTCCTGATTCTGCAGTTCCTCGATGAGGAGAAGTTCCGGGAGACTGTTCACAAGTACGCCCGTTTTCTCTTCCCCAAGCACCGACTGTGCATTCTTTTCGTCTTGCTTTTGTTGGGATGGTTACTCATTAGCCCCTTAGTTTGTGTTGTGCGTGGTGAGGTTTAGTGTCATTTCCCGTCGTCGCGGCGTCTGTGTACTAAATGGGGTTCGGTGGCATTGAACTATTGTTGTTGTTAAGGTTGGAGCAAGAGTCTGGATTCTTCTTCAACATGAGGCATTTTGAGGATTTGGTTACCAACGGAGAGTGGGACGAGGTTGAAAAGTACTTATCCGGGTTCACGAAGGTGGACGACAACAGATATTCAATGAAAATATTTTTCGAGATCCGGAAGCAGAAGTATCTCGAAGCTTTGGACAAGTGGGTTTATGATTTCAATTCAGTGTTTTTCCGTTGACTGAGATTTATATCTGATTATGGTTCTTATATGCTTTGTCTCCCTTGGCATGATATGGCTTCGTTCAGGCATGATCGTGCCAAAGCTGTGGAGATTCTTGTAAAGGACTTGAAGGTTTTCGCCGCATTCAATGAGGACCTTTTCAAAGAAATTACCCAGTTGCTAACTTTGGAGAACTTTAGGTACCTTGTCTTGTCCGTGATGATTTTTCTTTCTTGAATACTCCTTGAACTTTGTCGCATGTCAACTCGGGGTATACGGCATCCTCAGGGAGAATGAACAGCTCTCCAAATATGGTGATACCAAGTCTGCCAGAAGTATAATGCTGGCCGAGTTGAAAAAATTAATAGAGGCTAACCCGTTGTTTCGAGATAAGCTTCAATTTCCGACGCTGAAGAACTCAAGATTGCGTACACTAATAAATCAGAGGTCTATTCTCATCTCTTATCTGCCCTTCTTCTTTTTGTATATGTTTGTTGGACATGTCCTGACTGACATACAATCTGTCCACCTCCTGTATTGTGTGGCAGTTTGAATTGGCAGCATCAACTGTGCAAAAACCCCAGGTCTAACCCTGATATAAAGACCCTGTTTGTAGACCACACTTGTGGACAACCAAATGGTGCTCGTGCACCTTCTCCCGTCACCAATTCGCTAATTGGCGCAATCCCAAAGGCTGGCGCCTTCCCACCTTTGACTGCTCATGCTGTAAGATTTATGATGGGTCAACAGAACTTGTTTTTCATGGATCGGTGTCGTTGAGTAGCTCACCTGATTCGTTTCCTCTTTCCTGACAGCCCTTCCAGCCCACTGCAGCTACTCTTCCAACACCTCTCGCCGGATGGATGGCAAATCCCACTCCCGTACCTCATCCATCCGCGTCTGCTGGACCTATTGGTTTAGCTCCCCAAAGCAATGCCGGTATGCTGTCCAGAAATTTCTGTTTTATGTGGCCACTTATATAAATATTTCTTTTTTCTGCTTTTTTAGAAATTTTTTGTTATTGTAAATCAGAGGGAAATTCTAAACTTGATAGGATAGGGAAATCTTTACAGGACTAACTGCTAGTCCAGGTTGTAGTTATTGAAAATAAGAGCAATTTGACTACATAGACTTGAATTTTGGTTGCTTTCCCACCTGATTTCTATTCACTTATTCGTCCCTGATGTAGGTACCTTGAAGCGCCCCAGAACTCCTCCCACCAACAGCTCAGCGATTGATTACCAAACAGCTGACTCTGAACATGTTTTAAAGAGATCAAGACCATTTGGAATATCAGATGAAGTAAATCCTTGTTTTGGTTTAACTGTGAAATGCACGAGTATTATCGGGCTCTTTCTTTTTATTTCATGCTCTTGTCATTATTCTCCCACGGGCAGTATAACTTTTTGTTTATCAATACAGATATATTTATGGTGGAAGTTATAGACATGGCTGTATATTGACTTTTTTTTCTTAATATATGTTTAGATGGAGTTTGTTTTTCATTAATGCTGAATCTGTTAACTTTTCCCGTGCCACGAAGAAGAGATTTAGTGAAAAGTTGTGTACATACGCCTTCAATTACCCTGTGCATTATGGATTGTACTCTTAGCAATCTCAAACATCGAGTAATGTCAGATCAGCTGTGTGAAACCGATGTTCTTTCTCCATTTGATGTTGGTAGATTTTGTTCTACTTCTCCTGTCCGGTTTGTGGTCCAATATTTATTGATGGAACTTTTTATGTTCTTGTAGGTGACCAATCTGCCCATTAATATTCTTCCCGTCACATACAGTGCCCAGAGCCATGGACAGAGTTCATACTCTTCTGATGATTTACCAAGGAATGTGATTATGACTCTGAATCAAGGATCACCCGTAAAGAGCATGGATTTCCATCCCTTGCAACAGATTCTTCTATTAGGTGAACTTAGTAGACCACTCTTTCTCTTTCTGGAGAATTCGACACCTTTATACTGACAACAGTTCATGCATATTCATGAAATCTGTATATGTATGTTGTTATTGACTATGATGCTTGACAACACTGATTATAGCCAAAAATAGCAGTTTGATGCCTGTGATGCATTTCAGTGGGAACAAATATGGGCGACGTCATGGTCTGGGAAGTTGGCAGCCGTACGAGGATTGCCCTTAGAAATTTCAAAGTTTGGGACTTAGGAGCATGTTCAAAGGCACTTCAGGTTCTATTACTCCCGATTAATTATTTCTGGAGATGATATATTTGAAGCATGAGGAGTGAGTATGGTCTGTGGTTATTTTGCAGGCATCCCTGGCAAATGATTACACAGCATCTGTTAACCGTGTTATGTGGAGTCCTGATGGGACCCTTTTTGGTACGTGTCCCATCAAATTTTCATTGCATGTCATTTTATTGTTTATGCTTTTGTCAATGAATGTATCTACAATATGATCATTAGGACAGTGATTTGTGAATACAATAACTTTAAATGTTAATTTTGTTTTTTGAAGTAGTTTGAAGGCCTCTCAACAGTGTATCGTACTCTTATTTCCTCTCCTCAGGTGTTGCGTACTCGAGACACATGGTACATTTATATGCGTACAGTGGTGGCGATGACATAAGAAACCACCTTGAGGTTCATATTCTCACAGAAGACTTTCCAGAAAATGTCATTTCTTCTGCCGATAATGTACTTTTTTGTGCTTATAACCGGGGCGGTTATTTTTCTGTTGTTTCATTGATACAGATTGAAGCTCATGTTGGAAGTGTAAATGATCTAGCATTCTCGTATCCAAACAAACAGTTGTGTGTCGTTACTTGTGGAGAGGATAGAGTGATAAAGGTATGATCAGACACCTCAAAGCTGTTGGTCATTCCGATTACGATTGAGCTATTATCGCCCTTGCAGGTATGGGATGCTGTAACTGGGACTAAGCAACATACTTTCGAAGGTCATGATGCACCCGTATACTCTATCTGTCCACATCATAAGGAAAGTATTCAGGTACTGGATAGTTTCTCATATACAGAGGACAATTGGGTTGTTCGTGTTATTAACTGTTATTATTATTATTATCATTATTATGTCAAGTTGAGTGACAGAGCTTCCGTTTTTATGTCTAGTTCATATTCTCCACCGCTACGGATGGAAAGATAAAGGCCTGGCTCTATGACAACATGGGTTCAAGAGTTGATTATGATGCTCCTGGTCACTCATCAACCATGATGGCATATAGCGCCGACGGAACAAGGTTCTTATCTGTTGCAGGCCAGTAAAACAGCTGCTGTGAATTGCCAGTTTAATTTGAGATTTCTGTTGATTTTGTCGTGCAGGTTATTTTCATGTGGGACTAATAAAGAGGGAGAATCTTACTTGGTGGAGTGGAATGAAAGCGAGGGAGCCGTGAAACGCACGTTTCATGGCCTTGGGAAGAGATCTGGTGGTGTTGTTCAGTTTGACACCACGAAAAATAGATTTTTAGCTGCTGGCGATGAGTTTATGGTAAAATTTTGGGATATGGACAGTGTCAATATGCTAACTAGTACTGATGCAGATGGTGGATTGCCAGTAAGTTCGTGCTCATCAAAATCTTCTAATCAATTTAAGGAAGTGCTGGCTGAAGGTTTCTTACTTTTGAATTTGGCAGGCATCTCCTTGTATTAGATTCAACAAGGAAGGAATATTGTTGGCTGTGTCAACAAGTGACAATAACGTCAAAATTTTGGCGAATGCTGATGGAATCAGGCTGCTGAGAACAGTAGAAAATCGCAGTTTTGATCCTTCTAGAGTTTCTTCAGCGGCTGTTGTTAAGGTAAATATTATCGTAGTTTTATCTTTTTCCCTGCTCCAGACAAGTTTCCTGAATGGTTTGTTTTTTGTGCAGCCTGCAATGCTTGGGGCATTTCCTCCTGCAACTGCTACTGTTGGGGTAAGCTTGGGCGATGCAATTGGCCTACCAGTCTTCTGCCTATTGTTGGAATGGATGGCCAATGAAATATTTCTGCTTTAAGAATCTATAATTTTCCTGGGGAAAAATAAAATCTATTTCTTTTAGTGAACATTTTTTTCTTACTGTTCTGCATATGAACCTTGATTTCGTGCTGTGCAGAACAATGATGCCCTGGCTGATGTAAAGCCCCGAATTGCCGATGAGTCCGGTGATAAGTCGAGAATCTGGAAACTCGCTGAAATCAACGAACCTACGCAATGCCGATCTCTAAAGCTACCCGACTCCTTAACACCCACGAGGGTATGAAGACACTATTCTAAATTTTGCTAGTTTCTTTACGGTAATCCCAAGATTGACGGAGTGGATCAAAATTTCCATAGTACTGTTTTCTTCCATGTGTTGAGAATTCTTTATATATGCTTGAATTTTTATGAACTAAGAGGAACCCAAGCAGGTGTCAAGGTTGATTTATACAAACACCGGTCTGGCTATACTGGCATTAGCATCCAATGCAGTGCACAAGCTATGGAAGTGGCAGAAGAATGAGAGGAACATGACAGGGAAGGTACTTACACATTCAGTGAACCCTACCTACTGCAATTCATGTTGTGTATTGCAGTTTAATAATGGTTTTGAATTTTTTAGGCGACAACGAGTATGGTACCGCAATTATGGCAACCTCCTAGTGGCATTTTGATGACTAATGACATAAGCGACACGAATCCCGAAGATGCAGTTCCATGCTTTGCTCTTTCAAAGAACGATTCTTACGTCATGTCAGCATCAGGGGGGAAGATATCTTTGTTCAATATGATGACTTTCAAGGTAAATTTTCCTTTGTCGGTATATCGAACTCTCCATAAATGGCAAAGATAGTGCAACGGTACCACTATGCAGAGCAGGTGCACTTGTGGCGTGGGCCAACATGTTCTACAATTAGTTCAGAGTACAATCTTCAGTCACTAAAATTTTTATCATATTTCACTACTAAAATGCCTTTGATGATTCTTGTGCTGTCTAGACAATGACGACATTCATGCCTCCACCACCTGCGGCGACATTTCTGGCTTTCCATCCCCAAGATAACAACATTATTGCCATAGGAATGGAGGATTCCACCATTCAAATATACAATGTCCGAGTTGATGAGGTAGGAACTGATACATGTTTGCTGTTTAAAATTTCTGATGAATGATAAAAGTATTGAAACATTGTCCCAATCTATAATCTTCAGGTCAAGACAAAACTGAAAGGCCATCAGAAAAGAATCACCGGTCTTGCATTCTCTAATGTATTAAATGTTCTGGTGTCTTCAGGTGCTGACTCTCAGGTATTACTCCTACAGGAAATTGCTTCACTGTAGATACTGTTTCGATTGTGCCCGCTTGCTTATATGACAGATATAGATAGAGCAGTTTGGATGTATTTTCCTGTAGCTATGCTTGGTAGTAACAGGAGAGTTTTTGTAATTCCTTAGTTGGTTAATGAATTGTCGGTTCTTAAGTTGGTCATTTATGTTTGAATTAATGAGCATCCCTAGAGCTTTTCTAAATTGACGACATGGATTTGTCTTGACAGTTGTGTGTGTGGAGCACTGATGGATGGGAGAAGCAGGCTAGCAAAGTCCTGCAGATGCCCACAGGGCGAGGAGCAGCTCCTCTTGCTGATACTCGTGTTCAATTTCACCTTGATCAGATACACTTGCTGGTGGTTCATGAAACACAGATTGCTATCTATGAAGCGCCAAAGTTGGAGTGTCTCAAGCAGGTTTGATGGTCTTGTTATACGGAGCTTTTATTTATTTACTATTTTCTGATTGATGATTGACTTTTGATGGTTCTTTGAAATAGTGGGTAACGAGAGAAGCCAGTGGCCCAATTACGCATGCAACTTATTCCTGCGATGGCCAGTCAATTTATGTGAGCTTTGAAGACGGCAGTGTTGGCGTCCTCATGGCTTCTACCCTTAGATTCAGATGTCGGATCAATGCAGCCGCATATATTCCTCCAAATCCCAGGTATCATTCATCGAGAACTCGGTCGGCATTCTGTTGCTCGCGCCCCTCATTTCACCCTTATCAAAACAGCTCTCAGTATACTAACCTGTCTTCATTTTGGCAGTTTGAGGGTTTACCCGCTTGTCATAGCAGCGCACCCATCAGAGCCGAATCAGTTCGCGCTCGGACTAACGGACGGAAGTGTCTTCGTGCTGGAGCCTCTGGAATCTGAGGGAAAGTGGGGGATATCTCCACCGCTCGAGAACGGTGCAGGACCCAGCAACGCATCCGGTCCGACAGGTTCAGATCAACCACAAAGGTGATGATGATAGCTGAGTGCAGGTCATCCATTATAAGAGCCATTTGCTCCGTCCTGCCAAAATGTTTCGGACGCCTTTTGCCAGGCCTCTGAGCCGAGGTATAACCAATTGACCACCAGTGTAAGGTGTAGAGAAGCCTGGATTTTAGGGTTATTTGTTAGAAGGTCTTTTTGTACAGTTCGTGTTTGGAGGCAGAATCTTTATCTCTTTGATTGTCACGGGGGATCGACTTACTGAAACCTTTACTGCTTTAAGCTGATAGGGTCTGGTTCGTTCTTTCTAAGTTTTTAAGGTTTCAATCTCCTTAAAGAGAAGTCCTAATGGTTACTGTCCCATTCTTTCTTTCCCTTGGGTCGTAGTAAAATCCTTTCTTTTTCTAGCATTGGTAATAGTGGTGGAAACTTCCTGCATTTTGGCTGTGCGTCGCATCCTTCTAAAGAGTGCCTGCTTCTCGCATTTAAAAAGGTACAGATTCCAGATGCGCCTTTACCTTTTTTAGAATAGGCTACCTGTTCCGTCTTCGACCGGATCTCCCGTGCTTCTTCGTGGTGGCAGGGGAGGATTCCCCCACTGGCACTGGCAGAAGGCTTCCGCCCTTGATACTATCTCCACCCGTCATGTTATCGAGCGTCTTTTGGGCTTCGAGATAAACCGTGAGATCCCTTATCTGAAACCCAATGCAAAGGGAATTAACAGCTGAAATCCAACTGTAGCTTCTATTCATTTAAGCTTCTATTCATTTAACCTGCTCCTCGAGGTCGGATATCTGTTGCTCCTTCAGCTTCAGGGAGGCATTTTCCCTGCAAGCACGATGTTCAAGAGACATCACTCCATCACATAAAAAAATGGAACCAAAGGGGGTAGCCGAATATGAAGTGATATCAAGTAGGCCAAAGAGGAGGATGTTTCTCTCAAAAAGGTTGACAAAAGAACAGGGATCGGCTACCTCTCTTCAATTTCCTTAACTTTCTTTTGCATCGCATCCTGGGCTTTTATAAGATTTTGATTAACCTAAGAGCAACATAATATTTCACATCAGATGCAGCAAGAATCATGCAAATTTGCCACAAAGGAGCACTAAGATGTAACGGGACTGTCTTCTAACTGCAAAGGAAAAAGAAATCCAAGCCTGAATCACCTGGAACACAGTGACAGACACAAAACCATACCTCGGCTACAATCTTCTTTTCGTGAACACATTTGTCAAGTTCATTTTGGATTTCAGTCAACTTCAGTGCGACTGTTTTTTCCATTGCTTCCAGGACAAGACTTCCCCTCCTACTTTTTGCCTCTGAGAGCAGTGACTCATAATACTGATATAAATGGGTCACAGTAGACTAGCATAAGTAGTTCGTTATCAATAAGCGTGAGCATAGCAACAAAATCAAGATACTAATGGAAAATGATAGGAAAAGTTTCTCTATTAACTTTTGGGAAGAATCACCTGTCTCTGGGTCTCTAGTTGCATCGCCAGAAGACGGTTATACTCGTCAAAAATCTGCAAACAGCAGAGTCACAATGGGAATACTCCAATGCCATATACCGACCACTCACTTGAGTAAAACTGTTTCAGTTGAGGGTGCATACCGCTTCAACCTTGCTGCTGAAGAGTGCCCCAGAAATTACAGAATCCTCACCACAACAGCAGGTAGCACAATCTCCTTCATCTGATCCACAGCGAGATTCCATTTCTGACAACTTCCCATCAACTTTGGATTGATTAAGACGATGAACATAAGTATCTCCTACATAGTCCCAAATTTGCTGGGTCCCAAGGTCTAGCGAGTAGGAGTGCTGCATGTTTTTCCAGTGGCTGATAGCGTGTTTCTCTTTATATCTGAATTCCAAATAACAACACAAGGTATGAGAATTCTCGATCGAGGAAAGAGTTGGGGTTTGTTAAAAAAATGATTGGACAGCATATTAATTACCTTCCACACCCAACAAAACCACATATCAAACACACCCAAAGGTTTTCCACCGTTCCACAAATGAAGCAAGTTGGCACCTCATCATGCTGCTGACAAAGCCGGCAGACCTTGCGACAAGAAACAATAAACTTCTTCAAAATGTACAGTCTCGTGTCACTGGTGGTAAGAAAAATTGCATGGAAAATTGGATACAAGAAAAGTTGGACTCTTTAATATACAAAATGATAATGGTATTGCCACCAGTAGCAATGTCTACAATGGTAAGAAAACGAACCTGACATGACAAGTAAGTCCACTTGGTACCACAAGAACAGTGAAATGAGTGGTCACATTGCGTGCTTAAAATCCCACTGGTATCTTGATCTAACCTCTCTGGAACATCCAGATGAAACAAATAATTCACGTGTCTATTTCCAGCAACATTCAACAGCATAAGCGTGATAATGTCATCAGCAGGTCGTTCTACTCCACTTGTACATCCTGACATGTAACATAAACTAACCTAGGCATATCGGACAAGTTGGCAATTCCGTATATCCTGCAGGAGGGGTACTAGATGCATCGGCCGATTCACTGAAGTCCACGTCATGCACGAATAACATATGACAAACCTCTGCCTACTTCATGGAAAATGAGGCAAATAAACATTTTAAACATTGAATTGCGGGTATTACACCCAATTATCTAGGACAATACCTCGGCAGGAGAGAACTTTTTTCCGTTGAAAGTGCAGTAAAAAGCATCAGCACTCATTTGATTAACTAGCTTGATCAATACGCTGTATCTATCTTCTATGCCATCATTCCTGCAAACAAGTAACAGAAATCCACATCCAAAACTAGTCTGAAACTTTTAACAGGTCATTTCCTGAAAGGCTTTCTCATGATCGAGTAGTGTAGACACAATCAATATCATCAGAAAGCTCAGAGATACTTTACTCGGACATTGCTATATCTATTGCGACTATCCCCCGGAAGACGTAATGATCAATTCCAGAGATCCTATGCTGAAGTAGGAGGCACGGTTGAATTCAAGCCGTATACTCTCAACTCAAACTCCAAAGTCCTTAAGCTCGTCTCACTAGGTGCACAGAAGAACAGACCTGATGAAGAGGATCTGGGAGATTCGATCGTGATGGGAGGCGCAGAAGAAGACAAAATCCTCCTCGGAGAAGTAATTAGGAACGGCAACGACGAAGAGGGTGAGGGAACGGGAGTTAGGGTTTGACAGCGGAGTGTGCGACAGCGTGCGGTAGAGGTACACGATCCCCCTCCGCTCCAACACATCTGGATCCGGCGGCCGGCGACGTCTGTCGGAGGTTGCAGGAACCGCACGGTCCGTGTCGACGGAGTGGATCCTTAGGGCGAACATCGTCGTCCGGGGGAATCCGATCAGAGGACGGCGGGCGGGTAAGAAAAAGAAGTCGTTACGCCGTCCGCGGATAAATAACGGCCGCCACTTCCTCCCTCAGTTTGGTTAAATCCCAGTCCGAGTCTTTACATTTTCATATTTATTTCAACTTAGTCCAATTAGACAAAATTCCCAACAATAAAAATCTCCATTTTAGCGTGAGTGGCTGTCTCGTGACTACTTTACAAATTCAAAGTTATTATTTGAGAAATTAACTTAAAGATAATATTTAGATAATTTTGCAAAGTGAAACAGTATAGTGATTTTTTTTTTTTTGGAACTACAAACCGCAAAACTCTAAGTGTAATGAGACCCTGGCAAATTAGTTGTACATCTTATCATATGGTCGTTCGTTCTCCCTAGCTACAAAACTTTATTTAATGTTGTAAGAAGTCGACCGAGACACCACACCCTTTCCCAATATTTGTGTTGTCCCACGTCCCACCAGCCACTTGTCGATGACTTGACCTTGATGGGGATGAGGGTCGTGGTTCTTTTTGTTTGACACACATACGGGGAGAACCCCCCAATTGTTGACCACAGGCTCACACAACACGACCGGAGGAAAAAATCTCAGCCAGGTCAGGGTCTTAAGGCCCAAATGAATAGAAGGGGTCCGATTGCCTTGGAACATAACAAAAGAGGGCGAAAGAAAAGAATAATCAACGTGTAACGATTAAGTGATAAATACTTTGAATTTGCTTAAAGAGATTTTAATTCAAAACTTATCGTATGCATTCATTCATGTTGAAAAATTCACTCATCATGTTCAAGTGTCTAACCGGATATAAGCTTTATGTTTGAAAAGAGAGAGATATGTATCTTTATAAAGCATTAGATTTAGATTCTCTTACAAGGTGAATACCCTGTTAGTCAAGTTCAATCCAATTCACAGTCTAATTATTGATTGGATGGTTGGATCGGCGGGGAGATTGCCAATGGATTACATGCAGGCCGTTTTTGCAGGAACGCTCTCGTCAGGTGCATCGTTTTGCTTTCGACATTTCAATGTCGAATTTCATGTCACTCTTTGCTTGAGCACCCACTTCTTCATCGTAAGCACCTTCATCCTATGCATTTGCATCACCTGCTGGGTAAGTTATCCGTCATGAGACCATACTCCACGAACCTCGATGGAAGTTCTACCTGCTATTCTAGTTAGCTTGCATGGACCGAGGTGGATAAGGAGCGAAGCCACGGTCACGATCTTGACATTCCTCCTAGGACTGACCAACGGTGACCTGACAAGCGTGCTCATGATCTTAAATCCTAAGTCGGTTCTTGAATCCGAGGCAGAGTGGCTGCAATCACGATGGTCGTATTCTTGGGGGTCAGACTGCTCAGCAGCTTGATCATTGGCTGCAACCTTTACACGCATTTGGCCCTGGCCTCTATCATACATCAGATCTTTATTTGGAGAGGCAATCGATGATACCTAAAAGCTAATAATTAGGCGAAAGGTTTCAACTCTTTATAAGCATTTGACCCGGCCTCTTTTCCCAACAGGCTTTAGATCATATAAAACCTAAATCTTATTACAGCACCCTCTACTTCAGTAACTGATAATAGTTAGTACTGTTCCAGATATTTTTAGTCTAAATACAAAGAGATAAGGATAGTACCAAGTCCTATTCGCCATATTAACAAAGGGGAGGAAGAATATTTACCGGAATATACTGGAATAAAGTGAAGATTGCGATCCTTTTCTCTTACCTGTTATAATCCGGACACCAGGAAAAGAAACCTACGAATTTTTTTAAAAAAGAAAAGATTAAAAAAAAAAACCATGTTTTCCAAGACTAGTAGGAATAGGCCACCCTCTGGATGAGGCGATCCCTGAGGATGCCATTATAGAGGGCCTTCCTATTCGCAGGCATTCCCCTGTTATCCCGGCCTTCAGAGGTTGCTGCTGCTGCTGTCGTCGCCGTTGCCGATGACGAGTCGGGATGAGAACAAGAGTTCTTGTCGGTTGCGTTCGTGATGACGCCACGCCGCCTCTCGAAGCCGTTGTTCCCATGCTCAGCTCGATCCATGACGGTGACGCCATCCAAGAAGCGCACCCTCTTGTTTTTCTTCCTCCTGTTTGTACCACTGCTCTGTTTCTCTCCCCTGCTTCTGGTCCCCTCATTGGGAACCTCCTTGGTTCCTGAGATATTCGAGGAGAAGCAGGAGTGGAGGAACCGGGATTTGCCAGGAGGGGTCTTCTGGTGAAGGCGGAGAGCAAGGAGGAAAACTGTTCCAGAGACCGCCATGGCCGCGGTGGTTGCTAGGACCACAGCCTGTGTGGTCAGCATAGGAGACATGAGGAGTGTGGGTGCCGTTGGTCTTCCCTGTTGAGCTTTCCTAGCAGATGGAAATACTACCAGACCATGATACGGTGTTCTGGGTCAGGAGAGACTAGTGTTAAAATTGTAGGGATTGGGATTAATCATTTGATTAAAGTAGAGAAAGGTGGGAGGAAATAATTGGTGGGAGTTTTTAACTTTATTGGGAGCAATTGAGGGAATTGAATTCGGTTGGGGTTGGTGGATGAACATGATGTTTGAGTTGTGTAAGCCAGAAAAGCAAACCATGTGGACTTTTATTTTTATGTGCTTTGGTCTGTTCTGCAGAGTCCAAGAAAGCGATAAAGAGAGCTGGGAAAAGGTTGGTTGGGAGTTGGGATGATGTCAGTTTCTTGTTGCTGAAGGAGACTGAAAATGTTTGGTCCAGTCAAATTTGACCCCCCCCCCCCCCCCCTGTAGCATTTCTAAATGTGATTTTGGTGAAAGAGAGAAGACCCACTTTCTCATACCATGTTAGGAAAGTGGCTTTAACAGTTTCACAGCCATACGCGATAAGATGATGTGTCGGGGGTCAGATCCATGGCCACATGAAGCAAGTGTTCTATGTTGATCTCCGGGTAGTGCTGAAGGAGCTTCAAGTTGGCGATGAAGTCTCCACTGAGTAGTTGGCTCTTGACGCAGAGTAACATTGCACAACATACGCGCAGCAGCATGTCCTGAACCAGCCGTGGAAGATTGTTTCCCATCAGTTAACAGAGTGGGCAAGGATGAGCATTGAGCCTGCAGAAAAGGTGAGGTACCTGGACACCAAAAGGGTTGCCCAGGAAGGAATCCCATATTCTCAAGATGGACTTGAAGTCGAATTCTTGTGTCAGTAGCAATGTAATCCATCGAAATGCATAGAACTGCGGCTTTACCTGAAAGTCGGATGTGACCGGCAAGTTCACTAGAAAGAATAACAGCAGCAATTCATCAATTTTTAACAACTAAAATGGTCGTCCAAGATACCTTTGTAGTGAACTCAAGATGACGCCACAGTTCCTCGTCATTGGCTCTAAGTAGCTCAGACAAGCGGGAGAGAGTAGACAATATACCAACGGCACTATTGTCCAACTGTTGACAGAAGTGGTCCACGGAGTCGCTCAACAGACGAACGAAACAAGCAAAACTATCAGCTTCTGCATTTGCCTGCAAACCATTATGGACATGAAACTTCAAGACCAGCGCTAGCTCCTAGAGGCAGCAAGATCACCCCACGGAATGACACCATGCAGATCAATGGGTGCAGGAGATCCCCCCAGGATCATAGTGAAAAGTAGAAATAAACACCGTGACAGATAATACAGTCGTGTAAACTATAAAAACGAGTCGACTAGCTCGCTGCCCTACTATGTTTCTCATCTTGTTGCAGTTTCTGGTATAGACTCTTTATGTTTATACATACATGAATAAGATAGAAGCAGAAAAAGCGACTTTGAACTCTTACAGCATTTTGCTCGTTGATGTCTGTACTAAACACGTAATACAGTGGTGCCAAGACTTCATTCATGCCCTGTACATATCGGATTGCTGGGTTCAGCTTCGCAAATAGTAGAAGGATGTTTCGCATTGCTGCCTGCAGGAACAGGAATCAATGAATAGCTGATCCTTGAAAAAACGATTGCCCAAATGGAAGGAGAATTCTTTGGTAGAGGTACCCTGTGTTTTCTGCTGGTCGGCGTTTCTCCAGAAAAGAACTTCATATCAGGGTGTGTGCGCTGCAAGTCGCGGTCTATTTGATCCATTATCTCGGTGTTCTATAAAAATATGTTGTCTCACATTCGCAGCAAAAATAACAAGTTGAAGCAATACGAAACCAAGGAGACAGCACATTACCTGAAAAAACTGATGCCAAACACTGGCTTTACCAAGGCTGAGCGGATGATCCTCTTGAGAGATTTCACGCCGTTGGAGGGGGCCATCAGATTCCCCACTGTCCGATTCTTGCTCGAAGGAACGAAAACCCTCAATTCTTCTCCTAGCTGATTCTGACTGCCTAGAAACAAGACCTTTTATCATTTCTAGATGGTTGGTCATTTGTAAAAAATAAATAAAGCAAGTTTTTGAATAACTTTCCGACAAGACTAGCTTTGAACAGAGGGAGAAATTTTGCTTACAGGACTGATAAGAAGCTCTTCTTTAAGCTTAGCATACTTCTGTCTGTTCTCAGCTAATTCTTTATCCCATAAGTTGCGAGATGGCGGCAAATATCCGAGGAGAAGCTACTTGGACGAAAAGCAAGTAGTCAGTAGGATGTCCGAGTATACAGAACTGATATGGCGCTGGAGAGCTCGACAAGCTCTATTCTAACCTTCCAAACCCTTGCCCGAGAGCCATCCCCGTCGGGCAGTCCCTTGCTGGCAATTCTTTGTAACTTCTCCAAGTTTATCTCTTCCTGAGACAACTGCATACCAAAATAGAATCACAATACCAAAACCTTAATCGATCACGCGTAACATTAACAGGCAACAGATTATCAGCCCCCATTTCATCTCAACCCCAGCTCGAACACAAACTTGACATAATCACCACACGACAAAACTATCCAGCAAAAACATCACTCGGCAGCCACTCCTCACCTCATACTCAAGATCGGACCTTTTCTCATCAGCAGCGATGACCTCCAAAACCGACACCCGGTCCGACCCGCTCGTCCCAATCACCTCCCGATTCCCAAGGCAACCTTCTCCCCCGTCACCCACCACCCCGTCCACATCCCTATCCCCCTCGTCCTCCCAATCCCCGAGGCCCTCCCTGTCCGACCCGAATCCGTGGGGCTGGAAGGTGTCGAGCTCCTTCCCGATGTCGGAACCAAAGGTCTCTTCCAACCCGGAGCCTAGGACCAGGCTACCAAGCCTGTCGGGGAAGTTCTTCCTCTGCCTGTCGTGGGATTTCGTCCTGTCCCTGGGCATCGTGGGTCGGCATTCGCGGGTGGGGAAAGGGTTGGGGGGGGGAGTGTGCGACCGACCTGGGATCTCCGTGACTAACGTTTGGGGGACAGGAACTGGGCACAGCCGAGCAAGACTGACTGGTAGTTAGTTTTGACAGTTGAATGGCGGTTGATGGAGGGGGCAAGGCACGAGGCCCAGCCCTAACAAGATGGGCCGGTAGAATATCATGGGCTTTAAGCCCAACAAGTGGCGGGTATACCCAGGTCGAAAGGGGGAGTAGTTAGTTGTGTTTGGGTTTGGTACGAGGTGAGACTGAGAAGTAAGTGCGTGAAGTGGAAAAAAGAGGTTGTCCTGACCAGGATATTCCTAGGAATCTCCTCCTGTTCTGGATAACGCCGCCACTCCCCCGAAGTCCGAGGGTGGAGGGCTGCGATTCGGCTCGGCTCCTTCTGCCATTAACTCGTAGCCGGCTCCTTTTTTATTTTTCTGATTACAATAATTATAATCTTAATTCATTGTTCTTCCCTTTTTAAGCAACATTAGGATTAAATTTACCCACAGAGGATGATAATTCTTTTAATTTTTTTCTTTCCAAATATTGGACATGTTTTGAAGTAATGCTTTCTTTGTATGAGATAAGTATAAATATCACACATTTCCTTTTACTTCATTTCTTGTATTGGAAATCAAGTTTAAAAATATGTAAAATCTTAAACATAAATTTAATGTCGATATTATTTCGTGATAAAGCTTACTCATCAAGCACGCCTATAGGTATGATATTCGTGGGGGCATCTACCAATCACATGAGTTATGGGAAGCATCGTGACCTAATGTCATGTTTGGTTCGTTGAATAGTTATTCCGCGGAATGGAATAGCAATTCATCATTAATGGAATAGCATATTAATTCTTCTGAAAGCATATTTTTTTGTTTGGTTGAACAAATGATTAAACAATGAATATATTGTCAAAGACTAAAATACCCTTCTTCAAACAAGCTAAACTAACTAGTTAAAGTTATTTAGTCAACTACATTACAACTCTTTTGATATATTCATCCATATATCTAATTAGCAATGCCTTTAGCTTCATGTACTCCATGTTGGTGTCAAAATCCTGAAAGAAAATTACAATATTACAAACTCATCATTCACATGAAAAAATAAATTAGTTCCGCAAATACATCTCAAACCTACTATACTTCAAAGATACAGATAATGAATATACCAAAACGAAAAAGAGAAGTTATATCTTCCAAACTAAGAAACAGTAATCACTCAAAAGTTAATATCAAATCTTACCAAAACACCACTGTAGTTATTTAAGGACATCCTTCACGTATGCAAGTCGTTGGTTTGAAAGAAAACTAAAAAGAATCACCATTTGATAAGCTTATTTTGGCACCTCTTGTAAAGCAAGTCTTATCTCCTCAAACGTAATGCCTTCTATCTCAGATAAAATGCCATATAACTTTTGACATTGAATAAGAAAAGAATCTGCCTCAATGCTTCTGCTCAATCTTTCACTAGCTTCCTTTATGTCACGTCCAACTAACTTTGCTGCATCAGTAAATGCTTCAATACTAGATGATTCAATTTTCCTCTTCTTTCTTCTTGAAGTAGTTTCACCACTTTGTTTACCCACCGATGCATTATGCATCATATCCTCATGTTCTGTGTTTCCATCTATCATGACAATTTTTGTGGAGTCTTGCATTCCATCTCCAAACTGAGATTGATTCTTCTGGACAGAAATGTCAACTAGTAGTTCTTC
Organism: Melastoma candidum; assembly: GCA_023653495.1. Lineage (NCBI taxonomy): Eukaryota > Viridiplantae > Streptophyta > Magnoliopsida > Myrtales > Melastomataceae > Melastoma > Melastoma candidum. The sequence continues at coordinate 11,409,197 of CM042882.1, read as the reverse complement.
AAGCATTTGTCCATCTTTTCCCATAGCACGATCTTTTCCATAGATCATAGACATTTCTTGATAATAAGGAAAGCTACGATATCGAAAGCCGGTAGTTTCCTTATGTACCTGAAAGATGAAAACTATCTCGTATTACTCAACTGACTAATTCATTAAGCAAATGAAGTTCAATCAAATGATTTGTAATGAGTAATAAGCTTTGAAGTACCTTTATATATTCGTTCCAAACTTCATCACTTGCAATCGGCATATTCCTCTCAGAATCCCATCCAAAGCCACTATCAAACTTGGATAAATCATAAAGAATGCTCCAATCCTTCTTCAAGGTCCTTATTCTGGACTCAATATGAGGCTTAGCCTTTAAGCTAGTATCAACTAATACTTTTACAAGTATTCGTTCTAACTCAAAGAGATAGCCACTCCTAAACCCCGTGTCAGTTCCATATGTCCCTAAATTATATAAATCAACCATACAAGATATTAGTGCTGAATCTTCAACTGGTGTCCATTTTCTCTTGGAAGCTCTATCTTGTGACTCCGAATGAGAAGATACGCTTCCTCGTGTCATTCTTTTCAAAAGAAAATGGATATGTGATGGAGAATCCTCACAATAATATGTTAAATTTTAATAACAAGTCACTTGTGCATCATAATATAAATATAACAAATATTCAATATGTAAAAGTCTAAAATGATACCCACAAACTAAAAATGTAATGTTAAGAAGTGATCATTACAAACAAAAGTCAATCAAGGAACTCTACTAGTAGATGATTGACATTCAGTGAACATTCTATTTGCTAGATGATCTCTCATATTGGTCCAAGCCACACTTGTCCCAATCATAGTAATATTGTTGTCATGAATTTGAAAGTCATGTTCCACCTCTTCTAAGTCCTCCTCAATAGGATCAAGCGTTAGCTCCTTTTGAATGAAATTGTGAAGTAGACAACATGCAAAGATGACACGATTATGTGTCGTTACTGGGTAAAATGATGGACTTCTCAAAATTGCCCAACGCAGCTTAAGCATGCCAAAACATCACTCTATAACATTGCGGGTAGCTGCATGCTTCATGTTGAAAAATTCTTGAAAAGTCCGTGGTTGATAACATTCACTCCATTCATTCAAATGATACCTTCGGCCCCTATATGGGGCAAGTAATCCCTCACAATTTATATAGCCAGCATCAACCAAGTAATAACAACCCACTATTAAAATTCAGTTAACTTTAACAAAATAAAAAAAATCTAAAAAAGACTTATCAATTATTCCCTAACAACATGAATAAAAAAAATTAAATTTCCATGTGGCACTTTCAACCCAAATCTTCTACTGCTCAACACATGTGATGTCATTCATAAGTTTTCTAATATAGGATCTTCTAGCATATTCGGTGAATTATTATTCCCTTCAACCAAACTTGGTGTAAATGTCGTCAAACTTACGATTGAATGTCATGTACATATTTTGATATTAATTAAAGATTAATAAGAGGGAACAAAGAGAAAAATGTGAGCTTACCTCTCCTATGATGATAGTCGTCGGCCTTTACCAACCACGTTAGACGTTACTAGAAGCCTCACTACTACTAATTGTCATAAAGTCGGTATTGTCAAATTTATGATTTAAGATCGAGTTAATGTCATGTATATTCATCGATAATAACTACAAATTAATAAGAAAAGATGATGAGGTTACCTCACTACATGATAGTCGTGAGTCTCTACCAACCACACCGGTTACTAAAAGCGTCATTACCTACCATTTCAAATCGACCTAAATGCCATATAAACTCATCAATATTAACTAAAATTAATACGAGAGAGTGATGAAAAAGTAAGGTTACCTCACAACATCGTAGTCATGGGCCTCTACCAATCACATCGGTTACAAAAAGCGTCACTACTGACTGTCAGTGTTGTCAAACTCACAATCAAGAACAAGTTAATATCATGTACATTCATTGATATTAACTAATATTATAAAGAGAGAAACGACGAGAAAAACGTAAAATTACCTTATGGCATGAAACTCACTGACCTCTACCAGTCACGTCGGTTACTAAAATCTTCACTGCCTAATATTTTGAAGTCAATATATTCCGATTTATTCAACCTAACCGGGTTAATTATGTCACTTAAAATCTATCGGTACTAAATAAAGAGTCGAAATGATGAAAAAGTAAAAAATATGTGTACCCAAAATTAATAAAGAAGATATAAATAAGTCGTCTAGATTATTAAGAAATCAGTTGTCCCTTTAAGTCGCAATCTCAACATCTCAAGTCCAAGCCATGCATTTTCGAGCCACCTCACTAAACCCCTAAAGAAACTAACAAAGTAAAGGAAATCCCACCCACCCACCCCCAACAAAGTAATAAAATCCTTTAAACTTGAAGAGATTAAATTAAATAAGATTTTTGAAAGAGAGAAATTAAAAAGGCATGTAAGAAGATATGCTGTCGGTATATTCTCCCAACCGGACAGAACCAACGAATATTCCCCCCCCACCCCCAACGCCCTTCCTGCCATTAAATACTCCCCCCCCCCCCCCCCCCCCCCCCCCTCCTTCCCTCCCTCCCTCTCCCTTCCCCCCCGTTTCCCACCGAAGTTTCGATTTTGAGACCTGCCCGGGATTCCTTTCAGGCGGTTTTGTGCGGAGAGGATGAAGTTCGGAAAGTCGCTGAGCAATCAGATCGAGGAGACGCTGCCGGAGTGGAGGGACAAGTTCCTGTCCTACAAGGACCTCAAGAAGAGGCTGAAGCTCATCGAGCCCAAGGTGGCTGGGGATGGCGAGAGGTCCCTCAAGAGGAAGAGGCCGGAGGGCTGCGGCGGGGAGGTCGGGGATCCGGCCGTCGGGAAGGGTGGTGGGATGACTAATGAGGAGATGGAGTTTATTCGCTTGTTGGTGGAGGAGATGGATAAATTCAACACCTTCTTCGTGGAGCAGGAGGAGGAGTACATCATCAGGCTTAAGGTAAAATAATAGCCGGGTGTTCATTCCTCTGACAGATCGTTGCTGATCTTGGCGTGTACTCGGGTTTTATCATGTGGCGTGAGTGTGGTATCTAGGGTTGGTCGGTCTGTTTTAGGATGCTCTATTCTGTTCTATGCACGGATATGGCGTGAATGAAAGTGAGGGTGCCTGATTTGTTGTTGTTGATGATGATGCATTCGCGTGGTTTTTTATCCTGTTTTCGGGATTTGATGTTTTCAAGAAGATGTTTGTTTGGCTTGTCTGCCTACTGAGGGCAATGTGGAGGAGGGATCTATTTTCTTTGTATGGATTGTGATCGTGGTTTGAGCTTTCTGCTGTTGCCGTTGATGATATTGTTCATTCATTTCCTTTTGGTTCTGAGATACCTGTGGCGGAAAAAGATAGGAAGCATGCTTTCAGGTGACTTATCGTGGACGACAGGAACTTTTTTGTTCGAATATATTCATCATGGGTTGGTGGTGATGCTGAAGTCTAGGACAAAGTTGTCTGTAGTTTTCTACGTGTGCGGTCCTACTTTGTTGATTTGTCTTATTTTGAAACGCGTGCTCCGGGTCACTGTTCCTTGGTTACCCCTTCTGCAGGAACATTATGATGGATATTCGCAGCAGTGCCTGGCTAATAAGGCTTTCTGAACTTTGGTTAATGCAGGAGTTGCAAGATAGGCTGGCCATGGCAAAGGATTCGACCGAAATAATAAATATACGGAAGGAGATTGTAGATTTCCATGGTGAGATGGTTTTGCTGGAGAACTACAGCGCTCTAAACTACACAGGTACTTTTGTCTTATGCCAGCTGGTTCAATGCATAGCCTACTATGCGTTGTTTAATTTGGCCTAGTCTCTGATTCATCTATATGGATTTGTTGTGATCCACCCAAGTCGGGGGGTCATCTTTGATTCCAGTATTTGGGTACTCGTGTTTACTTCTCTGTTTTGACCAACAGGACTGGTGAAAATTCTGAAGAAGTATGATAAGAGAACTGGTGCTCTTATTCGGATGCCCTTCATCCAGAAGGTGGTGTTGCAACAGCCCTTTTTCATCACTGATGTGCTCGGCAAGCTCATCAAGGAATGTGAGAAGATGCTCGACCACCTTTTCCCCACAAAAGACATCCTTGCTTCTTCATCCGAGGCAGGCGAGGCTACTCTGGCTGATGAGACCAGCGCTTCTGCCGCTGGTAATGCGGTGGGCGTCACCCCTGGCGAGATCAATGAGGGCGGCATCCGGATCCCCAAGGAGCTCGCTGAGATAGAACAGATGAAGAACATGTACATGAAGAGCACATTGTCAGCCCTAAGGGTCCTGAAGGAAATAAGGAGTGGGAGCTCCACAGTCAGCCACTTCTCGCTGCCTCCCCTGAAGTCGAGTGGGGCAGAGGAATCTTGGAATAAGAAGGTGCCTGTGCTTGAACAGGAAGCCAAGTAGTCAAATATTAGCCCACCTTCCCTGCCATTGCTGTGAGCCAGTGATGAGCAGATGGTTTCTGTAGAAGCAAGCAATAGTATATCATTTACCTTTTTTAGTTATACAAAGAATACCTTTTGACAGATGAACATGCCCTGCAAGTCCCACCAAGGATTTGAGGCATATCTCCATGTTCGGGTTTATGAGGGCTGTAATCTCTGCCTGTGGAGTTACTAGAGTATCTGATCTTCTTTACCTTAATAGAATAGAAACGATCCTCTCGGAGTACTTTTTAGTTTTATGTTAATATTTAACAAACATCACACAACAGCGCCTGTAGCCAGGGGATAAGAGACTGTTTTCTAAGCAGAAAGTCGTAGGTTCGACCACTAACTGGGTGAGCGTCTGAGTTTGCAAACATCAGCTGTGATGTTCGTCGGTGATCATTACAGGCGGACCACAGTTCTTAGCCACGATCTAGTTTCCTTTCATCTTGTGTTCGCGTAGGAAACGGACCACGTCGGAAATATTTGGCAATTGGACTCACAGGGAATTGTATGTGGTCACCAGAAAGATGAATTTCAATGATAAATAATACGGCTGTTACAAGTTCAAAGTTTTAAAAGAAGGAACGAATGCTTAAAAGAAGAAACGAATGCTTACAGCCATAAAAATGAAGGAAAAAACGGTGGTATGGATGACGGAGGCGATGTAGACTCACTGCTGGAGGTGCGACTGGAGCTGACGTCACTGCTGACGCTGTAGACTCGTTGTCGCGAAACGTAGACCTGATGCTGACGTCACTGCTGACGCTGTAGACTCGGTACAGTGCGCTGTAGACTTGCGCCCCGTGAAGCAGAGTCTGGCGGATGTCGGATGTGGATGCTAAGGCCTCGGATGAACACCTTGGTGGCGGAGATGCAGGCGGAGGATGATCGCCGGAACTACGGTTGCTCGTCCCGACGGTGGAGGCGATGGTGGAAGCTGGGTGTCGAGACTACGGCTGCTCGTCTCGACGATGAGAGTGCTGGCGCAAGGTTGATCAACGGAGCTACGGTTGCTCACTCCGCTGTTGGAAGGATGACCCAATAAACCCAGGCCGAGGTATCTACTAAACTAAGGGTGACGAGCAATGCAAAGCTTGTGTTTGGCTGATTGATCGTGAAAATTTTCTAAGTAGAATCTACTCTCCCTTTTATACTAAATTCCGTAAGTCTTTGCACGCTCCACACGTCCTCGAAAAATCCCTTAAATCGTGGCTTGATCTTAACTTCTCTCTAGGGATCTCAGAGTTTGTTTTTCTCAGAGATTCTTCTAACCTCCACTTAATGAGATCGTGCGTGGGACGTGTTCAGATGAGTTGTAGACTTAGCTCACACTCGTATTTCTAAAAGGGGTCGTAGACTTAGGCTGTTGCGGACTGAGGATTCGGCATAGTCGACGGGCTATAGACTAGCTAAGGCCCGTGTTCTAATATGGACTGTAGACTTGACACAGGCCCAAAATATCCTATCGCGTCAACGTCTTGGAAACCCAACCATTTACTGAGGTATGAAATGACTCCTTTTGGCCCAAAATCCCAAGTGCATTGCTTTAATACAGGTGAACTGGTTAGTCATGTTGTTTCATTGCTTGAATGCAGGAGAAATCATGCTCAGGAAGGGATGCATTTTGTTCTTCAAGAGGAAGCCCCAGCATGCAATTTATGATGATGAATGTGGATTCATCAGTAGTAGTTGTCTTGCCTGTTTATTAGGCATGTATATATGGAGCCACGAAGCTGTAATCATGCCCAAAGCGAGTATATAAGCAACTTAACAATGATTTTGTCTCAACTTATATTCAACCATGGAGTGTCTAACTTAGGATACGCCCTTCTTTTAAGATTTCGGTTGATATTACATTAGGAATCACTTAGTCCACATCCATATCCATGAAACACCATCATCATCAAGATCACACTTGGCAACAGTTTCCAATACAATATCTTAAAAGCCAGACCCTAAAGCTCCAATCAAAGCCTACACAACCATATCGGACTGTTCAAATCAGGAGCTTCTCAAGGGCATCCTGCATTATGGCGGAAGAAAGGAGTATCAGGGATGATGCTCATTAAAGGAATCGTACATCATATCGGGCGTAATTCATGTTACCTTAAGCTGCTGTATTTGGGATTTCAACTGACTTCCCTCGTTCGTTGTTACCGAACATGCAATGACAGGTCTTGTTACACCACATGCTCGGCCTAGTGCTTGTTTAGAAGGCACAAAAACATAGGGCACATTCTGCAGCAATGCAAACCATCATTAATGTCACTCAAGACAATCGTACCTGCCTCCAAAAATTTAAAAAGTGCCAATAAGAATGACTAATCTCGCAGACACGTTAGTGCTGACGCACTTAAAGAAATGGGAATAAATCAAATCTTCATCAATATTTAAACAACTAGTAGTGACAAAGTGAACCGAAAAACCAACTGAAGTATTTCGCAGGGGTACTTGGCAGGTCAAACCTTGTCCTCAGCAAGCAAGGGAAGATGGAGCAGAATCTCGAGCGGCTCGGTGTCCGCGGCCATGACCACGAACTCCGATATCCCCCTATTCAGAGTCTTCGTGGCTGCCAACAGGACCACACAAAAACACATCAGCAAACTACCATCGCTGCCACACTACAAATAATAAAAAAAACAAACGGAGATCATTGGCGCAGCAACAGCAAAACGGACCTTCATTGGCGCCCTTCTTGAGCTGCTTGTAATTGGCAGCCTGCTGGACGAGGTCGAGGATAGTAATAGTGAGCTGAGCGTTGGCGAGCGGGTAAGCCTTGGGATTGACGGCTTCGGCAGTCTGCACAAGACGAGGAAGAGGAGAAATAATTGGTAAAGATCGAATCTTTTTCAGTCAATCGACGACGGAAGTACAATGAAGAAAGAAGGGTCGATCACCATGGCTGTTGGTTCTTGGACAGAGACTGCTTCCTCCTGACTATAATAGGGTTTTTTGATTTGGTACTCTTAGGGTTTTGATAAGATGTGAATTTATTATTGTATGATGCAAGTCCAATCAAAGGGCCAAACAAAAGCCCATCTGATACAAAGCCTGGTAAGAAAAGTCCACTTCTAACAGTTGAACTTTGTTTGTCCGAAACATGTTTTGCAGATCTTTTTTCCCCTGCTTCAATTCAAAGCTTCCAAAACAGAACAGCAAGCTAAGAGCAGGTTTACCGAAACAATGCCCCCAAAACAAAAGGGGATGTAAAATAACATGGCTAACTTAGAGGTCTGTAAGTAATACAATGAGGTTTTAAGGGCATCATGTGATGTTATAACTACAATATAATCCTCCATCTGCATTGGCAGCCTTTCTAAGCCGTCAACCAAAAGTCCTCTGGAGAGGGTAGCAGCCAACTTCCATGGTAAAATGGGTAATAAGGCATTCCGCAATAGTTGAATGGGTCGGCAGCGAGCAACCTAGAAACAAGAATTGGGGGACAAAGAAACGTCAGGCTAGTTTTGTGAATAACTGAGAGCAGCTATCTAAGATGATTAGTTACTGCGAGAGAAAAACTACACCATGGCTGAAATACTACGATTCGATGCTCACAAGAGTGAAATTCAATCCTCCAATGATAGGGAGTCACACATCATCACACGTGGAAAACAAGCAAGCAACACCTGCAACGGATGGAACAGCTACGGACCTGGTATCAAGCAGCCCGGCTAGCCTCCTCAAAGCGCTGCAACATATCGCAGTAGGGTGTCTCCCTAATGAAACCCCACTGCCTCCTCTGCACCTCCATCCTACAATTCTGTGCAAGTACGGACACATAATCCCTCTCGACCCTTCCTTCTATCGCCTCCCTCTTAGCACTTCCCGCCGGATAATCCTCACTGAACCTACTCCCAGATTTCACGTAATAGTCCACCCCTCTTGCCGTTGTGTACTTGTACTCATAGGCGTGGATCCTTGACAGCGAGTAAACTGGATCCGATGACGGCAAGAAGTTCAACAGCAGGATCAGTATCACTGGCAAAAGCTGTATTAGCATCCTAGCATTGAACCCTCCAGTACCATTATTATCCCCAGCATTCCCTTGGCGAAACCCGCCACCGCCAACCCCGAAATTAAAACCCCGAAACTGCGAGGTGGTGGTAGCCGGGTGCATCCCACCGAAGAAAAAGTTCCTGAAAATCTCGTCCGCATCGAATTCCGCCTCGTAATAGCCATTGAATCCTTGGCCACCATGGGACCGTCTTGCAGCCCGAGCGTGGTAAACAGGCTCATCGGACCCCGAGATATCGTACGTCTTACGGCTCTCGGCATTGCTAAGGCACTGAAATGCCTTTGATACAAGCTTAAATGCTTCATCGGCCCCAGGAGCCTGGTTCTTGTCAGGATGCACCTTCAAGGACAGCTTCCTGTACGACTTCCGGACGTCCTCGACCGAACAGCTCCTCTCAAGCCCTAGAATCTCATAGTAATCCTTTTTCTTCCTGATTTGCCGGACAATCAAAACTTGCTCCTCGGTAAAAGTAGCAGACGACGACAAGGAAGTCGCGTCCGCTGCCGTCGCTGCAGCGGGAGCACGACGTCGGACTGAAGGCGGGGGTTCGGGCTCCGATCGATCGGCCTTGGGGGTGGGGTTAGCAGAGTCGATCTGCGAGATGAATTCCCCAACGGGGAGGGAAGGGTCGAGGCGAGCGGCCTTGGAGAGGAACTTGATTGCGCGGGGGTGGTCGCCGAGGTCGAGGGCCTCCTTGCCGATCTGGAAGCACTTGAGGGCATCATCCTTGTTGCCGTCCATGGCTTGGGGAGAAAGATTAGGATAATCGATTCCCCGATCGGCAGAAACCGGGGCCGACCCGCAGGGACGATCGGAGATCGGATCAACAACCGACGGTCATGGGATCGAGTCGAAGCTAAAGAAAGGAAAAGGGGGAGGGGAGATTTTCGCGTCAGAGAAGATGCCGAATGAGAGTCATTCTTGGATGGAAATCGAAGGAGCCGTTGATTGGGTGAGGGGAGGCGGACGGTTGGGATCTAATTTCGGATCCTCCGATCAACTAATCGTTACCGTTGATCTTCCCGTAGGGACACCACCACACACCGTCCGATAAAGCATGCACAAATTACATTGGGGGTTGTTCATGCAAGCAAACCACACTGTACAGATGTGCATCATAGAAAATGTCTTGAGCTTCAACCTCAAAAAATGTGACGTGCTTAAAACACTACACAAAAGACTTAGAAGACAACCTACGACGACCCCTTCTTCAAGGATCTCTCAAAAAGGTTTTGGGTTCATTCACCTGGGCTTGATGCTTGCAGCTATTCCCAGCTACCCGCTGCTGCGAAGGACGGGCGATCTTTGCTGTCAGAGTGGTCGTACCCATTGTCCTTGAAGTTAGCAGCCGTGGCTGGCTGAGTGTAATGGTTATCGCCCGGGCGGCTGCGTCCATCGACATGGATCCTGATAGTCGGACGGTTATTGTCCCTGGGGGAAGGTTTTGCACCTCGGCGGATGTCACGACCCCCAAAGTTGCTGACCCTGCCGCGATGGGAGGGGTGGCCGTAACCGCCGGATGCTCGTTTCTCGCACTTGGTTAGCCAGGGAGGGACTTCCTGCTTGGCCTCTTGCATCAGGTTGACGAGGTCTTTCGCAAGAGGGGTGTTCTTGTAGTTGAAGAAGGCTGTTGCCAAACCGGATTTGCCTGCACGACCGGTCCGGCCAATCCTGTGGACGTAGTCATCGATGGACTTTGGCAGGTCGAAGTTAATCACATGGGAGACGTCGGGAATATCGAGGCCTCTCGAAGCAACGTCAGTTGCCACCATGATGGGAATGGATCGCTTTCTGAAGGACCTCAGGGCTTTCTCCCTCTCCTGAGATGAGATCAGGGACAACACCAATCAATGAAGCAGTTACGCATAAAAACATGCAGAGGCAAACAAGCAAACTTGAAACTGACATGTTGGACTTTATCACCATGGATGGCGGTAGCTGCGAAGCCGCTGCTGCATAAGTAGGTTTCCAAGGCATCGGCGCCTCGTTTAGTCTCGACAAACACCAATGTCAGTTGCTGCAAGTTGTTTGATCAACAGAGCATCATTATTATTACCAACACCCATAGTCTCGAGACAATAACAACCCACTACCTTCACCCCGGAGGAGACATTATGTTCCTGGGATCGAATAAGATCGAGCAGTCGGGTATTTTTTTCAAACTCCTCCACAAACAGAACTTTTTGTGCTATCAGAGCGGCGCTGGAACCAACTCTTCCAACAGTAAGGAAAATGTAATTCAACATAAAATCCGACGCCAGCCTCTGCCACCGGAATTCAGAGGTAAGGGACATCATTGCAGAAATGTATTGAAAGGAAATGGCATTACCGATGTGGGATAACCTGTATGTCCTCCGGGAAGGTAGCACTGAACAACAAAGTCTGCCTGGTTCCAGGTGGAGGCATCCCCATCTGCTGGACGATCTTTCGGATTTGGGGCTCGAAGCCCATGTCTAGCATCCGATCAGCTTCATCCAGCGTCAAGTATCTGATCCATGTCAACGTTGCTTTACCTCTTTCCACAATATCAACCAGGCGGCCCGGTGTGGCCACCAGAATGTCGGCACCCCTTTCCAAATCTCGCATCTGGACACAGATTGGAGGTCACATTAACGATAACACAAATCAAAGCAGAACAGAAGGAACAAAATCGACTAGACCATAACGAAAAGCAGCCAAGTTATACAGCAAGAACTTCCTCATCTCCCCATTGTCTGAAAAATCCGCACAAATGCAGCTTAATCACATACGAACGACAGAAAACTCAAGCAGAAGACCCCACAAACATTTAACAACTGCCACATGATGATTGAAATTGTCTGTTCTAACTCCGCAAAACTATCTGAAACAAGGACTCAAATCAGACACCCAGTAACAACACGTAAAGTATGCGGCGCAATCGGCATACCTGCAGACCAAACGGTGCACCACCATACACAACTGCGACCCTTGCCCCTGTCCCAAGAGCAAACTTCCTGGCCTCCTCGAATATCTGACATTGCACCAACTCAAAAACAATGAGAGAGCACCCGCTCAACGGAACCAACAACGTCGATCAAGCCACTAAATAATGACACAAAGCCGTGACCGAAGTCTAAAACAATGTCGTCACAGGCGTTCCCACCTGACAAGCCAACTCCCTGGTTGGCGCCAGGACAAGTGCCAGGGGAGAGACCATCTTCCTCCTACCGAAAACTCGACTGCCGAGGCTCTCTAAATCTCCAGCAACCTTGGCGATCACCGGCAAGCAGAACGCAGCCGTCTTCCCAGACCCGGTCTGAGCGCAGGCCATGAGGTCCCTCCCGGCCATAACTGCCGGCATCGCATGACGCTGAACAGGCGTCGGCTTCAAGTACTTACACCTCCTCACGTTCTCCATCACAGTCACCCCGAGCTCCACCTCGTCGAAACCACCAACAGGGCCCGGAACATCCTCCCCACTGGACTCCACAGGCACTTCCTCGTAAGCATCCAGGTTAGCCACCTCATCGCCGCCACCGATCTCACTCCCTTGGTCCTTCTCGCTTACCTCCATCTCCAGCACTCGCAGCCGGGGGAGATGGCGGCCGCGGCCGCGGTCACGGGAACGAGCGTGAGGGGGAACGTAGAAGGCGCGGGGAAAGGGACGGTGGAGATGATGAGCGACGGGATCCTCAATCTCGGGGGCCATGTTATAATAGGGAAACCCCGGGGGGAGAGGAGTAAGGGGAATAGGAAAGGAATGCCGGCGGTTGATGTGATCCGTTGACGATTGCGGACAGCGACAGCGGGCGGCGGAATGAGAGAGGGAAGGAGGTGTCAGTGGATGAAGAAGGTGAAAAGGTTGCGATTGGTCATTTCACAAATGGAAGGAAGGATTTGTTGATACTGAGAGGGGGGAGGAGGGGGATGGTGACGGTTGGGCTTCATGATAACATCAGCCGCATTCGGACCAAGACAGTTGTACGATGGACAACCCCGTCTTCCGGACATTAAGGCTGCTCCATCTCTGATTTTGTTCGTCATAATTAAACGTTATTTTTAATTAAAGCTTTTCGAGGTCGGGCGGTCTCCGGAATATGTAATAATTGTATATAGAGGCTAATAACATGGGGGGGAAGGGGACTCGGATTTTTACCGCTGTCATTTGCGGTCACACCGGTCTAATCCGATGTCCCTCTCACAAACATGTCATACATATTTATCTAATAGTGAGGCCGTTTTTCATCACGTGGATGGCCCGCTGACTTCGACGTCCTCCGATCCGAACGTGTGCCAAAATAGACATATTTTGACTCACATGAAATTCCTCCCCCCCAACTCCCCAGCCCAAACCGACGCAACCACACTTTGTTCTTCTCCTCCCTCCTTTCCCCATATAGCTCAAATCACAATATCCATAACCGTAACAACTTCCTCACTGAATTACGGATTTCTCCGGTTAGGGATGGGAGATGCTGTCGACGTCCGGGACGCCACCAAGGTGGCCAGGGTAGCCGGCTGCAACCTCGCCGTCGACACCTCCCTCCCCCCGATATGACTCCTCTCCTCGTGTCCGTCCCTTCCGTTCACAACGTTTTCCTCAATCCCGGTTCTCGATTGCTGATCGCTAGGTGTTTTTTTCTTAGCGCTGTGTAAGGAGCTGTTCGAGCGGTGGTCGGCCCTGAAGGATTCAAGATTCTCCATGGAGAAGGCCTCCGGCTGAATCACCAAACCACGTGAGCTTTTTGTTGGCTGTTATTTTGCCGTGGTTGTTGCTGGTGCTTTTTAGCCTGTGTCTTTTGCTTCTGCGGAAGCAATTGTTGCGATTGCAGTGTTGAAGGTGTCCGCGGAGGACGAATCGGAAAGGTCAACTCTGTTATGGTTCAACTGTACGGGCCTAATACGGAGTGTTTAGCTTCTTTGGAATAAGATTGATGAGGAGAATGAATTATTATCCTGGTGCAGGAATAAATGTTTGTGGATCATATGGTTTTGGTTCTTTCGTTTGATCTACTGTGTTTAGGCTATCAACCACCTTTCCGATGCAGGATTCAGTGCAAAGTTGCTGTCTGTATTTGTTGCCGCATTCAGTCATTCATCAATGCCTGTACGTTCGCTCACACCATCACGTATCACAGTCTGCTACTACTGGGATTGAGTTATAAAGTAAGTAGTTGTATTGCAGTAGTAATGAAATTCGTCCATTGAGTCACAACACGGGAAACATTCTTTGATTTCTGTGACCTTCTGTTTGATCGATCATATAAATGACTGTCCCAGCATTGTGTTGAAAGGATGGTTAAATTTGTCCTGCTTCAACCATTTAGGATTGTGACATCAACTCAAGTAAATAGTTGTATATAGAGAATCCGGTTTCTCGAAGGGATCCTCTTTGGCTGGAGTTGTTCTTCACATGTACGTTTTAACTTCCCGCGTTGCAGACAAGACATGAAGCGGCCGAAGGTGGTGGCTGAAATTGCCATGGAGCTGCAGAGATTCCATCGAGTGGATATCCAGGTTCTAAAGAACCCCAACTATGGAATGACATGCTCAAATTTTATAAGAAAGGTATTTTTGGTTGGATCGGATGAGGTGGTAGGAGGAAAGGATCTTCGTATTCCTAAGCCCCTCCTTTGATGCAGCATCTGATCTCACCTTTGATGAAAGTGAAAAGCAATATAACTACGAGACGATATCATACGAGGAAATTCACGACGAACTCGTACAGCTTAAGGTGGCTATTTTGATATCTGTTTACATGAGAATCATGGGATAGAAGCCTCCATATTATACGCCAGCATTGGACTGATCTTTGGACTAATCAGCTGTTGCAATGTGATCGACACAGGAATTAACAAGCCGTCTTAATGCTCCCGTTGAATTTGCACACAACGACTTGCTATGTGGCAATATCATGCTCAATGATGAAGAAGGTACATGTGCAAAGCCAGTTATTTCCTGACTAATGTAGCCATACATTGGCTCTGTGAGTGCAAGCTGAAGTTTGCAGTCAATATGACAGACAGCTTTCATTCGATTTGTCTTTCCTCCTTGGCAGAGAAAATGTATTTCCATCGATTCCAAGTATGGTTCCTATAATTATAGGGTATGTCTGACATAGGCAATCGCTTCAATGAATATGCAGGCTAAGATTGCCAATACACCGTGTACGTACGTCTTCATGCTCGAGCACTTCTCGTATGATCTCAGTGCCCTCTACACTGTAAGTAGTGCCAGAAGAAATGACACTGTTGTTCATCTAGACTTGGATACCTATAAAGGAAGTCAACTTCGAACGAGCTATCGCTCCCTCCTCAGTAAACGCTCAATAACAGCAGTAGGGGTCACCACTCCCCCGGGGCCGCGTTCCTTCACCTCCTCCTTCCCGTCCTTACCGAAACCCTCCCCACGGCCACCGGCCCTGCTCTCGACGTCGGCCGTGTCCCCAGCCGACCCTGCTCACCCATCTCCGTCCATCCCTTCGTAATCCCCAAACTCTACCTGCTTAAATCTCCCAAATTAAATTCATATTAGGGCCAAAATAATTTCACGAATTGATTATATATATTAAAATAAAATAAAAGCCAAGCGGAGACAGATGTGGCGGCTAAAGTTCAAAACAGGAAACTAAGCCTGTCTTTAAGATTGTGTTGCAAGAAAATTAAAGGTTACCGTTTACCATCTCTGCCTCTCCCTCCAGTTCTTCACTTGCAAGATTCACGGTTAGTCCTCGCGATGGCAAGCGTCCATTCTGATCCCCGAAGCTGCATTCTTCCCCCGGGGCTCCACGTCCTTGCCGTCGACCATGATCTGGCCGCACTTCATATCCTGGAGAACATGCTCCTGCATTGCTCGTACCAAGTTTTCCTTCTCCTTCCCCTGCGTTTTGTTTTCTTATTGTCCGTGCCCTTTTCTTGATGAAGAAACGGGTTTCTTTCTTCCCTTCTCCTTCCCCGCATTTTGTTTTGTGTTTGTCCTGGGGAGCCTGTGTGTACCCTTTTCTTGATGTCAGTCTAAGATTAGTAATTCGATGTCCCTGATTCGATGTATGATCTTGATTTGCCAGATTGTTATATTGATTTCTGTTCGGTGGTTGTTAATCATTGTTGTCCTTCTGTCTTTTGTTTGTGTTCTGTCAATTCAGTGACTACATGCCATAGTGCAGAGGATGTGCTGTATCTGCTAAGGGAGAACCACGCCCGTTACGATGTCCTTATCACCGAAATCCGACTTCCGGGGATGAGCAGATTTCAATTGCTGGAAGAGGCTTTGAAGCTATCGGACTTGCCGATCATATGTGAGTTTCCGTTCAAAATTCTAGTTCGGCCGCATTTTCTTCCTATTTCCTAGGTCCATGTAACGACACTCGTTTTTGTTTTTCTTCTCCAGTGTTTTCGACAGATTTGGACCATGACACGGTTAAGGAAGTCATATGTTCAGGTGCTTCCTATGTTCTATCAAAGCCTATTTCAATGGACATCTTGAAGGTCATATGGCAACTTGCTTACCACAATAAGCAAACCTTTGATTTTTGGGAAGTGGGATCTGTTGATCTAATTGTGCCAATCAAAGGGTCCGAAGAGAAACGAGACGCTACAGGCATAAGCAAGAAGAAACAACGATACTCGTGGACTGAAGAGCGTCATAATTTATTTGTCGAGCCTCTCAAAGTTTTGGGCAATGATAGTACGTTGTCCTTTTCCCTTCAAACTTGTTTTTGTTTTTCCTTTCTTTTTTAATATCTCGAGGACAAGAGCTATGTTTATCTATCTTGACCATGTGTTGTCGAGGCTAACGTATAAATCCTTGTTTTTCAATGCATAAAACAGAGGCTGTTCCATCAAAAATATGCAAGTACATGCAAAACCGACGGAAAGACCCCTATCTTACTCGTCATGTCATCGCTAGTCACCTTCGGGTAAAGATTTGAAGGCCTTTTCATTTACCTTTTGTGCCGTTAGATATTAGTGATCCTCTATATTGAGAAAAAGCTACATTGTGCAGAAATTTCGAGGGATGAAATCAGAGAAACAAAGTGAATCACCTGCTGCATCGGATGCACCTTACTGGAGGAACACTATTCAGCACACCTCGCCTTTGATGTATTCGGGAAGACCATCTTCATATAAGATGTAGATACAGATGCAGACGCTATCCCACATTCCTCCAACAGTCGGTTATATTCAACCGGTGTGCATTGATCAAGATACGTTGTACAGGGAGTTTTTCCAGATGGCTGACGATGAGCTTAGTCCCCTTGGAATCTCATATGTACAACAACCTTATTAGTTACGACATGATCTGGGAGGAATCAAAGAAAATAGACACGAATCCTGAAAAAGAAATGTATTGTTTTCACGTTTTGGGAGTTGCAAGTGCTCTTTAGCTATTGTTAGTTTGTTTACAGCCTGGTCTTTTCATCTGATTAAGCTTTTGTTAACCTCTTCCCATCAAAGGCCAAAATGTTCACCGTCGATTACTTGGAATACTTCTTCTTGAGGCATAACGAGTGTAAGAGACTTACAGAGAGCTGCTTCTCCTTGGGAAAGGCATACCTGGAGTTAACTAGATGGGACCTGAGTATTTGGTGTTTGCATACGTTTAAAACCAGGACCTAAGCCTGAAGTACCTGACAGTGCTCTACTGTGCGACTCTTCAAGCGGCTTCGTCCGGAGATGTTCGACCACAGGTTAGTCACCATCGTCCTCAGCTGCCCTTTCCCTGACAGAGTCTCCCAAAGGTGCTAGCTGGAGGCCGTGTTGCTCCTGCCATCTGACTTTGAAACATCCACTACTGAGATGCTCATGTTGTACCTGATTATACATAGCTTCCCCCTTCAGGGAGACAAGTGCAGCTGTCTCCAGAGCCTGGGAATTCCCCATGTGCATCTTGCTGTCGATGTGCTTGCTCCAAGAGTCGGAAACCTCATCGTAAACTCTTAACTTGCAACCGTCCTTGCAATCTGACGTGTACAGCTGACCATTTACGGAGGCGCACGGGTTCCTCCATCCAGACACCATGCCATCGTACACTGAGAACCAACTGTCGGCATCCAGGTGATAGACCTCGCTGAGAACCTGCCGGCGCGCTAGCACTGCAAATGTTAAAAGTCGAAGTTTTTAGAAGTCAATCATTCTTCAAGGTCTAAATCAAGATGTCAAAGATTATATGAAATGATATATTAAGCTTTTGTGTCGTAATTTTATTTTGATAAGATAACGTAACTTTTTATTTTATTTTTTTTCTTCATATGCAATATTATGCAAGAACAGGAACTTTTAGAAGATTCGGAGAAGGAAGGTGAACATGAACATGATGATCATAACGAAGATGAAGCAATAGAAATAAAGGTGTTTTATGAAACACATAGAAAAAGGGTACTTGGATCAGTCCAAAGGCACGAGAAAACTATGTAAGCAATATGTTTCTTCCAATAAACACTTACATTATTTGTCTAATACCATTTATGCAGGAAGCAATGATAAATCTTTGGAAACAATCGAGTGGATGGATGAGATAATTTTGCCGACAATTTAATTTGTCTTAATAATCACCGATATTTTTTTGAAAAATATATCATTATTAAATATAAACATATAATTAATTATTAAATAAAAATTCACATAATAATGATGAATATGTTGATAATTTTCTTTGTCACAATAATCATATGTTTAGAATTTATAATTAATTATTAAATAAATAAATTCATATAATAGTGACGAATGAAATATTTACGTTGAGAATTTGATTTGTCACTGTAATCACTTTTTTTTTTGTGACAAAAAACAATTTGTAACTATAAATCAATAGGACGAGGAAATCATTACAAACTTAATTAACAAATTTGTTGTAGTGCACTTTGGAGAGTCGCATTAACGTTCTCATAATCGTGTAACATGGTGACCATCATTTCTATAGTAGTTGTCGATATTTGGACATCTCCGGGCATCTATCGAGTTCGCGTAACGTATCATACATTCGACTGTTCCCGGGATGCGTCCGATCCCCGACAATAAACTCGCGGACCACACCATCTACCTCGATGGATGTACAACCGGGAACCTTCTTCATCCCCCTGTCCTTCAGGAAACCCCGTAATCTCGCCACGTCATCCCACCTCCTGGCTTTCGCGTACATATTCGATAGCAGCACGTAAGCTCCTTCGTTTTCTGGTTCTACCTCAATAAGGCGCTTCGCAACGAGCTCTCCTAGCTCCAGCATTCCGTGAGTTCGACATGCATCGAGAAGAGAACCCCAGATAGCGGCGTCTGGTTGTATGTCCATGGTTGATATCAAGGCCTTTGCTTCATCAAGCATCCCGTTCTTGCCCAGAAGATCAATCATGCAACCATAGTGCTCCAACTTTGGTATTATTCCATAATCTCTAGTCATTGAACAAAAGTATTGCCCTCCGAGCTCAAGCAAGCCGGCGTGATTACATGCAGATAACAACCCAACGAATGTGACGTCGTCTGGTTTGAGTCCTTCGCTGACCATTTTGGAGAACAGTTCAATGGCTTTACTTGCTTTTCCGTGAATTGCCAATCCGGAGATCATTGCATTCCATGAAGACAAACTCCGATGCTTGAGGCCACTAAAGATTTGTTCCGCTGTTTTCAGGTTCCCACACTTAGTATAAGCATCGATGAGACTAGTGAACAAGGACGGGTTCCGTAGATCCCCTGAGTTCTTGTCAATAAAAACGTGGATCCACTTCACGAGATCAAGAGCACCCAACGATCCACAAGACGGAAGGACATTCAACAGGGTGACGTCGTTAGGCTCAATACCCAACTTCAACATCTCCCTAAAGAGCTCGAGGGCCTTCCGGGACTGGTTCGCATGGGTGTAACCGCCGATCATTACGTTCCAAGAGATCACGTCCTTCTGGACAGTGCTATCAAACAAGCCTCGAGCCATTTTTGGATCGCCGCACTTTGCATACATATCGATCATTGCATTGACAACCTTTGGGCTTGTTTCCATCTCGTGTTTTCCAGCGACAAACTCTGAATGGATCCACTTACCCAACTGAACATTGGCAGACTGAGCACAAGCAGAAAGAACACTGACAATTGTGCTCTCAGTCGGCGACAAATTCATCGCCATCATCTCCCTAAACAAATTCAAAGAATCATCGAACTGGCCACACTCGACGTGCCCAGCAATCATAGCATTCCACGACACGACGTCTCTCACATGCATTTCCTCGAACAGTTCCCTGGCCAACCCTGCATCTCCCCTTTGAGCGTATCCCGATATCAATACAGTGAAAGAGATGGCATCCCTTCGCCCACTCCTATCAAAGATCCACCTTGCAGTTTCCAGTTCACCGCTCTTAGCATACATGTTAATGAGAGAAGTGTGCACGAACGGGTCAGACACAAGCCCCTGCTTCACGACCTGCGCATGAACCTGCTCCCCTTCATCGCAACAACCAACCTTTGAACAACACTTGAGCACAAAAGGGAAGGTATAAAAATTCGGAACCACTCCACATTCCAACATGTTGACGTAAAACCCGATCCCCGCCTTGGATTCATCGCATAATGAAAAGCCCCTGAGGACCGTATTCCATATTAACAAGTTGGGCTCCTGAATCGCGTTGAAGATTCGTAGTCCGTAGGAGAGGTCACCATGGGGCGAAACGGAGCAGAACTCAACAAGCTTGCTGAGCGCGAATTGGGTATGGTGTAGGCCAGACTTTATGGTCAGGGCGTGGACCTGCTTGAGATGGTCGATGCTGCTGCAGGTCGAAATGAGATTTAGGACAGGGTGGGACCGGAGGATATCATAGGGAGGGTCAGCGTGCGGCGGAATGCAGACAGTCGACGGCGAAAGCAGCATTCTTTCCGGCTTGAGCGTGAGAAAGTTGAAGGGAGGGAAAGACTAGGGAGGACAGTTATAACGGTAATTTGAACTTTTGGATAAGATCCGGAACTGTTCGACGAAATGCCCGTGAGTGATTTTGCTATGTGCAACTTCCCACGTGATATCTATCTTGCTTCTAAATTTGTCAGGCTTAACTCGTTTTTAGATTGATCGTGCTTCCGGGATGTGCAACGTGAACTTAGGTGAGAGGAAAATGCTGGACGTTTGGTCACGGGCAGACTTGAGTCGTCGCTGCTTAAGTCGAGATGACATCTGACCTACTAGGGCGATCTTGAGGGTGCTCCTGGATGCACAACAGTCCAATGTTCAACCACATGAGGAATTTCTGATTTGATGCAGTTTCTGCCAATGCGGGGTCATGAGATCGGCTCCTTGATCAGTCGACCACAATTCCCGTGCCTGAATCAGACCAAAACAAAAGATCGCAGTGGTCAGAAAATGAATAATGCTGGCCCCACTTTTTCGTAGTGAAGAGATTTACGGACGTCCTAGAAAGTTCAGAGAGTGATCTGAATGGAATACCGTGATTCGCCTGCTGCTTAGGATCTCCAGCATGATGACGCCACAGCTGAACACATCCGACTTCGTCGAGAAAACACCGTGAACTGCATACTCCGGGAACATATAGCCCCTGCATGAATGCGATGACAAAACATTAGGGGGTAAGAGTCGGGAAAGTTTCGTGAATTCTTAATTTGCAGGAAGTTTCTTACTATGTACTAAAGACACTCTTCGTCCTTGCCTCATTCTCTCGGAAGATTCTCGCCATCCCGAAATCTGAGATCTTTGGGTTCATTTAATCATCCAACAAGATATTGCTGGTCTTCAGATCACGATGTATGATCCTTGCTCAGGAGTACTCGTGCAGATAAAGAAGACCTGGAGCTTGTGCACGTGTGCATTCAAATCCACGAGCGACCTCTTGCTTGAATCAATGATCCAACGGCAATGATCGGATCCCTCACCCAAACAAACGAGTCCAAGCTCTTGTTTTTCACGGACTCACATATCAGGATCTTCGCGTCTCCATCAATGCAACAACCAAGTAACCTGATGAGATTCCAGTGTTGGAACTTCGAGATCAGTTGAACCTTGTTCATGAACTCCTCCTCTAAACCTTGTCCGTATTTCCTAGAAAGTCTCTTCACCGCTATGGTGAAGATCAATATATCCAAATTTTTCGAAGACCAACATATCATCAAATACTCGGGTACGGATGCGATAAGGGAACATGGCACAATACAGACACGGTAACTCAAGATGGCAGGGTTCAAGATTGAGGTGAATTGCAACGACCATATATGTATTCAGTGAATGAGACTAGTAGATAGAAAGGGACAGGAACTGAAGGAAGGGGGATTCCATTTAGTTTAGGATTGACTTTGACGTAAAGAACGTTCATGACAAATTATATTCAAAGTTTCTTGTCCAGATAAAACTATTCGACCATCAGAAAACCACAACAACCTCACGGCAGATGAAGCTGCGCAAGCTCGATTCACAAGGCCAGAGGAGTGCGTCTTCTCTTCTTATCTGACTCGTTACCCGAGGATATGAGGACTGGTTTGTGCATGACGTGAAGAGGGATGACAACATTGAAGGCCTGCATCAATTGACAATTGAATCTGTGTAGAAGCATGGACAACCGAGGTTGACGAATGACGACTGCCGAGACCTGAAATAATCAAAGGAACGATCTGGGTGAATTTTTCATCCCAAAAGACAAGCGGCCGGGTGTGCAAGGATTGAGCTTTTTAATCCGAAAATGTATATCATGATGCTCAGAGAACAGTTGCAGCGATATAGTGGAATCAGAGGACCAATTCATCCCGCAAAGTTACTGTGATATTTAATTACCTTACCTAGATGAGGAAGATGGCGGTGGGATTCCCCGGAGAGGGAGGACTCTGTTGCAACAATGAGGCTAGAGTACCAGCCTTAGAAACACTGGCCGGATCTGAAGCAGACAGAACCTCGATGTCCTCGAGTTCTAGCTGCCTCTTGATCAAATCCAGGTTTTCCTGTAGGACTTCGATTTCTCCGAAGGGAAGCTTCAAGTCAATAGCATGAACCCCGAGTGAGAGCGCCTCATCTTTCTTGAACTTTAGGAAGGGCATGCAAATCTTTTGCATCTTCTTGAAGTCTCTTGACACCTCGTCGGATGTCTCCTTCAGAGCATTCAATATTTCTGAGTCTGGAGCGAAGGAATGTGACGCCTTATCATATTTTCTCTTCAGCACATTCAAACAATCTGCTTTCCATCCATCAAACTGTTCATTAACATAAATCAACCCTTTAATTTTGGCCTCAGAAACAGATGCGAAGGGAGCGGGCGCAGGAGGCCCCTTCTTGTTTGACTTTTTGGAGCCAAAGAGTTGCTTCTGGAGCAGCTTCCTCATCAAAACAATAGAGTCCTGCAAATACTTGTTCGCATTCTTCAATTGCAAATCTAGCGGGTCAGCAACTGGCCATCCTGCTTTGACTGCAAAACCATCTTTCTTCAAAAGCTCTCTCCAGACATGCTCAGCGTAATGAGGACAAATGGGAGCAATAAGACGCGTTTGAACATCCATAAATCTCCAAAGCAGAACACGATTCATCGCACCAGCACCACATGAGAGTCTGTACTCATCTCTAGCAGCTTGAAGATCATAGAAACCAGTTTTCAGTGCATCCCTGAACATGTAATTGGCGTAATTATGCCCAGTAAGTTGGACAGCAATGTTCATTTCATTCAAAAACACTTTATCTGCATAAGTAGATGGTGGGCCAGTCCTCAGAGAAGATTCTGCCGCTAGAACTTCTTCCATCCATGCAAGCTCTTTCGTCAGTCTAAGTATTGCAGCATTAGCAGTTTCAGACACGAAATTAGCATCATCTACACCGTCACCAGCATCGGCAAGAGAAAATCGTGTGGCATCAGCAGAGAACTCCTCAATGGCCTGGCGTAGAGTCTTGAAATTCCCCGTTGACTTGGACATTTTTTCAGAGTTGAGCATCAGATGGCCATTGCACCTAAATCCAAGGGGCCAATGCTCCCTACGCATTATTGCTGTGTGATTATAGACAGTGAACGTCAAATGATTTTGAATGAGGTCCTTGCCAGATACTCTGAGATCAAAGGGGTACCAGTATTCAAACTCCTGCTTCATTTGCTTCAGGATCGAGGGAGATATCTTCGACGATTCGGGATACGGACCACTACAAAGGATGAAATCCCACACCTCATCAGTAATCTCCTCAGGTTTTATAGAAGTGCTGCCCCCGTACATGTCACCATTGTGCAAGAGGTGTGCCACCGTGTAGTACGCCATGTAGATAGTAGAATCAGACAACGACTCAACAAGAAACTGTTCGTCCCAAGGTATCCGTGTGCCGAGACCAAAAGACCGTGAGCAAGCCCACTGGTTGAGCCAGCTTAATGTGTGCTCAAAGCCATGTCTTGATTCATCTGAGAACAGGTTCATCGAGGATAAGCATTCCTCAGAAAGTTTCTTCCACTCAGCTTCGCCATACGTGATGTACCACTGGTCTGTAAGTGCGACGACACACTCATCACCTGACCTGGAAATCACACGTTTTTCAGGTTCACTGTACATGATGGCCTCACCAGTCTCAATAAGCATGTTCCTAATCAAAGGCTTGGCTTCCTGAACTTTCATCCCAGCATATTCCCCAACCAACAATGTCCCTTCAGTAAATCCTTTCAAGTAGGTCTTCTGCTTAGCTTCTGTGAGCTTCTCCTTCTCATTCTGACTAGTAATTTTCATATCCTTGCACACTTTCTCAGCAGATTTATCACCATACTCAGGAATATTTATTATTGGTATGATCTCATAAGGGAGCACCCACTCATCCTTCACACCAAACTTTTGCCGAAAGGCTGGTTTGGTTTTCAAGACATGGAGATTAATGTAGTCATCTGGGGCATCGCTGGGAACACTAGTCACAATCCCAGTACCTTTGTCCATGAGGATGGTCACCATTGGAAGAGCATATATTATTTTATTCAGAGAGAGAGGAGATTTCAGTGGAAGTCCAATGAGATCATGACCACTGATCTCCAAAATACAGATTGGCTTTTCCGGAATCTTTGAAAATTTCTGAAATGCAAGATTGAGGGCTGAACGCTCTGAAAGAATAAAGACATCGGTCTCATTGATCTCAAATGCTCCATATTTGCCATCAGGAAGAACCCATGCATTAGTCTGACCATACATGGTCTCTGGCCTCAGAGTCGCAGCTGCCAAAAAGACCTTTTTTCCCTCCAGGCTTCCAAACTTTGGAGGAAAAGGAGGAACTACCTCCATCTTAATGAGGGTATAATCCTGTGGCTGAACACCCTCGCCAGTCGCCCTATCATGGTCTGCACATGGCTGGCCATCTAGAGGTGAATATATGGTGTACCTCAAGTCTTTGACAATTTTTCCCATAGATTTCAACTTTCTCATTTGCCACTTCACAAAAGAGTCGAAAAATGGGTTCATATCCGTCGTGATGAATGATCTTCTCCAGTCACACCCTAGTCCAAACAACTTGAGATCTTCCATGGCCAAAGGAGGGAAGAAACTCAACCAATTATAGGGATCCTGAAACTTTGAAATTTCACTATCAGAGAGGCCAAGACTACGCATAATCTCCCATTGGAATATCTGTCCCCCTGACTTTGCTGCTGCTTTGGACTTCTTTCCTTTGAACTTATCTTTCATTGCTGATTCGGGAGCACTTTGGTCCTTGGGTGGTTCTTGGTTTTCTGCCTCCTCCACTTCTTTAGGAAAGACAGGAGGATCACCAAACTTTTTGATTTCCCGTGCAAGCTTGTCGGCCGCTGCCTTTATAGGCATACCGGTGCAATGAAAAGCAAACGGCAGAAGAACATTCGCGCCACGAAGTCTATGGTACGCGGCGGCAAATTCAAGCTTAGAAAGTGAGAAAGCATGTCCTAGGTGTAAAAACCCATTCATGTAAGGGAAGGGGAAATTCCCGAAAAACTTCTCGCCCGGCTCGGGAGACTTTTCACGCGATTCGGCCCTGAAAACATCGTTCTCTGACCACCAGGTTTGCACCTTCGCCTCAATCTCTAGAAGACGATCCCTTCTAGCAAAGCTTTTCCCTCCTCCCTCAGTGGCCATCCCGATGAACCCCCTGATGAATCCAAACACCACAACGGAAACATTACAACCCAAAATCTCGATTCCAGACAAAAAAAAAAATCTACAATCAAATCAATGTTGAACAAACATCTACACGTTCTAAGAATCAATGGGCCTACGAGCTAAGGAACGGAGCAAAAATCAAATATTTCGCAGAGTACTAAAGCAATACATAATCTTCCCGACGATTCCCGACATGCAAACACTCACCGGAAACAGAAACGCGAATGAGACAAACAGGGGGTGACTCTTCTACAGAGCATCCAAATTCACCATCCCTTCCTACAATCCATCGCTGCCCAATTCCAAGTAAACGGAAAAAATCGATCTTTCAGCCCAGGAGGGGACGAATGGGGCACGGCGGAGAAGATTCGTCGTCGGCGGCGGCGGGCGGAGGGCCTTCTCGGTGAGGTTTAGGGTTTGGCAAAGGTTGTTGCTTTCGCTGCTGACTTCAGAGTATAATAATATTATTACAAAACTGAAAAAAATAAATCTTATCTTTCTTCTCGAAATATTTAGGACAAAATATACGATAATATTAAAATTTTTTATTTCTTTAGAAGCTTAGTTTGTTATACAATTTTGTCACTAACTTTTGTTTTTATATTAATTTTGACCAATATTAGATTTTACCATGAAAAACTAAGTATACCTTAATATAAAAATTTCAATTATTGACTAAAAAAGAAAAAAAAACTAATAATTATAAGATTTTAGTGATTAAATTAAATAAATTAAAAGTCGGAGTTTGACTGTAGTTATTGATGCTGTTAAGAATGTGTAAAATCGATGAACGTCGGATGATGACTCTATTGTGGCGTTACCACTACTTGTAAGGTGGATTGCGAGACTAAGCAATGAAATGTTAGAACACAACTACTATAAAAGAAATGTTAGAAAATGTTAGATAACTACTATAAATTATTTTGACAAAACAGAAATTTAGGACATAATTCATGATATTATCGTATATTTCACGAAATATTTAAACCCAATCAATTGACGAAAAGCGATCAGCCCACCTACCACACCGAAAAGTGTAACTGCTTTTCCGCTGCCGGCATCCACCGCCTCTGCTTCCTAACACCTTTAATTTTTTTAAAAAAATAATTAAAGTAAAATATTTCGTAAAATACAAAATACTTTAAAGACTTTTGCGTTATTTAAAAAATAAAAATATTTCATTTGCTACAGGTACCTACTCATTTGCCGATGATACCGCGACTAATCTTCTCGTCAACCTAACACCCCGCTCCAGCGATGGAAAGAAATATCAGCGCTAGCCATAGAAAAGGTGGATGTTGAGGATTCCTTTCCAATAAATATCGGATGGACAAAAAAATGAAATGAGAAACATGGATCTTCTTTCATCCTCCATGATATGATATAAACAGGTCTATATTGGCATTATTCACACAAGGAGATGGCAACTTCTGTGCATATGAAGAGATGTTGAACAAAGAATTTTTGTTTCCCTCGGGTGTCTGACTTTTCTTGGAAAGAAGCATACTTACTAGGCCAGTCACAAACTTAGCAGCAGCCACAGAATACATGGTCACGGGTTTCCTGAAGCAAGTCCTCGGTAGGAAAGACTGGTCTTGAAGAAATCATCCACACTGGCGTGACTTTACCCGAGTTTTTTGAGCTAATAATGCTCATCAACAAATAGCTGTGATGGAAACTTTCTTGTTACTTGATAAGTGGATTTTTGGTGGACCATGAAACTTCATCAGATGTCCTTGTTTGTATTGTTTTGCGCGCACTACCATTGATCTTCGAAAGAGGCTAATCATCGCAATGGATGCTGCTGCCCGGATAGATTTTTTCTTCTTCATTTTTGGTAGAAAATGCAGTTCATAGATTAGCCAAATAACATCTAGTTTGCATCAAGATAACCGTCGAGTACACCATAGTATATCAAAAGACGTTATATCCGTATGTAGTACATCTAACACAAAATCCGCAGGATAACAAAAGGTGATAGACCTCTCTTTTTGGTGCCTCGCCCTTTTAGTTTACTTGTCTGCTAGTAGATTACTTTCCCTGGAAATGTGGTTGATGGAGGTTGCTTCGAATTCATTTAATTGCAACCTTCAATGATCCACAATAGGAGAGTGGAGGGTAGTGTTTTGCACCCGTCATGTAGTGAAGTCGTGTCTCTATGTCCATTTGGATAGAATATTTGCATGACAGAATTATCGTTGACTTACCAACATGGGGTTAGTCCAAGTGGCAAGGAGCTTGAATTCACTTAAGAGGGTCTCAAATTCAAAACCTACCATACGCAGTCGCCGTTGCCGGAGCATATGATGAGTTGTACAAGAGAAGGACTTACTCTTTGGACAAGCTATTTGTTTTAGATCGGTGATCTTGGATTGTCAAAAATCAAGTGGAGGACTCTCATCTCTGGGGGAATACGAGGAACGATGCCATGGATGGCTACGGAGCTTCTTAACTTGATGACTTGGTAACAGAGAAGATTCTTATCTTCTCAATTGTAGTGCGTTGTTGTATTCCCTTTCCCCCATGAAGTCAGTTTTGCTGAAAATTTTCAGCATCTGTAAAGGTCGACGTTTATTTATTCGGAATAGAGATGTGGGAACTGTTGACGGGTGAGTAACCATATGCGACCTCCGAACGGAGCCGATAATTGGTATGATACTCAAACAAGTTAGAATGAGTGCCCCTGACTAGTTTCATGAGGTGCCAACTTGAATTTCAATGATTTTCTAGCCGGAATCATAAATGGATATCTACGGCCAGAAGTCCCAAACTGGTGCGATGCATTTTTTAGATCATTGATGGAGAGATGTTGGTCATCGAATCCAAAGTCAAAGGCCTTCTTTCTCAGACATAGCAAAGGAGCTGCGCACAGTATGCCGATGCTATGAACATAAGATGTTGTAACATAGAACACTAGGGACATTGTTTACTTTCGTCGTGATTGTTGGTAGCACAACCGGAGACAACGACTGCGGATACATGACTACTTACGTGCATCTCCTGTCAGATGTCGGATGGTCACAAAGAACTAATTGGGACCTCCAAGTTGGGAAACCGCGGTGACGGTTGAGGCTACCGAAGATGAAAATCACTTGGCTTTTTGGTGGTGTTCTCTTTTGATTCTTGTACGGGAATTGGGTTAGTATGCTAAATATTGTTGAAACTAGAGGAAGAAACCGATTGGGACATCTTATTAGGCCTTGTCGCTGTCTACTTATTTCTTCCAAATACACAAACCTAATCTTATTAAAAAGGATTTACTGAAATTATTAAAAGTTCGGTAAAGAGGTAGGAACTTTGGTAAATTGGACTTTGGTAACGACGGCGATTTTATCGTCGACTTTCTCTGGTTTTAATAAAGGCAAAATATCAATTTATAGCATCAACGAGCCAACTTTTTGTTTTGTCATTAATTTAGTTTGTTATATAATTTTGCCACTGACTTTTATTTTTATTTTGATTTTGGTCAATCTCGAATTTTATCGCGCTTTAGCCAAACAAACCTCAATAGACAATTTTTATTTATTGACTAAAAAAAATATAAAAAATGAGAAATAATATTGAAACCTTCAGTATATTTTTTATTTTAAAATTTTGATGGACGAATTGAAAACGAAATTATACGATAATTGCTGATGCTGTCAAAAAATATGCAAAATCGATGAAGGTCGGATGTTGTTATATTAGGGGTTGTTACAAGGGATAAAGTGGATTATGAGACGAATGAATAAGAGGTTGAAATTCTAATATTATAGTACACGGCTCGGATTATATTAAAGCCTTATTTAATAAATAAAAATAAAAATAAAAATAAATAATAAAATTATATAATAAAATAAATTAACATCAAAATTGAAAGGCGACACAAAGTTAAGGGCCTCCGACTCGCCTACGACTCTAACGGATTGTTATATTTTGTCTTTAATAAAAATCCGCCTACGACTATAACGGAATAAATTTTGAATTTTGTTTGGCTCCTCTCTCTAATAATTCTTTTTCTCAGATAAATTATTTGCGTGCAAAACCAGAGAAAGACAGGCAGGAAAGAAGGTAATCAACAAACTTTCCTCGTTTCCGTATTCTTGAGCGGACTTTGTGCCTGTCCGAACGAAGGCCAACTCATCATCCTCTCCTCTCCCGGATCGTCGAAGAAGGGAGACCCCAGAAAGCCAAAACTTTCAAAACCCAGAAAATCACATCTCATCCCCAGCATCTTTCCGATCTTTTGTCGTCGTCGTTGTTGTTGTCGTTATCGTCTTCGTCGTCGGGGGCTTTTCCTTAAATGGGGGCTGAATCAACCTCCGGATCAGGAGAAAGCAACGAGACCCAGGTGGTTCTGAACGTGTACGACCTCACCCCGATCAATAACTACACTTTCTGGGTCGGTTTTGGGATCTTTCACTCTGGGATCGAGGGTAAAACCCCAACCTTCTCGTTTCCTTGGTCGGGAATGGGCCCGAGTTTGTTGGAATTTTGTGACTTGTGTTTGCTGCCGTGATCGGATTTAGTAAATATGTTTTTTGGGTTCTGGTCCGGTGTACTGGGGCTTCGAGATTGAGGCATAAAATGATTTTATTATTGTTCTGCTTGTGAGATTGGATTCGTTTGGAGACAGCACGATTCCGAGGTCGCGAATGTTGTGTTTGTCGCTTGTTGCAAGAAAACTAACTTGTCTGCTAACGCTAGCTGGTCTACTTTTTTTGCTTGAGCACGGATACTGTTGGTGATGGCCACGACATGTCTTGTTCACATTTGGGGGGGGGGGGGGGAGGGGAGCACGCATAGTTCCATGGCATTTACCGATGTTTGGCTGAGAGTGCCCGTGAGGCTTGTGATGGGAGACTGGTTTTGAGTAGTTTTGTGTTCTAGCTTTAGCTGCCTGTTCTATATTTCCGTCTAATTGCATAATTTGGAATGTGAAATTTTGTGGCTTTCTTTGTCTGTTGGTCTTAATAAGCTTGTTACTGTGTCTGATCAGTCCATGGTAAGGAGTACGGATTCGGTGCCCATGATTTCCCTATAAGTGGCGTTTTCGAAGTGGAGCCAAGGAATTGCCCTGGCTTTCTGTATCGAAATTCTATCCAATTGGGTAAAATTAATATGCCTCCGTCTGAATTCCGTTCCTTTATTGAGGCTATGGCTTCCGAGTATCATGGAGATACCTATCACCTCATATCAAAGAACTGTAATCATTTTACGGATGACATCTCCTGGAGATTGACTGGAAGACACATTCCCGGCTGGGTTAACAGGCTTGCGAGATTAGGTAACTGGTTCTTTATTCTGTCCCTAGACTGAGAAATGAGTCCATAATCTAACTGCCAGAAATCTGGTTTTTTTAGGCGCATTGTGCAGCTGTCTTCTTCCAGAAAGCCTTCAAGTGACTTCAGTTAAACAGCTGTCTGACTACCCTGAGTATTCGGGTAAATGTTCTTGCTGCTTTCTCCGCATGACTTGATGTAGTTTAGATCTGACAGCTAACTCTAGCTAGCATTTCTCATAATATTCCAGACGAGGATGCATCGGAATCCATATCAAACACCACACCCCGGGAGTCCGCTGAGGTGTACGACACTGATCAAGAGAAGCATTTGTTGTCGCCGCCGGGCGGCAGTGGTGAAGTAGTATTTGTTAAAGAATCAAAAAGTGATTCTTGATTATCTGCGAGGAATTAAAAGATTCCTATTGTCTAGTTTGTAACATTCTTGACCATCCAAGGATATGAATTATATTTATGATGCCTTCGGCATGCACTGATTCGTTGTTTGCATCTTGGGTAGATTGATCTTGTGGTTCCCCTTTGCTCCATTGACAATGGCTGTTTATGTCATCGCCACTCATTCAATGTGTTAGTGTCAAATGAACAGAGATTTTGCTGCGAGACTGAGGCTTCTTCCCCTGTTTTCAGACCATGTAACCGTATTAGAGGATAATAATCACAACTGGAAGGTTAATGATGGGAGATTAAGTTCCCAGAATCTCCTCTGATCTTATACTTCTGCTGCAGTTACACAACAATATGACACTAAAATGGAGAAGACATGTTCAGTCAATAAGGTTTCTTTTCTATACCAGTAGCAACCCAAATAAATGGGACTGCAAATACCGATTCACAACCACAAACTAGATGTCCACCATTGCATACAATTCCTTTCGGTCTTTCGGAGTTGGCGGGGAAATGCACATGCATTGGACACTAGGATGAGCCATCCAGGCCCAGTTTTGTAGATAGCCACGAGCAGACGAGGTCCAGCTCGTCAGGACTGGTGAAGTGACCGAGACTGCCAGAATGCATGGCCTCGTCAGAACATTGAAGGATGAGAGACAAATACCAAGAAAAAGCATCAACACTTATTTGAGCAGAAACAAAGTCGTATACCCGTCATAGGACTTGAAGGTTGCATCTTGAAACCCAGCTGAAGATAATATTCTTGATGATTTCTCGCCATATTCATGAGGAACCACATTGTCTCCTGAGAAAGAAACCAATTACTGCAGAAGAGAAGCTTACAGAGTTGCACTAGAATAGAAAGAATTCATTCAACATGGAGATGACTCGCTAAAGTGAATTTTATGGTAGATATGACGCGACCAGGCTGCCGATCACCAAAGATGATGAGAATAGTTTTCAATTGTCAACAACAAACATCAAAGTTCCATGATAGCTTACATGCCTATTATTATTACCAGTTCCATGACAGAGTAATATGGGCAGAGCGGAGGCACGTCTCATAGCTTCGGCCTTTCCTTGTAACTTGTTAGCCACGTTCCTGTTCAAGAAAACACAAAAAGCAGATACGGGGAAGCTGGTGAACCTAGTAGTTGCCTCATCCCGGACAATTAAAACCAAGGGGAAATAATCAGACCTTGCATCAGGAAGCCAGCCGCTGAGTCCAACGACAGCGCTTATATTGGCAGGATAAGGACTGCCATTACTGAACTCTCCATGAGAAAAGCAAACTGCTGAGTACAGTGCTGTGGCCGCTCCCATACTGAAACCTCCTAAACCAATTTTGACTGAGAAAAGAAGGTCACAATATATTTACGAGTTCATTACGTGTAGCAAATAGGTGCTTCTCTTTTGAGGCAGTATTGCAATAAAGAAACCTACTGTCAGAGGGTTCATTAGACAATAAGTTTGCTACGTGTGCAGCGGAAGCATCCATCCCCTCGAAGTCAATGGGAGTATCTTCTGAAAGATCTCCAACATCGCTCCCTGATGATACAATAACCAGTAATTAGCTTAAATTGGTCAATTCTACCACCATGAGTGGCTGAAGGAAGAGACGCTTTTGTACTCAGAAGAACTATTGGCTTTTCATATAGAAAGACAATATAACAACATGTAACGTGGATAGATATTTTCATGTGGCTCTCCAAACAAACTTACATGCTGTAGAAGGAAAACCGCCAAACACGCTCACAGGTTGGGTAGGAGCAGTAGGGCATATCCACTTTATCTGGGCAATCATAATACAGAAAGTTATGACACATGAAAAGAAACTCCAAGCTGCTATGTTAGCTGGATTTTTAGCCCTTACATTTGGAAGAGGGAGGGTCTCCAAGATCTGCGACCAGCTGCCGTGCAAGATCATTCAATAAATCACCAAACAATACATGAACTAAGCGTTATGAAGAACCTCATATGGGGGCCAATCTTGTCCCCTTGATTACAGAACCACATCAATGCGTAATTTCAACTAAATATGTTCATCATTACATGGGAATCTAGTTTAACACATTCTCACTATAGCAGATGACTATGCAAAGAAGACGGAACTTACGTTAAAGAAAAATGCCTAATAATATAGTTTTCAGGACAACCAGTTACAACATGAAAATAATAAACTGAATTACCCTGAACCATTATCCCCGAGGCCATGAAGCCAGACAACGGTTGCTTGATGTTTGCCTTTAGGCTTGACCACGTAGGTCCTACCAAAGTTAAAAGCCCTTTGAGATGTTGTCCGACCTGGAATGAAGGAAAGAAAATAATCAAAGGGAAGTTCAACATCGCAATTCTTCCAAGTTCAATAACAATGTCTCAACAGAGAATTTATCACAGCAAGGAAATTGAAAAACTTACCAGTGCTTGAGCTCATTTGGATCCTTAGAAAGCGGCAAGTGAAATTCTATCACAATTGAGAAAGCACAATTCCTGCCCAAAAAAGAATCATCGCAGCCAGAATGAAGTCAAATTAAGCCTCTCCAAACCCAGAAGTCCCATTTGGAAGTAAAGTCACCCCCCGCAAGAGCCGCTGAAGCCACCAACTCAAATCTTAGTCGTTACAACTCAACGATATGCACTGGCAACGTCATGACTACTGGATCACCAAAAAGGTAGTGACTTTGAAACCATCAGAACACGAGTTGACTGATAATCCATTCCCCAGAAAACTACTTGGCATTGACCATCAATCGATGACACGACAACACCAACAACTCGCAACCCGCTATCAGATTCCCCCCAGAAGATCCTATATAACAAAAAAAAAAAAAACAACCCTGCAATTCTAATCGGCAAAGGAAAAGATGGCCTTTTTCCCCTAGTTTCAGGTGGGCACTGAAGCAAGATAAAAATCTAAGCCAGCCTAGCGCCATACCCGAACAGATCGACAAGAGCGTCCCCCTACCAGCAAGTGCCTCGGAATTGGGAAGTCCCTTTACTTCTGACGATCCATCGGAGTCGCAGTTATGCTTAGCTTAGATATTATTGACATCACGAGTTGACTCGACATAATTTCGGAATTTCAGACAGGAAAAGGTGAAATAGAGCAGAGCCCGTTCCGATGCGGTCGGGTGCATGCTATTAGTAACAGGAAGGGCCATCTAAACCGTTGGTTGGACAATCCAATGATATGTCGCCACGTGGTACGCGTGCCGACAATTCTTGAGCCAAGTTCCGGCCCAAGCCCATTACTC
The DNA here is from genome assembly GCA_023653495.1 of Melastoma candidum. Lineage (NCBI taxonomy): Eukaryota > Viridiplantae > Streptophyta > Magnoliopsida > Myrtales > Melastomataceae > Melastoma > Melastoma candidum. Next base: position 11,374,797 of record CM042882.1, on the reverse strand, counting down.
CCACGCCCCCTCCTAGTCCTACCACGACGAGCGGGCATTAATTTTTGCATTACATTGCAATCATGACGAAGCTGGTAGAGATTTGGTGGAATCGGGTTTTTAGGGTCGTGATTATGAAAATTCTTTTGTCCATTCATAGAAGTAATCTTAGGAATTCGACCGATGTGATGTCAGTGTGTGTTGTGTCCCTAAGACACTCAATGAAGGCCGAATCATCAAATTGAAGTCTAATTAGAAATGGGGATACTTTAGAAAAAGGTAACTCACCAAGAAGAGAGGTAGGTTCCAATATTTTTTTTAATAAGTCAGGTTCTAATAGTAACTTTTAAAATTTATTAAATAATACTTATAATTATGTATTATTAACATAAAATTAGCTTGAAAAAATAAAAAAATTTGATGTTTGAAAAATCGAATTTCTTAAAGGTGAATTCGATTAAATTCTAAAAAAAACACCAAATTAGAGGTAATATTCGAATTTTGAAAGTTAATGCTCAATTATGTGCGAGGGAGAAAAGTTTTATAATGTATTTTCCAGGGAAAAATTTCCTAAAAGTCAGATACAACTTTTTTAAGTTAATAACATACTATTTTAAAGTCAAGCGCAATTTAAGTTCAAGAAGGATTTTAAAAAATATATATTTATATAAATCGCGTTATGTACTTATAAGAAAATCTTTTTCACTGTAAAACTAATAATGGAAAGAGGAAGAAGGAAAACGATATAACATAATGCAGAGAGAAAGGGGGAGAATTTCTTATTGATTCTAAAATCATTGTTAGAACTGAATTACAAAGTCATCTACTTATAGTATAAACAAATGAAACGTTTCGATAGATGAAGGGTCTCGATGGATGAAACGTCTCGGTAGATGAAGAGTTTCGACATGCGAAGAGTCTCGACAGTTACTTCTCGGAGTCATAATGACATTCACAAATATTCATAATACTCACCATTGAATGACCATTATGATATTGCCTCATTAAAAACCTTATCCGATAAACCCTGTGGGAAAGAACCGTAGTCAAGAAAAAAAAGAATAAAGGTCTCGATGATCTGAATTACATGCTTCTGACATTTTGAATCCTTAAGGGAGTTTCATGTATATGTCGTTCTCAAGAAAACCATATAAGTATGATGTAACGACATTCATCAATCACATCTCCAATTTCTCATGAATTGATAAACTTATCAGACATCTAAATATTGCATCCACCACGAGATAATATTTCTTCTCATATCAATACAATGTCTCTGCGAGAATTCCTAGACAACAAGTCGTGCCTTATATATGACAATATCATTTTTCTCATCACTATTTTGCACGAACACTCATTTATAACAAATCGGTTTTACACCTTCAGGTGTACGAATGACAAGTCTAAAAACTTTATGTTTTGCGAGTGATTTTAATTATGCTTCAATAGCATCTTTCCATTTTGGCCAATAATTCTTTTGTCTGCATTCTTCAACAGACTTTGGTTCAAGATTCCCGTCTTCATTTACAATATCGCATGCTACAGCATATGTAAAATTTTCATCCACATCGATTTTATCTCGATTCCACCTCTTTCCAGTCAATACATAATTGATAGAGATCTCTTCATTTTCAGGTACCTGTGACTCTTCTAGAATCATATTCTCAATTATTAGAGGTTTTTCAAATGCAATTGCATAATCAGTTTGAGCCCTTACTTCTTTTATTTTTTGATAATTTTTATCTTTGAAACCGATTGGTCTACCACGTTTCACTTGCATTTTAGACTCATTAACAATACTAGGTTGTCTTTTAGGGTAATCAATTCTTATTGGAGCATTTGCAGCTGAAATACAGGACTTCGTCACTTTCTTAGAGTCAGTAAAGGCATATGAGAATTGATTTGCCAAATTTTACAAGTAAATAATTTTCTGAATTTCGAGTTTAGATTGCTTTGTACGAGGATCATAGTGAGCCAATGATAGCTCATGCCAGATTATTTTATTTTTAACTGCTTATGTTCCACTTTTAATGTCGAAAATGTCATTTCATCAAATCGACAATTAGCGAAACGTGTCGTAAATATATCCCCCGTCAACGGTTCTAAATATTTGTACGCGCACCCTCCGGCCTAGCACGCGCGCTACGGTTCGAACGATACGAGGATCCGAGCCCGCTCCCCATGGTGTCCTTCGGGCGACGACACGACTCGAATATCGAAGCGCTACAAAGGAAACTGGGGACGATCCTCCCTTGATTCCTAATCGAGTCGGCCCGGCCCCTCGCCGATCGTCTCCATGTTCCTTAGGAGGCGATAGGCAAATGGAGGAGCATGATCAACAGAAGGAATTTTCGGGAGGATCGAGAGCTGCTCTGTCTTGCCCTTTTGAGGGATTGAGAAAATCGAGGATTCTCTTTTGGGAATCGAGTATCCGCCTTTGGGAAATGATGATTCGTTTCTAGGAATTAATGATCGACGATCCGCTTCTGGGGACGGTGAATCCACTTCTGGGCATCATGGATCCACTTCGGGGGGATCGAGATTTGATACGAATAAACCTTTTGATAAATGTAATAAAAATATTAAAATAACGTGTGTGATTACGTTTACAAGCCCCACAAAATCGTTGATTTAGCGCCCTATCAATCCGTGAAGAATTCTGCATACGATCGTCGTTTTCTTTTCTTCCTTCGCTTTCCGGTAGAGTTTCGTGCTGATAACGTGTTGTAAAACAAATAACGAAAAGAGGAAAAAGGAAAACGAGATAACACAATGCGGAGGGAAAGTGGAGAATTTCTTATTGATTCTAAAAGCTTCGTTAGAACTGAATTACAAAGTCATCTATTTATAGTAAAAACAAATAAAACGTCTCTGTAGATGAAGGGTCTCGATGGATGAAACGTCTCGATAGATGAAGAGTTTTCACGGTAGTTATTCTCGAAGTCATAATAACATTCATAAATATTAATGATATTTTTCTATTAATCTCGTCTTGAAAGCATTATTTTTTTTAAAACAGAAATATATATCTTCATAGTCACCGTACGTTGGAACTTTTTCTCAAAATAAATGTTGGCTAGAAAAGTTGGCTGGGTCAAATTTAAGGCTTTCACCAAACCATCAGACTTTGCATTATAAAAAAGAAAAGAAAAATTAAATGAACATCATTCATCAGTCATTACCTTCCTGAAAAATAAATCTGATCTAAAATTGACATCTCCGCCCTCCTCCTCTAGGGGTTCTGAAGGCACGCTACCTCGGAGAGATTGTGGACATTGCATAGGAATAGGATAGTGCCGAACCATTCTGGACTAAGCTGCCCGGCTGGAAGGCGGCCAGTCGTGGCCCGCGCCGGTTGCTTCTTTCCCCTTCCCCATTGTCCTCGTCCACCGACAGTAGGTCGACGATGATCATCTGGGTCTGTGGGGGTTCCTCCACTGGCACACGCCCCTGGAGCATCTCCACGACCCTGGCCATGCTCGGCCTGAGCCTTGCCTTTTCTTGTATGCACCACAGGGCGACAAACACGGCCCTCCTGACTTCCCTCTCGTCGATTTCGCCGTTGTCCAGGAGCCGTGTGTCGACGACTTCCATCAGCCTCCCTTCCTTGAGTTTCTCTGTTACTATCTTCGGGAAGTACTGCCACTTCCGGCCAGCTTTGTTCTGGTTCTCGGACTCGATCAGGCAGACGTTGCGTCGGCCCCCGATCATCTCCAGAAGCACCATCCCGAAGCTGTAGATATCGGATTTCTCCGAGATCCCCTGTTCCAACAGCCACTCAGGCGCCAGATAACCCCTCGTTCCCCGGATCGTGGTCAGCACCCGGCTCTCGTCCTTCCCCATCAGCCTCGACAGCCCGAAATCCGAGACGATCCCCCTGAAGCTCTCGTCGAGGAGGATGTTCTCTGGCTTGACATCGAGATGCAATACTCGGGATCGGCAGTCGTGGTGCAGGTACGCGAGCGCCTTCGCGACGTCCACCGCCACCCTGTACCTCAGCGACCAGGACAGGCAGCCGCGGGGACGGTTCATCGTCCCGGACTCCGTGAAGATCCATTGGTCCAAGGACCCGTTCGGCGCAAACTCGTACACAAGGAAACGAGGACCGTCGGGGACGCAGCAGTAACCGTACAGCCGTGCGAGGTTCGTATGCTGAACGCTTGCAATCGCAGATACCTCCGCCCTGAACTCTTTCTCCCCACGCTCCTGCCCTTCCATCCGCTTCACCGCCACCGCCGTCCCATCACTCAATATCCCTTTATACACGCGCGCCGACGCCCCCTGGCCCAGCAAGGCCTGGAAGTCATCAGTAGCCTCCTCGATCTCCTTGAACCGAAACTTGGTGGGGACACCAGCGACCTTCCTCAGGAAGCTGTACTCGATCCGCAGCTCCTGGCCTTCGGAGATCATCCTCGACTCGAGCATCCTCCTCCTGCGGTTATAGTGCCTTCGGATGGCCAACCAAGCGAAGACTCCCAGGATGACCGCTGCATCCGCCCCAGCTATGAGGTAGAAGGCCTTAGAGAGACTGAGGGCCACGCGGGCGGCGATGAGGACGATGACGAGCGCCAGGACGGATGAGAAAGCGACAAGGTTGGCTTTCCTATCCTCCATTTAGGACAGGCTTCATTTTCATGCCCTCCCTCGTCTACTGTAATAAAGTGTGAACCGCGTAGATGACGAAGAAGAAAGAAAAGCTTGACTTAGTAATACAGTCCAAAGCGAGATGATTGTTACGTTTTAATTTAAGGGGAAATTCCCAACTGGACTTAGAATACCTATAAAATATTGGTACACACTTATTCGGGGAGAAATATTTCGTAAAATTATATCAGTATTTTTTAAAGTCGAATTTTTCGTAAGTATGAACTCAGGGTTCGAAAAATTTTTTTCTCAATTTTTCACTGTATTCTTTGTAAATTAAACTCGATAAATTTATCATCGTGTGAAGTATTCGAAGAATTTTGAAAATAATTTTAATACTCTCTGCAAATGTTTCTGGTACTAAAATTGGTTTGGATCCTTCGGCCCGGTTTGATAAAAAAAAAAATTGGTGATAGAATCGACGGACATTATGGGAACAGGACGCCATTGACATTTGGTAGCCAAACGCGTCCTAATAAACCTCCTTTTCTCTTTTTGTAGTCGCGGCTTCGGTAAGACTATTATTCTGACCAAGTAAAATGGAAAAAGTACATTTTGATGTTTAAGGTCCGAATCACTTTGATTCGTTCGTCTTATCACCGGATCACGATAAAACACCTTTCGTTGGAGGTCAAAGGAACGATCGAAACTTGGAATAACGAGAACGATGTCGTATGTCTGTCTGTCTGTCGTTGATGGCCGCGTCTGATGTTGGAGCAGGGGGGGGGCGGCATTTTCGCAACCTTGGGCTGCTCTTGAGCTGTCTGATTCTACGTGATGGCATCGGATCATGGGAAAAAAAGCAGAGAGAGTTGACGCAGCTGCACCAGTCGAGCTGTCTGATTCTACGCGATGGCATCGGATCATGAGAAAAAAAGCAGAGAGAGTTGACGCAACTGCACCAGCATGAATTGCTCATGAAGATGCTTCTTCCTAACACTGAAGGGACTGATTCTTCCCCCACCTTTTTTCTCCCAGGGCGTCATACCATAGACAACAAATCCTTAACTTATGGCTTTCGAACTGCATCCTTAAAGCAACCCAAGGCTTCTACTTTACTTTCCCAAGGGTTTCTACGGCTATATAACGCGTGGGGTGCTCGTTCCATTCAGTCCCCAATTCCCTCGTACACACAATGCAGAGGGCATCGAGCATCACCTCCCGGGATTCCCACGAACTGGCGGTCAATCTTCTGCTGCCGCTGACGAGATCCCCGTCGGTCAAGGACCTCCCTCCGGGCGACTTGCTGCCATTGTACGACCCGGGATCGAAGAAGGAGAGCGGTGGGCAAGGCAGGAGCACGGGGGAGAGGGCGGTCCACCTCATACCCACTGTGGTCATACTCTGTTTCCTCATCCTCTGGATTGCTTCGTGGCCTGTTAAGCCCGGTCCTCCTCATGCCTGAAAATGGGTTGTCTCTCCTTGTCTTTTTGGCCTTTTTGATGCCTCGCCCGCAAAGAATAGTAATATTCTTCCCCCATATTCCAACCCATCATCATCATCATCCAAATACACAGAATATGGTTATGCCGTCGTTATAGATTGACCGGAGAAGTTTCGTCCCTGGCCCTGTTTATTTATTGCCCCGACACTGCAAATAATGTAAGTTCGACGCCCACGAGCAGACGAGCGCGGGGTCTTGTCGGGTCCAACGTGGCATGGAGCCGAGGGCTATGAGTCTCACATCGATGACGCGGGACACCTATCAAGACCAAAGCAATGTAGTCATGTGAATTATTGGAATGCCATATTACATTAACGTAACTTAAGAAAAGAAGGAAAAGATGAAGACTTTTTGTGTTTGTGCGTGTATTCAAAAGGCAAGTAATAAGAGGGTCTCCCTCTTGAATCTTTTCCGTGGGTTACAAGAACGACAGCAGCATCGACAGATGGGGCTTTCCCCTCTGAATTGGGATCGAACCCTTCCTTCTTATCAACTGAGAATTCAAATCAAAGGAAAAGGCAAAAAACACAAAGGTGGGGGAGGAAGGCTAAGAAGAAGAAAAGAGGTGTTAAGTCCTGTTCCTTCGTTTTCTTCCCCTGTTTCTTTCCTTTCACGAACCGTTCCGCCAAATTGGATTCGATTCCACTTGATTCCTTTGATTAAATTGCAGTAAGTATCGTTTTTGGGATGTTTCCGGACGTGGGTTTTGCTTGAATTTTTCCTGGGGTGGGGAAAATCTTTTTTTTTTTTTTTCTGTAGTGTTTGCTTCCTGATGAACTCCTCCTTTTTGAATGTGCCCCTGGTGTGGATTCTGGCGATTTCTCTGAATGTCGGGACTTTTTTTGTTTCCTTTGTGTTGTTTGATACAGAAAGTTCTGTCCTTTGTGTTGTTTCCTGGGTTCGATCTTATCTCGTGTGTGGTCGAGAGTTTTAGGCCAGCGCTGATGGGTGATTTGTTCGTGGGAGGGGGTGGGGGAGATTTGGCTCCTCTCTGTTGATGATGGTCAATGTTGATTCTTTGGGATTAGGTGGAGTTTGTTTTTTGTTTATTCTTGATAAATCGCCTAGAGTGCCTTTGTGAGTTTGTCTGCCGCGCCCTCTGATTTATTGGTGATGAATGCTTTAACACTTCGGTCGGATTGGATTTAGTTTTTTACTGACATGAATCTAGAGGACGACCAAAGGGGCTGGTGTGATGTGTTGGAAATTATCTTTTGTTTGGTCTTCAATGAGGTTCTTGTTCATCATCTGATTCGTTGTGGGAATTCTCGTATGTTGTGCTCATTGATGATTGATTCGAATAACAGGTCGTTGATTTCTCCTCTCATGGCGATGGAAGAAAAAATAAGGTTCACACAGGGAACGAAAGTCGAGGTACTGAACATGAAAGATCCGCCATTTGGCTCATGGCGTTGTGCAGAGATATTTTCTGGGGATGGCCGCACGTACATGGTTAGATACTACTGCTCCAACTCCGCTGCTGTGAAGAACACGCTGGGGAGGGTGTCCCATAAGTTCATTAGGCCTTACCAGCCTCTCCTGGACATCTCAAGGACCTGGGTACCCGGTGAAGTCGTAGAGGTATTCGACAATTTTAGCTGGAAGATGGGGAATGTCTCGAGAGTGTCTGGTGGAAACTACTTCCTTGTTCAGTTACTGGGACTATCCCAGGTAATAAGGACATGCACTCCTTATATCAGAGCTAGACGGTCATGGCAAGATGGACAATGGACTTTGATTGGACCGGTGAGTGAATCCTCTGGGGCGTGTGCTTATTTTTCTAGCTATTTCTCCTTGTTAATGCTTCTAAGTTTCTCATAATCCATGCAGGGATCTATTACTCTGGAAAGAACAAAAGGGAGTAGATGCCGAGAAGTCATCGACGTGGAAACTCGTAACTACTTTTCTGGTGCAAGAAGAAGAAGGGCATGTCACAGGCAATGCTTAAGAAGTTCAACCGGGCCAGTAGTTCCTAAATCTCAGAGAAGGGGATCTCCATATTCTGACTGCGAAACTGAAGAACTGTATCCTAAGCGTGTCGTAATAAGACCTCCAGCTCGTCCTCCGTCCCCTGAATCCAATGACAAAAGCAGCAGCATCCAATCCTCAATTAGTAGCTGCAGCATCACCAGGAACACCCACTTCTCCAAACCTGAAGACATCGGTAGCGACCAGAACTGCAACACCGAATCTTCCTGTCGCACCAGTTTCCAGCATGGAACCCGAGAAGTAGAGGCCAAAGTCCATCAAATGGAGTTACACGCGTATCATTGCACAATGGTGGCGTTACGTGCGTCGGGACCTCTGTCTTGGGAACGGGAATCACTGGTAACGGATCTCCGCAGGTCGCTACATATCTCAAACGATGAACACCTCTCTAAGTTGAGACAACTAGTTTGTGTAGATCATAGCACGTGCATTACTTGACCACATCTATGTAACGCCTCCATTCTTTAGTACAACCAGGTAGCTTGTAGGTCTCAAGTTTAGGGGGGGAGACCGGGGCCAATGGCCATCTACTACACTGCTTATCTTGTTCTTGATAGAGTTTGCTCATTTGGCTTTTGGTCTCATCTTTTTTCAATTAAAAAACACCGGTTTGTTCGTTTCCTGTCTCAACTCCATCCCCATCCATTTAAAAACATAGAACACCACCAAAGGAAATAAAATGGGGAACAAAAACCACATCAATGGGGGGACTAATCCCAAATCCACATAATACCCACTTGCCTTGGTCTTTCCACTCTTATCATTATTTCCCTAATCCCTTGGCATTCCATGGCATCACATCAGCGCTCTCTTCCCCAAAACTACATCTTCTCCACACCCCCCCCCCGGAGTTATCAACAACGACCTATGTGGACTGTTGTTACATCGTAGTTTACCTGTCCGTTTTTACTTGTGAGTTGACTATTAATTTTAAATAATTTTTTTTTATTTTTTATTTTGATTTTAGTTATTTTTTATATTAATTTTTATTTATCGACTGAAAAAATAAAAAAAAAATAAAAAAATGAAATAATATCGAAACATTTTTATTTTAAAGTGACTTAGAAGTTAAAATTGGACGATAGTTGTTAGTTCTGTAAAAAGATACGTAAAATCTATGAAAGTCGGATGATGACTTTATTGGAAGGCCGTTAGATAAAATAGATTGTGAGGTGAATGAACCAAGAATTAAAACTCTACTATTATAAGACACGTGTTAAATTATATCGAGGGTTGTTCGATTTTAAATAAAAGAAATTTATAAACTACCAAATAAAAATAAAAAAGTTTGTTAAAGGCGAAGGAATCATCGGGGTTGTGTTAGCAATCATGCCGGAAACTAATCGATGACTACATCTACTCATTTTACTGTATTTTGGGCTGAACCATGCAAAATTATCCTTTATCATGTTGAAAAAAAAAAGTAAAATATAGATTTTTGGAAATACATTTTTTGTCATCTATTTTTTTTGTCTAAATTTTAAAATTTCTATGTTTATAGTCTTAAATTAATACTTTTACAATATTTTAATAACATCATTAATCAAATAAAATATCGATTTATGATCTTAATTTCACTTATATATTTTTTTATTTATTTTGATGTATCTTTTATTAATTTATAAAAAGAAAAAGCTAAGAATTCAAATTTATAGTTAAAATTCTCAATCGAATTTTTAAATTAATTGGACATAAATACCCTAAGAATTAATTGAGCCCAAAATTAATCCCCATTTTCCTCTTTGCCCCTTTCGATCGATCGGCGGTTCTCGTCTGCGATGGCTTCCGCGGATCAGTAAGGCGCTTCTTTGATTCTTTTGCATGCGGGGAATGTGGGATCAGGAGTTTACTTCGGGGATTTGTGTTTGCAGGGATGGGGCTGTGATGAGGAAGCAGAACAAGGCCCCCTTCAAGTTCTTGCTCCCTCTCGTGTATGCTCCCGTTCTTCCCCTCAGTACGTCTTCTCCGTTCCTTTGTCTTTCCTTGTGATTTGGTTATGTTCGAGTGGATTGTTTCGGTGATTTCTAGCTTTTTGGTATTTGTAGTTAGGATTGGGTTGAGGAGGAATCCGGTGGTAAGGGACCGGTTGTTTACGGCGGTTCTAGCCGGTGCCTTCGCTCATGGCTTCTACCTGGTGTATCCTTTTGATCTCGATTTTGGATGTTCCAGATTTCAGCTCTGCTATTTGTTGATTGCCGTGCCGTCGGCTGTCGTTGCAATAGGCTAATCCTTTCGTGTTGCCTGCTTTGTTATAGGTTTGACAGATGGTTCTGGGAGAATATGGAGTTAGTGGCAGGGGTTAGTTTTAAATGGTTTGTCACGTCGGTTGGTCACATTCGTTTGGTCCTTGCTGTCCATTTCCGCCGTAGATTGTCTAAGAAGGATGACGTGCTGAAACCCTTTTGTCTTTGATTTGGGACCTATTGAAGAAGGGGTTGATGGTAGGATGCGTTGTGAGGGGTGAATTTGGCTGTTTGTAGTTGGAGGAATAGTTTTCCATCCCATACATGTCAAGGCGGAATGGTCCAAATCATAGATCTTGAGGGTTGGCTGAAACAAAAGGGGCTCTAGAATACACATCCCATCTCATGTGATTGTGAATTTCATCCTAGTAAAAGGTAGCTGGAATCTGGATGTTATTCACTCTGGGTTGGTCTTCGTCGTAAATAATCTCCGTCCTGTGCGTGCATGGGTATCTCAGTTGTGTGGTGTGGGATGGATTGCCCTTTTGCAGCTATAAGCTTGATTAGGGGACATATAAAAGAAGAGGTATCCAGTGTTCTTTATGCGTGTGAATTGAGAAGAGTCATCGCGCTTTAAACAAGTGGTGTCTTTCTCTTCCACGGTACTCTCGGAAGACTTGCTGTTCTATTGTCGCTACCGTTGCTTCCTTGACCGAGAGGCACACAGAACGGATCTGTACGACATCGAGAGCAAGTGAAGCGGCAGGATTCAGAGACCGACAAACATTGCCCTCTCATTCCTACATCCTTTCTCTACGAGCTCAAGATTTTGGATGCCATTATTTTCTAAAATGAGTCTTGTTTAACTTCACAAGTTGCTGCCCCGGGATCACAGATCTTTGAGTTTGAACATGTATTATGTGATCTTACGAAATTTGTAACTTCGTTATTTTAACCAAATAAATCTACCCAGCCTAAAACCATAATGCTTGCGCTTATCCTCAGTGTTCCAATGGGTCTCCGAAATTGGAGGTCAGCCGGGCTGCGATTGAGGGGTGGTCCATCTCACGGGGGTACGGGCCGGACTCGACTCTGTGGTCATCCTCCTCCTGAGCAGTCGGGCCTTGTCCTCCGTGAAGTGGACCCGCCTGGCCCTCTGAGCCAGATGAGGTACTACCTTGGGTAGCTCGAGGAGGTTGTCCGCCTCGGATGGCCAACCCACCCGAAGAGTCGAGAGGGAGGTTGAGGAGTCGTGACGGCAATTGAAACGGGGTTTATCTTGAAGTTCTCGTGAATGAGAGATGCCCGGCATAATTTTGTTCTCTCTGAAACGTGTAAGAATTCAAAAGGGGGTTGCCATCGCGTCGGAATTCTGGTTGTCCGAAGGAGGAGGAGGAGGACACGAGGGCTTTGATGACCCTCAAAAGCCCCCAGGGTTTCTGTTCCCGGGCTTTCATTAAAAAAGGGTTTTCCCGAAGCACAATGAACGTGTTGACTAAATTGGAATGCATGCACATGCATAGATAGATACATAGACAGGCTTTTGACCTGGATGTACTCATGAGCTCCCCCTCCATTATTTTTATTTTTATTTTTCTTAAGGCATAGATAGAATTGATTGGGGGTGTAAATGGGGGAGCCCCACTTGATCTCAATTAGTGGGCGGCTTTGCAATTAGTGGGTCTTCTTCTTCTTCTTGTTTTTTTTTTTTTTGCTGAAACAGTGGACAAAAGAAGAGGCGAGGATAGCTGCTAGAATCTAGTCCCATCTTTTCATTTTCTTTCTTCCTGGGACTAATCTTTGTCAGGGAATCATTTTTGGGAGACATGGAGGAAATCGACAATCATGGCTGGCTAATCACTAGCCTTTTTACAAGACAGAAAAATGAGTCTCCACTGTTGTTCCCGACCCTTCACGGATTCCCGATCCCCCCTCTACTAACAAGGTAATTTGGGTATCATCATGAGTTGTATTTTAAATAGAATTGGAATCAATCTATATTTTATTTACGTAGGCCATCATCGATCACGTTCCCGGTGGGCCGAAATGCACGGCTGGTGGTTGGGAATTCCCTTTCTTGTTTGATCTCTCCACACCTTTGTAATAATAATGATGATAATACACCCCAAAGGAAGGGAGGTTTGAGAGTGTGGTCGGTCATTCGTCATCGTGGTGTATGGTTCCAAAGTCAATTATATGTTTACAGAAGAAGTAAAGGAGCAAATGTCAAGGACATGGTATGACATCAGATCACTACATCTAAATAAGAGAGGGAGAGATAAATGGAGGGGGTTGGTCTTGAAAACAAGTTTGAGCTATTTTCATGGTCAACTATCATGTTATTCTCCAGAGAGCTCCTTAAATGGAAACCCTGTTTAAAAATTAACTTATAAACCAGAGCCAACTCATACCCAAAACAGGATAAGGTCTTATTACCTCATATTGATAATCTCATATTTATTTTGGGGATCCGCAAGTTGACCATCCATAGCCTTTATATAAGAAACATAAATAAATGAATGAACAGTTGACTCTGATTATTACTTATAAATGAAAAATTTGTGATAGATTTGGTCGTTCCTTTCCACGGTGTCATGAGCACTTAGTTATCTTGGCCACCAAATAATGATCTTTCGACATTAGAAGATTGAAAATTACGAAATTATTCCCTTTCTTTTCAAAAAAATAACCGTCGTTCCATTCGAAATGAACGCGAATGAATGAATTACATTTTATTTTATGTATTATTTCATTTGATTGAAATTAATTCTCGTGTAATAAAAGGGATAATTATTCCGTGAACCAAACACACAGTTAGGATTTCAAAAGTTTTTAAACGGCAGCCAAAACCTTCAAAACATTCTACTCCACCGGTGTTTGAAGGGTGAAACGGAGTAATCTTCTTTTGGGTGTGGTAAATGATTGCTAAATTCGTACATTATAAGTTTATGGATCGAAACAAGTAATATAAATATGAGTAGAGTTGTCGTTCCCACGATGATAGCAAATAGAACCTTTTAACATACACAATTGCAATTCTTATGTAGCCAAGCCAATAAAAAAATAAGTTTAAAAATTTGAAAATTAATCTAATGAAAAGCAAAAATCAAAGCAAAGAAATCGGAATTCAATTAGTCAAAAAAGCCTAGGATTACGTATCACTTTCTTGTTTCGTTTAATCCATTCACTCGTTTATCCCAAATTCATATTAATTATGTTCACTAACCGGCTTCTCATGTCCCGAAGTGCCCCTTTCCCTAGTTTACAAAGGACTATTCCAAATCACCATAAAACATATATCCTTATAGAGAATTACGAAGGCAAGAAACACATTAAGAATCAGTCATTTAATGGTTACCTAGAAGTAAATCTCCTGATACTACTTACTAGCTAATTTGCTCTCGCGATCTTAACCAAGGTTATTTCGTTCAGGTTCTCTTCTAAACTTCCTCTCTCGAGCTTAAATTAGTGTTTAACAATAGAAATTATGGGCACATATCTCGGTTTCATCTGTGGATCAACGGTCCAGAACACGGGCCAAGGAACGGAAATCCAGTAAGGAGGTGACCACGGAGACACGCCAGGCGAAGGCGATCAGCTTAGCTGTTAAGGAAGGCTCCAGACAATCTCATGATTTGGAAGGAGATTGTTACCAAGATTGCTCATATGGAAAGGAGATATTCCATGGAGACCGACAGCAAAGGAAGCATAATATATGTGTAGTATTTCATTATCGTATATACATAGATCTAGCTTAGTATAAATACTTGTTCTTAGGTATTGTACAGACACAACTCTCTACAGACTGACATATCCTTATCAATTTATTATCCTTTCAAGCATTCCGACGTTCATGCTCTCTTTGTGCTCCCGAGTTCTTGCTCACTTCCGAAGGCATCGTTGATGGCATCCATAAATGCTTTCGCTTAAGGGTGTCTGTCCCATGTCTTCTTCTCTCTTTCTTTCATTTCATACGGCGACCACACATTCAACGAATCCTCCAGGTACCAGTTCGCCCGTAGTGCCAGATATTTCCGACGTGTTCGGATCCGGCTTGTTCGCGGTCACTTTCGGAGTGAACACGCTTTTGGTGACCACGGTGGGAGAAAAGGCTAACACAATGCAAATGACTCGATCTGGTGAAAATTCAAACAACCTCGGAGATAACAACTCCGACGGAGAAAAGAGCAACGATGGACGTGGTTCAAACCCAGCCTTAGCTGAAGAACTGTCGTCTATCATGAGTACTCTCCAGCTCTTAATGGAGAAGGTCGGTGCTATCGACCAGAAGCACGGCGCTTTCAAGGAAACAATCGACTCCGAGATGGAGGTCGTCTTTCAAACACAGGAGACTATGTCATGGATACCAGTGAACAACCCTAATAATAGGAAAGGCGAATCGGCTACCAAGCGCCAATTTGACCATGACGCCCATACGCCCATAGACAATAGCTGAGGGAAAAAGAAAGGTTGACATGGAGGATGTCCCTGCCATCCCTGCAGGTCCTAAGAAGGTCTTGGCCATAATCCGACGCTCGTAATAAACGAGTACAGGACGACGGCGCAGCGAAATCATCATGTGGCGTATGACCCCCTTTTCGGAGGAGGGAGAATTTCAATTGGCAGGTAGAGAACGAATTCGTTCCTCCTGCTGAAAGCAAGAACTCAAACACAGACTCAAGTATTTTATCTTTCCTTTTACCAGTGACCTTAACCCCAACCTCAGTGTCGTGCATTAAATTCCGGCGTTGTTGACACACCTCCGTCTATCCTCGGTGTCGTCGCATTAAATTCCGACATCGTTGACCTGTCACCACTTCGACTCCGCCTAGTCTCGACGTCATGCATTAAATTCTGACGTTGAGCTCCACCTTCGGTGCCGTCGCATTAAATTCCGGTGCCGTTTACGATCTCTACCGCTCCACAAGGGAGAATTCTACTATAGGAGTTCGCCTCATGATAAATGTCTTTTACGGAAAATGGACACCGAATTGGGAAGATCCCTTTCAAGTGGTTGAATCCCATCTTGGGATTTCATACGCCTAGGGGGCTTGATAGGTGAGTGCATCACCTCAAAATAAGTGGCAGGTACTTAAAAGGGTATCAGCCAACGATGTGAGAGGTGTATAAAAATATTATCGCACAGCGCTTCCCCATTTTGTGGGGGCAAATACAAACGTAACAGTTCAAACAAGAGGCAAAGAGTACAGCAGACGCTTCGCCCGGTCTACCAACCCGGCTGCCAGCACTTCCTTTGCATTGACATCCAGGGCCTTGTCCCACTCCTTCTCCAGCATCTCTCGCTCACGGTCAGCGGTCAGGCGCTCAGCTGCTTCATCTGCACGGGCAGCGTCCAAGCTTGCACCGGTAGCGTCCAACTTCTCCTGGAGAAGCTGGAGAGCAGCCAATAACTACTCTTTCTCTTTGAGAAGGTCAGTATCCTCAAGAGACAACTCATGCACCCGAGCGGAGGATGGAAGTGACTGGGACAATGCGGACTGTCGCTCCTCCAGCTTTGCCTTGATCGCTAGATCCTCCGGGGGGCTCACTCCACGAATGCCAGAGGGATCTCCGAAGGAGCGAGAGCATAAGCTTCACCTCATGCAAATCGGCGCCCGCTCGCCCCAGCTCATCCGTCACGGATTTTAGGGTAAGCAAAGAGTGCAAAGGCTGCCATGAACATGCTCGAGTTAGACAATGACCCGAGAACAAACTGGGGGGGATAACTCAAGGGTCCTTACCGAGATTGACTATGCTTGTGGGCCTTGGGGGGCTTATGTCGCCTCGTCTTGAGGAATTTCTTTCGCTTCGTCTGGGAAAAACTCCGTCAACTGCCCTAGGGGAGTTCCTGTCGCCCGAGGGATCCTGTCGCTTTGCTTGGCATCTGTTGGGTGACAGCGACATCAACAGTTTTGGACTCCATCCCTCAAAGGTGGGAGCAGAACTTCGCGTACCGCCTCATTGGGGGCTCCTCCAACTTTGATTCATCTCGACAGTCTTGGCCGCCTAGCCAGGAAGAAATAGGAACGTCATCAGGGACGTCACCAACAACATTAGGAGAAACGCCAGTGACACCTTTATAAGAAGAAATGGTGTTACTCCTAAATCCCCTATTGCGATCTCAACCGATGCACTTCGGGGATATCGACGGTCAATGATTTATTGTTCGCCTCCACATGTTACCAGGTTGTAGGGGAATGATTACTAGGTCTTTTTCAAGGCGAGACAGAATACTCAGTCTGCCTTGAGGGGACTTATATGTTTAGCAATAGAAATTCTGAGCCACAGATCTCGGCTTCAACTGTGGATCAACGGTCTAGAACACGGGCCTAAGGAAGAAAAATCTAGTAAGGAGGTGACCACGGAGACACACTAGGCGAAGGCTTGCTGAGCGAAACAGTCACCAAGCGACAGGGTTACCAGGAGACGTGCGACATGGTCAGTGAAGCGACAAGTAACAGTCAGCTGGGCAAGAGAGGAAACTTTACGGTGAAGGCCAATGGGCAATGCGGCCGATAAGCTTAGCTGTTAAGGAAGGCTCCAGATAATCTCATGATTTAGAAGGAGATTGTTGCCATGATTGCTCATATAGAAATGAGATATTTCATGGAGACCGACAGCAAAGGAAGCGTAATATATGTGCAATATTACATTACCGTATATACGTAGATCTAGCTTAGTATAAATACTTGTTCTTAGGCATTGTACAGACACAACTCTCTATAGACGGACATATCCTTATCAATTTATTATCTTTTCAAGCATTCCGGCGTTCAAGCTCTCTTTGTGCTCCCGCGTTCTTGCTCACTTCTGAAGGCATCGTCGATGGTATCCGTAAGTGATTCCGCTTAAGGGTGTTCGTCCGTTGTCTTCTTCTCTCTTTCTTTCATTTCATACAATGACCACACAGTCAACGAATCAATACAATTTGTTGGCCAGAAAAATTGCATGCGTTAAGATCAAACGAAATAAGTAAACATCCAAAGTACGAATTTGTTCTAAAACGAGTTCAGGAAATTCAACTATGCAATTCGGTTCAACATAATCCTAGCAAAGAAAGTTTAGCCAATCAACATTTTCGAAACACAAATCAAAGAAAAGAAAAGCATCATAGTATAACTCTCTTGCTATCCTTGATAAAATTCGTCATTTCTCCGGCAAGAGTTAAATAAAGTACTTTTATAAAGTCTAAAAATAAAACCTAGAAAATCTAAAAAAATCTGGAAAAAAACTCTTTTTCCTCCCATTCGTGCAACTACACGATTTTCTAGTGCAGCTGCACCAAGTCTCTATCCAACTTCTGACCACATCGTGCAGCTGCATCAAGTTACGACGATAATTCATCCATCCTTCTTCCTTTCGGCACGATTCTCCTTTGCAGGTATACAAAATCTCTTTAGATACGACCAAATCTTCTTGTTTCCACTTTTTTTCTTTAAATAAACTCAAAATTCGGCAGTATCCAAACTTCTCGAGAATAATGCGAGACAACAAGAAATATTATGAAATAAACGCAATATTTCACAAATCTAACATAATTTAAGTATAAAATTGACTTAAAAAACTCTACTTTTATAAATTTATCAGTAAACACCCTGTTACATGCTAAAACGCTAAACCGAGGAGGGATTTGGACACTCGAGTTAATTATCCCACACTCCCAACCAACTGTTAGTTACTTAATTATAAATAAACAAACGGTCGTCGTTGTTTTGTGGGAGATCAGGCAAAACTTTTTGTGACCCCACCAAAATTCGAAATTGGTCAAAAAAGGGAGAGATATATATAGTGGGCCCAAACGTCAACATCATGTATGTTTGTTACGTGTCTCCCCTTCATTTTACCCTTTTAACTTACGTAGCTCCGAAGAAGTCGAGTTGACGAGCAGCAGGAGGGACAACGAGTTAAGGTCGAATTGCTCGGGTTGAAGATGGACTCGGCAATCCTCACCATCAATCCCGTGTTTCCAGCACCTGTCGAAAGAAGAAGACACCTCCCACCTCGTACTCCCTTCAAATCCCAAATCAACCGTAGGACGCCATGTCCAGTACACTCCTGTCACGACAACATCAAGTGAGGAGCCGTGACTTCTCTAGGTCGTTAAGAGTTTGCCCATATCGCACGAGTCAAGGATCGTCGTCCGGGCTTGGAAATTGGCGATTCATCACCGAATAACGGCGGCGGATTAGGAAGGATTGGGGGATCTATTTCCGAATAGCGACGACACAAGAGGAGGATATTCTTGGATAGGGTTGAGGTCCGGGATGCCAAAAGGGTTAGGGATTTATTTAGATCTTAGACGAGGTTGTGGTGAGAACCAGGGACGTGAGCAGGGGTCACAATTCCCATTGTACGGGTCTTAAAATGTTCGTGTTTTTTACGGGTTTATGTCCAAAAACTTTAAATACGATATGTTTAGCTAATTGCGTTATCAAATAAAATCTGAAAATTAATACAATTAATAAATATGTTAAACGTGTTAACCCATTAAAATTTTAAATAATTATTATAATATACATAAAAAATCATATTCATTAAAAATACATATATTCTAAACTAGAAAATTACTAAAAAATGTCAAATATCACCAAGTCAGTGTTTCAATTTAAATCAATACTTGACAGGGCAGCGTTTTTAATGTCCGAACCCACCACATCACGAGTTAAATCTTCGAGAAATGTTACTGAAATCTCTGACAAAGCAAAATATACATTAGAATAATTAAAATATAATTAACTTATTAATCACATTCTCCATGAAGCCAATCCCTTATACAAAGAAGTGCAACAGTTTTTTGTTTTAATGAACGCTCATATTGGTCTAGGATTCGACAAGCAGTACTAAATGCGAATTCCTTACATGGATTCCTTACATGCCTTACATATGACTTTGCTTATATCTTCCATTTAGTTTCACGTTAACATGGTAAAAAAAGTTCAACACGGCTCTCTTTTGCCTTGACTACTATTTATTTTCGTTTCTTGTGATTCTTCTTGTATTTTACTCACATCATCAATTTCATCCGCATCCCCTAATTTTTCAATCTCATCAAAGTCCGGCAAATATGCCCCTAAGCTAAAGGTTTGGGCTAAGCCTTCTATCAGCAAAATCAAAATTCTAGAATAGACAAACAAAATAACATATTAGAATATTTTCAAGTGAAAAAGGTTCAAAAATGAAAATAGAAATTATATTATATACTTATTGTTTACAAACACTTTCATTTTTTTGCGAAGACGATAACAAAAGTAAAATGTTTTAAAAGGTTGACGAGAACAAAATATTAATGTATTTATTTGTTTAGGCTTATATCAGCTAGTCTTAAAATAAACTAGAAATAATTTTAAATTATTACTTATTAAAAATTATATGGGTCACACAGGTTTATAAACGTGTCAAATTTTAAAACCTGAACCTGAACACGGATTTTGTAGTGTGTAATCGCGTCTTGACCCGTTTAGGTAAAAGACACACTTAATTAAACCCGAACCCATTTTAAATCGTGTCGAGTCGTGTCCGTGCTAGAAATTGCCACCCGTAAATGTGAGAGGGGCGAGGATTTTGGGACGAGATTTAAAAATAAGATTATTGAAATAAGCCAAGTAAGGAAAAAAAATAAGGGTAGAATCTCACTTATATAATATAATTAAAGCTGTTTTAGGTACAACGCAAAATATAAAAAAATATGACAATAGGTGAATGAGCTCATCTAACCGAAGGATCAAAGGACGCATTAAACTATATAATATAAATTAAGCCTCTAATTATACTTTGAACTACAACGTTGACATAAAAGAAAATTAATCAATAATTTACAATATAAACAAGTTTGTAAAAAAAATAGGAAATACGTAAAATAAGAACTCGGTATTTAAAATAACGATTTTTTTTCAAATGTATATAGTTTTAAAAAATTGAATTCTTATATTTAAAAGTTACTCGGTATACATGAGTTTGGTTGGGGAGGGGGGAAGAAATCTAACACCGACACCGAATCCTCGTGACAAATCTTTGGACAGACAGAAAGATAGAGTTTGACGGTGAAAGTGAAAGCTATTTGGGTACGACATCCTCCCTCATATCCATCATCACTCTGAAGAAGAAGACCATCGATCGATCACATATGATTTTTGATCCCCTTTTTTTTTTAACCCAAACATCAAATTATAAATCCGATTCCAAGTGACGCAAAATAAGTAAAAAAAAAAAAAAAAAAGAAAAGACGTGTAACTACACCACCTTGAAAAATCATCCTAAAGATCGAAAAGGGAGTAGAAACAAAGTATACGATAAGATTCAACACCCCCACGACTTCAATAAATAAGGGCGGCAAAACACAATGCCAACACCAACACAACTTCCCTTCCCCCAACCCCCAATTATCAATCTCTTTTAACTCTCTTCCCCCTTTTGTCTCTCTTTAAACCGTCTCCCCTCCCTGCCACCGACGACACAAAATGTCGAGGAGCGGAGGGGGACGCGGCGTGGGGGTGTTCGGAGGGTTGCCTTCCATGGTGTGCGGCCACGACGAGCAGGAGCTCCAGGACATGTCCCGGGACGGCAGCCACTACAGTATCTCCACCGGGATCCTCCCTTCCCTCGGTGCCCGCAGCAACCGCAGGGTCAAGCTTCGCCGTTCCATCGTCTCTCCCTATAACCGTTATTACAGGTCGGAGGAAGAATAACAAGTTGCTGTTTCTTTTCTACCTGGTTTTTCAGACATCTGCTTTGACTTCTTGTGTCCTCAAAGGGACGTTGACCCTTCTCCACGCCCCCAATAATTGCGTTTTCATCTTTCACTTGTCTTATATTTTTTTTTACTTAATCGATATGATCCAAATGTTTTCGCTGCTAATCACACTCCTTCAGGTCGTGGGAGACCGTCCTCGTCGTCCTCGTTATCTACACCGCTTGGGTCTCGCCGTTCGAGTTCGGGTTCTTGCTCAAGCCTGCCACCGCCCTGTCGATCGCGGACAACATCGTCAATGCATTCTTCGCTGTGGATATCGTCCTCACCTTCTTCGTGGCTTACCGGGATAGCGCCACCTTCTTGCTTGTCGATGACCCCAAGAAGATCGCCTGGAAGTACACCACCTCTTGGTTCGTCCTCGACGTCATCTCTACCATCCCTTCCGAGCTCGCCAGGAAGATGTTCCCCTCGAGCTTCTACTCTTACGGCTTGTCCAACATGCTTCGCCTGTGGCGTCTCCGAAGAGTTAGTGCCCTGTTTTCCAGGTTACTCCGAGAAATTTTAGAAACCTTACCTCCTTTTGTCCGAGTGCGATGCGTTGACGTAGTTTCTTCGGGCTTACATCCATCGGATTTTCCGCAGGCTCGAGAAAGACAGGAACTATAACTACTTCTGGGTTCGATGCGCGAAGCTCATCTGTGTGAGTATCTAAGCCAGATCGATCAGGAAAATCATTCATTTCGTGGCCGGCGGGGAAGTAATCTACTCTAAACCCAATCATGCAGGTTACCCTTTTTGCCGTGCATTGTGCTGGCTGCTTCTACTATCTCCTCGCCGCACGCTACCGGGATCCCAAGAAGACGTGGATAGGAGAGTCCATGGAGAACTTCCTCCAGCAAAGCCTGTGGATCCGGTATGTGACGTCAATATACTGGTCGATCACTACCCTGACGACGGTGGGTTATGGGGATCTTCACCCGGTGAACGTGCGGGAAATGTTGTTTGACATTTTCTACATGTTGTTCAACCTCGGATTGACGGCCTATTTGATTGGTAACATGACGAACTTGGTTGTCCATGGGACCAGCCGCACTAGAAAATTCGTGAGTTGCCATGATAGCATCTCTTATGACTGACTCTCTCGTGCTCAAGAACGATATTCATAACTTTGCATATTCCAGAGGGATACCATACAAGCCGCATCAAGCTTCGCTCAAAGGAACCAGTTGCCACCTCGTCTGCAAGATCAGATGCTCGCTCACTTGTGCCTAAAGTACAGGACGAACTCCGAGGGTCTGCAGCAGCAGGAGATCCTTGAATCGCTTCCCAAAGCGATCAAATCGAGCATCTCTCATTATCTCTTCTACTCGCTCATAGACAAGGTCTACTTGTTTCATGGAGTTTCTAACGACCTGCTCTTCCAACTGGTATCAAATGCTCATCAGCTCTTTAATTTCACAATACTTTTAATGTTCGCTCTTTCCTGCATGAAAGCTAACGTTTTGGGTTCTGTCGGCAAGGTGTCGGAGATGAAAGCCGAGTATTTCCCACCCAAAGAAGACGTGATTCTGCAGAATGAAGCGCCCACAGACTTCTACATCCTCGTCACCGGTGCTGTGGTGAGATATTTCCCCTTCTTTAGGATCCCGAGTCGCACTCTTGTTTAATTGGTTTAAAACATGCATAATTGGACTGAACCTGGCTTCCCTTTCGAAGGATTTACTTGTGATGAAGAATGGCGTCGAACAAGTGAGTTCATCCTGGAGAGCTGTAGTCGTTGTCCTTCAACTGCCCTCGAGAATTCTGACATGATCATAGCTGGTTTTAGGTTGTTGGCGAGGCTAGGACGGGGGAACTTTGCGGTGAGATCGGTGTGCTTTGCTACAGACCGCAGCTCTTCACAGTCCGAACCAAACGGTTAAGTCAGCTGCTGCGGTTGAACCGCACAACATTCCTGAGCATAGTTCAGGCTAACGTTGGGGATGGGACCATTATCATGAACAATCTCCTTCGTGTATGGCAGTTATCCCCTATGCTTCAGTGTATTTCGTATAATAATCCAAAGAGTGACTAACTTCGAGAACATTCTTTGCCGTTGCATCAGCATCTGAAGGACCTCAATGATCCGATCATGGAGGGCGTATTAATGGAGACGGAGAAGATGTTGGCTCACGGCAGAATGGACCTTCCCCTCAGTCTGTGCTTTGCAGCTCTGAGGGGAGACGATGCGCTCCTAAGTCAGCTACTGCGACGTGGGCTTGACCCAAATGAATCGGACAACAATGGGAGAACACCTCTGGTTCGTTCGGACCTTCTCTCCTTCGATCATTCTTGGAGCATTCGAGTGTAGACTAGACTTTGATTTCCCTTTTCATTCCTACTGCGAAATGTAGCATATTGCTGCTTCAAAAGGGAGTGAAAACTGCACATTGCTGCTGCTGGATTACGGAGCCAATCCCAACAAGAGAGGTATTCGAATGTTGTCACAGTGCTGATTTTTCCAGAATTTCATCTCATGACCGGCTGACAACTTCCGCATTCATCTGTAGACTCCGACGGTAGCGTGCCGGTTTGGGAAGCAATGGTTGGCGGCCACGAGGCTGTGGTGAATCTCCTTGTTGAGAACGGCGCGGAGCTCCGCCAGGGGGATGTAGGTCAATTTGCATGTACAGCGGCTGAGCAGAATGACTTGCCCCTACTCAGAGAAATTGTTAAGCACGGTGGCGACATAACATTACTCGATGGGAACGGCAACACGGCCTTGCACATGGCTGTCTCGGAAGGTAACCTGCAAATAGTTGAGTTCCTTTTGGGGCGTGGAGCGGATATCAATAAGCCGGACAGGCATGGATGGACGCCGAGGGATTTGGCAGATCAACAAGGACACGAGGAAATAAAACGACTCTTTGACTGCAGAGGAGACGCGAAGCCACAGATCCTGATCACAGTTCCAGAGCAGCAGGAGGCTCGATTTTTAGGAAGGTTCACAAGCGAACCGATGATCCGTCCTGCACCGTCGTTGAGCTTCAGGGATGGATCTTCGCAGGGCAGAAGCCGTCCACGGCGTCGAACGGGCGGAAACTTCCATAACTCGTTGTTCGGGATGATGTCTTCCATGCACAACAGCGAGAAGGATCTCCTATCTCCGGCTACCAACCGTATGAACAGCTTCACGAGCAGGGAAACGCCGACAAGAGTGACGTTAACATGTCCCGAGTCCGGCGATTCCAGGGGAAAGCTCGTGCTTCTTCCTGACAGCATTCAGGAGCTGCTATTGCTTGGCGCCAAGAAATTTAGGATAACTCCGGCCAAGGTCCTTACAATGGAAGGAGCAGAAATTGATGATATAGACGTCATCAGGGATGGCGACCACCTCCTTCTCCTCAGCATCGAAGCAAGTAGACATAGTCATACTCGTACCTCTAACGATAACATCAGTTCATAGTTGCCTTATCCGATTGCCAATCGCAAATCTGGATTTGTAAGAATGAAAATTGCATTCAGGTTATCCGATCCAACTATGAAGAGATCATAGTTCTTTTCGATCGTTATAAAGAGATCGATGTTCACGTGTTACCACGGTTGATCAGCTATGGGTAAGGGAGCTTTGGGTTGAACGTGACTCTTTACACATCGATACATTGCAAATCGTCTATTAAGAAAAACTTAGCCATTTTGGGTCATCAGAAAAACTCTTGCAACATCTTGAGAGTCATTTGGACTTCAAATTGCCTACCAAGTCATTTTCCATCCACTTCGCGAACAAGTAGCTCTCGAACGAGGCTCTAAAGGTCATACAACTTAACTCCTCGAAATAGAAAATTGTCGAGCTGATGATATTGCTCAGTGGGTTTTACCAAGCTTGCCTCATAAAACTCTCGATAGTCTGCATCGGTCGAGTAATTCAATTCGACGTCGTTTAATTCTTCACTGAAGTATGTGATTGATCGATCCTCTTGTAATAAAATTTCCCTATTGCCAATTCTATAGATATCACAGTCGACCTGAAGCACCTTTCCTCAATCAGAAAAGGTCGTTACCTAGGCTTCGGACAATCGACTGTTGAGCCACTCAAAGCTAGATTGAGCTGCGATCGAACACTCAAACATCGTCAACATATCGATGTATTATTCTCCTCGAATAGCTTGAGCCAACTCGACTAACTTCGAGCTAGCTTCTCACTCCCCTTGTGAAGACTTATATCGACACTTTGGGTTTCAAGAGTATAAGCATAATCTTCTCTCTTTGTTCAACCATTGAAACTTGTTTGGTCGTAGGTGCAACTTGGTCGATAAACTTTAACTTTTTGACCATGGCGATTGAAGCCACATTGGTGCAATTCCTACTCTGCAAGATTGCATGACACACCTTTCCTTGCACAGTGCAACTAGTTTGAAAATTCTTTCCAATTGGTCGACTTCTTTTGACATGGCATTCTCATTGAGGGTCTTTCGAATCACAACAACTCACCCTCATTAGGTTCCTCAATAAACTCTTCTCGACATCTCAAACAGGTTCTTCTTTTCGATCATCCACTCGATCTTCATCTGAAAGCTCCATGATGAGTACGTTCCTCCTTGTTGGACACTTGGAAGCCATATGGCTGATCCCTTGACACTTGAAACAACGTTGAATGGCCCCTCAATTATTTGACTAGATTCGAGCTTTGAAGTATGTAGATCCCCCAAATTGGCCATTAAAATAACACTCATCGTTAATCAAGTTTTAATCACATGCGATTAGGATAAAATTAACCTTAAGTTTTCATAAAATCGTTTAACATGGTTAGCGATATTTGATTACTTGTTGTCTTTGAATATGATTAGGTAATCAATAATTAATTTTCTTAATGTGGTTTAGTTACATGAAATTAATTTGAATTTTTTATTTCATTCTTTCCACATGCGGGATTATGTATCTTAAAAAAGGAAGTAAAATAACAAATATAGTAAAATTATTTTTTTCCTTTTATCGAAAACAATCGGATCATTCCCGCACAAGACCGATTTACGGGACGACAGCCAAATTCCCGACTTTTTTACTTAGTTCCACCTCGCCGCCAAACGGGAGGGGGGACCACTCCCTCAGATTTGGGCAACCCTTGCCCGACGTCTCCGGCGGTCATTCCTCCGTCTCCCGGATGGCCCCAAGGCAACCCCGTCTCTTTTGTCGTTCAACTCCAGCGATTCTCCAACAAACCTCAAGGTGGTTCTCTGTTGCTAACAGATGGTCCCAAGGTGGCACCCCATTATGTAGATGTCCTCTCCAACAGTGACGTCCCCCTCCAGGAGCGGTCATTCCCAAATCCAGTGGCGGCCAACCAACGTTCTTCTCGGCGTCACCAGATCCAATAATGGCTTGTCTGATCGCCCCAAACTATGGCTCCATCCTGGACGCTCATATATGGAAAAATCTCTCTTCCTCACCTCGCCGCCAAACGGTTCGGTAACGGCGAACCCACGACCAGCAGCGGCGGACCCCCTTCCTCCATGACGACCCCCATGGACACCAGCAGCAGCGACCCCCTTTTCTCTCGATGTCTCCAGATCTTGCGGTGAACCCGTCTCCCTTCTCAATTCCAACCTTCCAGCCGACGGCCCACACCGAGGGACACCGGATCTGACCTCCCAATGGCTCCAAGTGAACGCTCTAACAAAGCAGCAGAGACGATGTTTCCTCACGCGGCGGACGACCACTCCCTTCTCAGCCAGCGGAGGCGAACTCTCGTCTTCCCCAACGTCCTCAGATCCAGCGGCGACGAACCCATGTTTTCCCTGGCGGCGATTTTATTTTTGTGTGCATTACTAATATCCTGGTTGTCTTTTGTTTTGCATGAAAAACCCAGTGGAACTTCGCAGATATTTTCGACAACATACATTCAATTGAGTAACTTCAATCAACACTGTAAGACATGGCTTACTAATCCAAATTGATTGAATTTCATTCAAATTTAATCGATATTAACGATTACTAATATCCTGGTTGTCTTTTGTTTTGCATGAAAAACCCAGTGGAACTTCGCAGATATTTTCGACAACATACATTCAATTGAGTAACTTCAATCAACACTGTAAGACATGGCTTACTAATCCAAATTGATTGAATTTCATTCAAATTTAATCGATATTAACGGCTTTGCACATCTCTCTCATCTACTCTATTTTGCATGTAAAACAACGTGGAATTCACTATCAAGGAATGTTATCTTCCGACATCGTGGATGATCAACATTAACGGGCCACATAACGCCCCGTTATATACTAACATCACAGAGGATCGGCATCAACGGGCCACACAATGCCCCAATTTTTCTGACAACTGTTTTCCCTACCGTATTTTGATTTAATTTGCATGAAAATTAACCAAGCTTCACGGGAGGCCGACAAAACGAATTTCGAAGACTAGAGGTGCGCGGGGAAACCCGTGAGGGAAGCACGTCTCGAAAGCGGCCCAACTCACGAGCTCGGCCGATGTAAAGCCATCCCGGCGAACCTCAGGTACATGAGGGAGGTGCGGGCCTCCCGATTTTCTTTATTTCCACATGTAACGGGTCGTGGGCCCAAGTGCATAGGCCCACGATTACCATCCTTCCCCGTTCCCTTTGATCTAAATTCTTAATATGTGGTTGAGATGCATGCGTTAGGTTTTTAGGATTTTGTCCTCGCATGTTGTTTGCCAAACACACATGACTTCGGGCCCAAAAAGTCCGAATCGGGCCCAACAACTGTTGTCCAAAAGCAAACTTTTGGAGCAAACGCCACCTTTTCGCATGTTTAGATGTAAGAGTTAGTAATTAGGAATCCCGAATCCTACTCTGGTTTTCCGACTTGAACCAAGCTTTTAAAATTAAGTCGGTGGCGACTCCGTATAGTTTACCTAGGTTAACCAATAACATATTTTTTTTACGGAGCCATTTTGGATGGGTGATGGCGACACGAGCCGTTCCCTGAGTCTTCCCTAAAGTTCCCAAATGAGACCTTACGCAGCCTTTCGCCCGTTGCCTTCAGGAAACTGAAGAAGGTTGGCGAAACGTCCCGTAGGTCCATTCGGGAACGAAGGGAGGATTCAACCAAATTCCCTTCCGCAGCGTCTGACGTTCGAGTCGTGACGTCGACCGGTTGGGCCTTGGGGGCCGGGCCCAGATTCTCGGGTCGTCCGAACCGCCACACGCGTGCTAGGCCGGAAGGTGCGCATACATCCCGGAAGGTGCGCATACATCCCGGATGGCGACTCCACCGTGGACTCCGCATGTGGATTCTTTTCGAACGCTCTTACATTTTTAAATCCACATGCGGAGAGGAGTTCTTGTTTGTGCATGTACTTGCTTGGCTCGGTGCCTTTTGTTTGCGCTCATGATTGTGTTTGTTTACCGCTTTCCTAGGCATGTGTAGGTGTGCCCTAACCCGGGGCTAGGATTCTTGGGTGGTCACCGAAAGGCATGGCTGTATTGCTCTTTGCGGTATGGTTAAGGACTGGGGCCTGCCTCCCTTTGTCCGAGGGAGGTTTAGAAACCTTCATCCGAGAGTCTAAAATTGATTGCCTGCTACAGGTACCTGATGCCGCACGTGCATTTGTTTGTTACTGAGTTATTGCTACATGTGTAGGGACAGGTGCTAGGTATGTTTTGTCTGGTTTAACTGTAAAACTAATAGTACTCATTTTGCAGTTGGGCGGAGTTTATTACAATGGGCTTTAACAACTTTCATTTCTCCTATCCCTACCTATTTTACTGCTTATTGCATTCATACATTCGCATGACCACATGAGTGTCTGTTTGATTACAGTAGTTACATTATCATGTCATTCACAGTAACTGCTCCATTGCATCATTACGTCTCATTTACAATTGCAGTTACATAATGCATACTTTTCTGCATATAAGAGTGCGATTAAATATCATCACAAATTTATCATGCATCGATTACACTGTTCCATGATACTAATCCAAACATTCTCTCTACTTTCCTTCCAAGGTTTAATTTTCCAACATGGCTCCTCGAATGGGACTAGGGACAATGCAAGACATTACAAATCTACAAGCACACGAATGCCAAGGATTCATCGACGGCTACCAAGGCCCAAAGCCGAACATCTAACAACATGAGCCCAAAGTGTTATCAACGGCTACCAAAGTACAAAGCCAAACACAAACACCAAAGATTACCCAACGGCTACTAAAGTTTAGTGTCAAATCTACAACAACATGAAACCCCAAGGAGGTTACATCTCACCAGCTAACCGCAGTCAACATCGGAGCTAATGACGAGCCCATAGAGCCGTTCACGGACATGCTATGATCGGACACCGGGAACATCACGCCCCTACTGATCCGACAACCGCTCCAAGGAAATCGAAGCAATTCGACTACGTCATCATTCTGCACAACTTCGGTACCAACTAAAACTTTCATTCCAGATAGGGACGATCCCCCAGCATACAACCCAAGCATCGAATCCTCAACATGGGGCAATCCTTCAATCTACTTCTCAAACTCTCACCCTCGACATTGAAAATCTTGAGAAGAGTCACAAGAGACAGATCATCTAGCTTACATCCCGTCGTCGGTTTTCTTCACCATGCCAACAATATATTCTAGCACAAGGGGCAAACCTCGGCCTTCACAACGACCTAGTGATATCAGGACACCTACAATCAATCAACCTTCAAATACGATCACTCAACGTCTACAGAGATTCAACCTCATTGTTTCTTCGATAACAAGAACTCGACGAACGCTGGATCCAAAGCATCCCCACGACAAAAATATGAACATGGACCAGATTCTTCAAGAGACGACAAATACATAGCGTGACCGGCATCAGAAGCTCCCATTTGCGTTACCCGCCTTCTAACAACTCAAGACATGTCTGGCGGGGCCACCGATATTCAAATCATCAACACCGAGGCATCCATTTATCTCACAGCACAAGATGAATTGTCTGGGGCAATACTAAATAACAACTTCAACCTACATCAAAGAACATGCAATCTACATAACGATGATGCGTACTTGGACTGGGGCAACTCCCGTCAAGCTCATTCACGGTACCTAAGCGATCAATCCAGCAGAAATTCAATTACTGGCTCTCTGGAGTTCGTCCCAAGGAGAAGATGAGAAGCTTAATCACCACCTCATTGACGAGAAACAACCACTTCATCTCATTACATGAATGACCTACTGCCCAACCGGGCCCACCACATGAGAGGCTAGTTACCCGCCCAGACCCACATCAATGGGCAATCAACAATGCACATCCAAGGATAATCGACTGGATGATAATATTCTCAGACAGATCCTGTGGAACGCAAGAGATTTCAGAAGACAATTTGCTCTGAAATTAAAAAGGATCGTTCGCTGTCAAACACACCCTTTCTAGAAAGCAACCACCTTACTGAGAAGAACTGCTACAAACACTCAACACGGACACTCTTCGACATTACAACGCATAAAAGGGAGCATCTGTTCCTTGATCAATACTTCCTCGCAAAAATAAGTTACATGAGCTTACTTATTTTAGCCCTTTTCGCATGTTAATGAAGGCGCGGGTGGTAGGGTGGTAAAGTTTCGAGCCAAAGCTTCGAAATATCCTTCATCGTCAACAAAATAACGGAACAACATGAAAGGAAGTATTCATTCCCAAGTTAATACTTTCTTTGCAAAAATAAGTTACATGAGCTTACTTATTTTCGCCATGCGTTCGTCTCATAGGTACAGGAGCATTCTAAGTAGACAATAACAGGCGCAGGCGATAGGGTGGTAAAACTCCAAGCAATATTGGGGCGAAACTCCGAGCAATCCTGGATAAATCTTCATTTCCAAAACAATGATCTACATGAAAGGGAGCATTCTTTCCACAACCAATACTTTCTCTGCAAAACAGACTACACGAGCTTACTTGTTTTGCTCTTCGGCTTGTCTCATAGGTACATGAACATCCTAGACAGACGACGAAGGCAAGGGTGGCAGGGTGGAAAAGTTTCAAAACAGCATTCGTTGGCAAAACAACGATAACGACAACACGAGAACAATCCTGGGGCAAATCTCCGAGCGATCCGGGGGCAAATCCCCGATCGATCGTGAGGCAAATCTCCGAGTGATCATGGACATATCTCCGAGCGATCCTGGGGCATATCTCCAAGCTATCATGGGACGAGACTAGTAGGCTTGCATAACTCTTAGTTGACAAAACGACAAATAACATAAGGGAGTATATGTTCCTTAACAAACGCTTTCTTTGCAAAACAAGTTACATGAACTTATTTGTTTTGCTCTTCGGCTTGTCTCATTGGCATATAAACAACCTAGGCAGACGAGAAGGCGAAGGTGAACATATAGTAAAGTTTCGAGCCAAAATCTTGAAGAGCCTTCATTGTCAAAACAACGACATACATGAAGGGAATATACATTCCTTGATCATTCTCAGTAAAAATAAGTCACATAAGCTACTTGTTTTTGTCCTTGTTACATGTAGGCACAACAACATCCTATCAAGACAATTAAGACAACTTTCAAACCCAAGCTTCGAAACAACATTCGTCATAAACAAGACAACAAATTACATGAAAGGGAGTACACGAGCATCCTAAGTAGACAATAAAGACAAACAATGAAGTTCCAAACCAAAGCTTCAGAACAACCTTCTTCAGCAAACTTCTTTATATCCCCAGGGAGACAACTGGGGTACGTGAGCTCCTCACACGAACGATACACGACTCCTAGATAAAGACGAGGGTGGTGGGGCGGCAAAGTTTCAAGCCAAAGTCTTGTTGCAATTTCGTCAATCCTTCGATTCCTACGGATGAAGATGCACTGACGAAATTACACAAAAGGGAAGTACCAAAACTCTACTTCACCTTTCTTATAAATGAAGTTACATGAACAAACATCAATTATACCCTAAAAAAACAAATCAAATAAACTCACTTGTTCCCTCTCATCTATTTGATAAGCATACGAACACCCTTATACAACGGATGCTAGACAAGAGCATCATTTCGTCAATCCTTTGATTCCATCGGACAAAGACGCACTGACGGAACAAACACAAAGGGGAAGTACCATAACACTACTTCACCTTTCTTATAAATGAAATTATATGAGTAAATTTCATTTCTACTCTAAGGGAATCAATTCGCATAAATACATTTGTTTTCTTGTCATTTGTTTGATAGGTACATGAGCAATCTTATAAAACAGATACAAAACCAGAGTAGCTATTTCGTCAAACCTTCGATTCCATCGGACGAAGACGCAATGACGAAACCATGCAAAAGAGAAGTACCAAAACTCTACTTCACTTTTCTTACAAATGAAGTTCCATGAGCAAACTTCATTCTTACCCTAACAGAAACAAGTCACATGAACTTATTTGTTTCTCGTCATTTGTTTGATAGGTACATGAGCATCCTTATACAATAGACATCAGGCAAGAGTAACAAAATCCTTTGATTCCTACGGACAAAGATGCAATGACGAAACCCATAGAAAAGGGAAGTGTTAGAACTCTGCTTCGCCTTTCATATAAATGAAGTTACACGAGCAAACTTCAACATAAACAAGTTACATGAGCTTACTTGATGTCCGCCGTTTGGAGAGTATAGGTACATGAACATCCTGCATTACGAACAAAGGTGTGGGCGGTCGGGTGTAAAATTTCGAACCAAAGCTTCGATATTGCCTTTATTGTCACCAAGGATGATAATATCGAAAGGGAGTATCATCTACACTACTCTCTAACAAAATTTCTTATCATTCCCCAGATGGAGTCATACCTCCATTTCCCCAGCTGGAGTCGATTACATACATCGCATTCCTCAACAAGAGTCGAATATACAAGCATATTCTTCCAGAACGACCATCGAAATGGGCATATTCATCTCATATCCCTAGCGGATACCGAACCTTATATAATCTCCCCAAGCGAGAGTTGAAGTACATGAGCTAACTTCGTCTCCATCCGTTGTCAACTGTGTAAGCACATGAACATCCGCACAGTACGGTACAAACTCCTAAATAACGGCGAGGGCGGTTAGGTGGAAACCGTTTCGAGTCAAATCTCAAAGAACATGACTGGGGCATGAAAGTGCAAACACTTCCCCGCGACGCTTGCACAAGAGCACCACCTTAGTATGAACTCTGCAAAGAGGTTTGCGTACTTAAACCTATTCATTTCTTAAGCATTTGTGTGCCCATTTCCATACAATTTGAAAAGATTTTTTGACAATAAGAATACTTCTGGGCGAGTGGAGAAGGCAAACCCGCTCCTAAGCACTTACCCAGAGTGTTGAGTGCAAACACTATGAGGGTTCATATGCAGACGTCCGGGCGGACAATGAATCCTTTGACAAAAAAGGCTCAAACAGGGATGAGATCGAGCATTTCTTCTCTAACCCAAACACAAAACATTGACCATTGCCAACCCCTTCCGAGCCAAAGTTGAAGTTCCTGTATACATTACTCCCACCGAGTCTAAGGACCGCCTCACATTGAGGTTAAAGGAGATCCTGTAGCTAGAAATCGGAAGCGACGGACTATAGAGGCAACACTTCCTCAAGGTTCAAGCGAAGAGGCACCATCAACGGTCAAGCTTGCCAGTTATGTCGTCCCCAAGGATGGAATTTCTCCAAAAATACTTCAAGACATTCAAATCCTCGAGGAGTCCAAAGCATCTCTAAAAGAAGATCAACATATTAACAAGAGAAAGAAAACAAGGCAAATCCCTACGTTTCAACAAAGAAAAAACGGAATCAGCGCAAAGACCAACGTCTTCAAAAGCAAAGCACAAGATGAAATTTAAAAAAAAGAGCAAAATAAACTACCGAGCCGACATTGGTGGTCACAAGAGTGTAGGCGATTGGTTTAGGCGATTGGTTTCGAGTTATTAATTTTGGATAAAAAATGTTGATTCACGTGAAACCAATTTATATGTTGCTGTTTAAGAATACGGTTACTATCAAATTTTAAAAATTTTTGTTTAGCATTTTTTTTTATATATAATTCGGTTTTAATTTACTTAGACAATTGTTAAAGACCATTTATCTAACTTCGGATGCAATTAAAAAACACGGTAAAATCAATTGACCCAATATCTAATACACCATTTCATCTAAAATAAACAACAAACAAAAATAAAGAAAACAACCTACGGATCACGGAGACAAAAGAAGAAAATAAATAGGAAGGAGGAGAAACAGTTTCGGCCATCAATTCTCCCCAACAAATGAAGCCGAGGACTTCACAAGGTCATGAAGGCCGTTACGAGGTTGATCCGGCCCAGCCATTTACGGTCGGCCCTTCACGACAAGCCCGACCATTTACGGTCGGCCCTTCTGTCACGGCCGTACAGCACCCCGCCATAATCAGGGGGGCTGGCTGCTCCACTGACGATTTTTTCCATTTTACAACCAGGGATGGCAAAAGGGACGCCTGGGGCAAGGACGTGGGAGCAGACGCCGGAGTAGTTCCTATCCTAACGGAAGGGATGGGATCGGGTACGAAAATAAAAAAGGAAGGGGGGAGAAGAACTTGCTATTTCTCGGAGGGGATGGAAGGGGCACCTCCCTTCGTCTTCTTCTTCCATAAAAATTCCATAAGGAAAAATCCCAAAGCGACATCTACCAGCTCCATCTTTTATTCCAGCAGAGGATCCTTTTCCCTTGCCAATTGCAGCAGCGACGCTCCAAACAACTCGGCCTCTTCCAACAGCTCCGAACCAGATGGCATAGCGTCAACACCTACAACTTCCTTTTCAGTTGCAACAATAACACTACTAGCCTGGATCGAGACGGCTTTACGGCAGTCGCGTTTTCTGGTCGCGACAGTGACGAAGACCGACAATGGTATCCCCACCACTTGAATCTCAGTCACAGCCAAGCTCCCTACTTTCCCGCAACAATGAAGTCCTCTCTTCCTTCCTTCATCCGAGTCACCATCCTCTTCGTCCTCCTCAGCTCCGCCCTCCTCCTTGGGCCCTCCTCTCTCTGCCCTTCCGTCAGTTGCGGCTCCAATGGCGATGGGTTCCTTCAACCGTGATGCTTGAATTTCCTATATCCAACGCTTGGTGAACCAGCCAAAGAAACTCGGCCGTTCTTCACTCTCTGAGCATCCCCCAAAGCGGCTTTTCCTGCTGATTTCCCCGACCAGACGTCCCCATTTCCAGCGGAACTTGCATCGGCAAAGAACCTTAGCCATGGAAATCTCCCAATAGCAGTCCTTCGTCGGTGGCGGCAATCAATGTTCTCTCCAGCGGCGTCCCCTCCAACAACGATCGTCTTTAAGTCTAGCAATGGCAAAGCCACGTCCTCCCCGTCAACCCACAGAACCAACATTAGACAACCGCAAGGCCGCGTCCCTTTCGTTGTTCAGTTCAAGCAAACCCCAAGGTGGTTCCTCCCGTTGTTAGCAATCAACCCAGCAGCGACAAGACGACGCCGACTCTCCAGATCTAGCCACGCGTTGGTGGCCACAAACAACCCCGACGTACCCAGGGATGTTCTTCACGAGGAGCAGCGCGACAGCTTCGAACGACTCTCCTGAAGCACAGATTTGGCTTGCCCAACGCCAGATCTTCGATCCCAACGAGCTCTACCTTCCAGAAGGCGACCCATCTCCGACTACCGTGCAACAGCCAGCCGACCCGTTCTGCCTTCAGCCAAGACGTTCTTACCTCCACCGTTGGATCCTCCAACCTCGTCTTCGACGACCACCTCATTTTGGGTACCCCAAGGTGGCTGCTGTCCTGAATCCAGAGCCAGACCCAAATCTCCTCTCAGTTCCGGCCTTCTCGACAAAGCGGCGAAGCCAGCACTCCCCGATCCTCCGCATCAGTAACCCAGATTTGGTCACGGCAAACCCAGTAGACACTCCCTTTACTCTGCCGTCGACGCCCAGGTTTCGTGCTCCGCTTCCCAGCACCAACAATGGAGTTCATTTCAACCATGGAAGACATGCCTTCCCTCTGCTCGCGATTGGGACATCTCCCCAGATTGAGTTTTAGTGACTCCATCTTCCCTTTCTGAAAACCACCCTCCAATTGGTGTGGTAACCGTCCTCCAATTGGTATGGTCACCACTTGTGGAAACCCAAATCACAGTAAGGGAGTGACTTCGAGAGTCAGGTAACGTAATTTTAATTTCAATCGTTTGATGGCCATTCACTGTTTGCCCATTTATGACTTGAATATTGTCTGGCTGTGTGCCCAAATTTTTCTAAATTTCAAAATTGCTTAAATTCACATGATTTCTACTATTTAGATGAATTAAGCGCTTTTGTCTAAAAATGGTCATATTCGCACTTGTTCGCCTCGATTTAAAATAATTTGCTCAAATGATTTATTAGAATTATGTATTCGTATTAGCGCATGTTGCTAATTCATATTTTTCCATTCCTCCGTTTATCTTGTTTTGCATGGAAAATATGACGAAAACAAAAACTTGGACTTCTCGAAGAATCACAATCCCGCTCAACCGTATCATACGGTAAGACATGCCTTACTAATTCAATTCGATTGAATTTCATTCAAATTTAATCGATATTAATGGGCGGTCCATTTTTATCCTTTTCTCTGTTTTGCACGTAAAACAACAAGAAATTTACTACCAAGGAACTATCTTCCGACATCGCGGAGGATCACCATCAACGAGCCACACAACTCCCCGTGAGTATCATTCTCACTCACTTGGTCAATTCTAATTATTTGACATGTCTTAATTAGAATTTTCTGACCATCATTTTCTCCACACGAATTTCGAAGACCGAAGGCTTGAAAGTGCGAGTATCAAACCGCGTCGATCTTTCCGCGTGTGTAAAAACCACGATATCAAGGCGATAAAGCAGCCTCAACCGTCATCTAAGGTACCCAGGGGAGGTGAGGGCCTCCCCGAAACCTTTTTAAATCCACTATAACGGGCTGCGGACCTAAGAGTATTGGCCCGCAGTCACTGCCCTTCCCCGTCCCTTTTATTTAAATAATTGGATGTGGATAAGTGTGTTGTAGGCCTATTATGATTACTGTCGCATGTTCGATGGTTTTTTTTCTAAACAACTAACATGAGTTTGGGTCTAAAGCCCGAATCGAGTCCAATGCCCATAAAACATTGATATGAGTCCGGCCCAACTCCCGGATCGGGTCCAATGCCCGTTAAACAAAAACAAACCTTTTAGAGCAAACGCCACCTCCTTTTCGCATGTTAGAATGTAAGAATTAGTAAATAGGAATTCCCGAACTCACTCTGGTTTTTCCGACTTAAACTAATTTTCAAACTTAAGTCGGTATCGACTCCGTATAGTTTACCTAGGTTAAACAACGACAACCATTTTTACGGAGCCATTTTGGATGGGTAGGCGACACAAGCCGCTCCCGAGCCGTCCCTAAAGTTCCCAAATGAGACCTTACGCAGCCTTTCGCCCGTCGCCTTCAGGAAACTGAAGACGGTTGGCGAAACGTCCAGCTGGTCCATTCGGGGATCAAGGGAGGATTCAACCCAATTCCCTTCCGCAGCGTCCGACGTTCGAGTCGTGACGTCGACCAATTGGGCCTTGGGGAGCGGGCCCGGATCCTCGGGTAGTCTGAACCGCTAAACATGCTAGGCCGAAATTGACTACTTGACAAAGAGCAGAATGACACCTTCCTTTTCCGACCTCGAGTTAGGATAACTCGAGCTGGACCTTCCCCATAGCATAAGACGATCGATTGAAACTCACTCCAAAGAACCCTTGTTTCGAGCAATCGGCTTCGTCGAATGGCTTCCTTCTCACTTAATCAGTCGACTACGAGCAGGCGACTTCCTCTCGACTTAACTCGAGTTGGGGTTGATGATATGGTATCTATAACACGACCGTCTCCATATCACACCATACTTGGTAATATCATATGCAGAACATAGCTGTCGTTGGGCAAAAAACCAACCTTGTCGACGGCATAACCTTAGTGATATCAATATTATTATCAACATCAACAACATACTTCGCCCCTGATTCACCCCACGTATGATCCGGGCTCGTGAAGTAGCTGTAGTTCCTCCTTGAGCCTCCTTGAAATTTTTTTTCGAATAGACAAGCATGGACGCGGCTAACGTCCCACGGGTGGGACGCCCCCCTTTTGTACTAATTTCAACCATTTTTTAGTACATTATACAAACTAATTTAGTACAATTTGTAATTACTACAATTGTACTAATTTCGTTTGTAATATGTACTAGAAATGGGTCGAAATTAGTACAAACGGGGGGATGTCCCCCTAAATTGTACTAACTAGAACAGTAAAAGTTTTGTACCGATTAGTACGGTTGTAATTAGTACAATTGTACTAATAAAAAATTAGTATAATTGTACTAATGTACGTCTACTAGTACAGCGTCTGTACATTGTACTAAATTGAACAGTAAAAGTTTTGTACCAATTAGTACAATTGTACTAATGAAAAATTAGTACAATGTACAAACCGTGTACTAGTACATCGTTTGTACATTGTACTAATTAAAATTAATACAATTGTAATGATTACAAATGTACTAATCGGTACAAAACCAAATTAGTACAATATATAAACGTATATTAGTACAACGTTTGTACATTGTACCAATTAAAATTAGTACAATTGTAGTAATTACAAATTTTACTAATTTCGTTTGTACAATGTACTAAAAAAGGTCAAAATTAGTACAAAAGGGGACGTCCCACCGTGAGACATTAGCCGCTTCCGACAAGCATAGGATTTTGATCGCAGGCACAACATCACACAAAGTTTGCCTAGTCACTTTATCTCCAACAAAATCCAATATTTTCCGGTTCTCATCTCCTGACATATCCCGTCGCCGTCTACGAGCCGTACCGGAGAGGAAAGAGTCCGACCGACGGGCGTACGGAGGGGGGGGGGGGGGGCGGGGGCAGGGGGATCAGGGGCAACCGTTAATGGCCCTGAATAGTTGCGTAATTTCCGGAGAGGGGGTCAGGGGCAAATTGGGAAAACTGAAGAGCTGACGCGAGCGGGAAAAGTCAAATCCGTTTTGCCCTTTTTTCGAGTTTTCCCGCTTTCGTTATTAAAAACGGAGCCTCCGAGTGGGTTTCGACTTTCGAGTGCTGTCTGAAATTTTGAGATTCGAGCGAGGGGGAGGGAAAGGGAAAAGGAGAAAGGGGAAGGAGGAGAGTAGATGTCGGGGAAGGGAGCCAAGGGTCTGTTGACTGGAGGGAAGACCACGGCCGCGGCTGCTGCCAAGGACAAGGACAAGAAAAAGGCCATCTCCCGCTCTTCCCGTGCTGGCCTCCAGGTCCCTCCTGTTCCTTACCCTGTTTTCTCTCTTTTAGATCTGTTCCTTCTGCTTGTTCTTGTCCTGTGGGGTGGGGTATGCAGGAGGTGCTTAAGATCTGGGTTCTCAGGGGGAAGTGGGTTTTGTGCTTTGATGGGTTTTCCTAGTGGTTCTTGCTGTAAAGATGGGAGCTTTTTAGGTTTCTGTTGATGCGTTCTGTCGCTGTTCTTCAAATCTGTTTCCTGCCGTCGATTTTCTGCACCTTGCAGGGTCATGGAAGGATCGGTTGGGTTGTTCTTTGTGCTTTTCCTCGATGATGCTTCTCTTGTGAGGAGATTTTGTCTAAGTAAAAGAAATCTGCAGTTCAGAACACCCATTTAGTTGTTGCTCCTTCTTGATGTGCTGTAAACTTTGAATTTGACGGAGTGGTGAATGGTTCGGAACACGCATTTGTGGCAATTGTTGAGGATAAGATCCTGGCATGAGGTTCTGTGTTGAAGAATTTGACTTCAGATCTTAATTTTTGAATCCATGTTGTTGGCATTTGGTTAAATTAGGACTGGTTTCTCTGCATATCAGCTGTCTAGTGAGGGTGTAATATTGGACTAGGAATTTTCTGTTGTTTACATGGGTGGATTGCAGTCATGTTTTGCATCAAGATTTCTTATTATGTCAAAATTTTCATGTCTGAGTTTGGATGATCCTTTCTTGAGCTGCAGTTCCCAGTGGGGCGTATCCATCGCCTGCTGAAGACGAGGACTACTGCACATGGTAGAGTTGGTGCTACTGCTGCCGTGTACTCTGCTGCCATACTGGAGTACCTGACTGCAGAAGTTTTGGAGCTGGCTGGCAATGCCAGCAAGGATCTGAAGGTGAAACGTATCACTCCACGGCATCTGCAACTCGCTATTCGGGGAGATGAAGAGCTCGACACCCTGATCAAGGGAACCATTGCTGGTGGAGGTGTCATTCCACACATTCACAAGTCGCTCATCAACAAATCGGCAAAGGAGTAGTCGTGTGTTGTTTTCTGTTACTTTACTGCCTTTTTAGTTTCATGTATCTCCTAGTTAGTTCCTGATGATTGTGGACTCTGGTTTCTTCATGTAATTTGCTGGATTATTTTTCATGCAATTAGTGTAACCCTAGGCAGCAGTTTGTTGACACTTCTATAGATTTCAGCTAGATGGTGTGCCTAATGATATGTTATTGATTCAGTACTACTAAAAAGACTGAAAATGGGTCATCCCTGAATCCTGATGAAAGTCTTGAAAATATGGAATGCAAGCTCATATGATCCTCTTTTAATCCAGTAAATATCTGCATGGAGCGAAAGCAGTTCTGATACAGTAACTCTTCTGTACTGGGGTCACTCCAGCGAGAATTTGTCAAGCCATATTAACACTTCATTTCTCTGCAGGGTACCAAAACAACCGTTGTAAATGTAAAAGCAATCTGCAGGTGCAGCAAGAAATTGTCGCCTACAAGATGACTTTTAGCTACTAAATTTGAATATTACAAATAGAAAGAGTCTAGATGGCATACAAAACAGAATTGCAATCTCAGCGTTCAGGGTCCTACCGTCCTAGTATTTGGACACAGAGCAGTTCCTTACCATGATAAAGCTCTTTGTTTTAGGGTCGTAGTAACGTGTTAGCAGACATCCGCCTTTTGACCTTAGCCCATCCATAATCAGACTGGCACGAAGTCCTTATCTTTCTTAAGAACAATGTCTTCAGTGGGTTTCCCACTAAACTTTACTGCAGCGAAAAATCCTCCCTCAACTTTTCTCAATCTAATGGTCTCCTGATTAGATTCGGGTAAACTGCACAGACAATACAATAAAAGTGAATGTAACACTTATTAATCCTTGCTGGAAACTATCTTGGGTTTTTTGGTGTCTTGCCTGCTAAAATCTTTATCCAGAGGAAGGCTAAATTGAATACTCCCAACAAAAAACTCTCATGGAATTGCATCAGAACAATAACATTCAGAATCACGTATG
Organism: Melastoma candidum; assembly: GCA_023653495.1. Classification (NCBI taxonomy): domain Eukaryota; kingdom Viridiplantae; phylum Streptophyta; class Magnoliopsida; order Myrtales; family Melastomataceae; genus Melastoma; species Melastoma candidum. The sequence goes on along the minus strand of CM042882.1, from coordinate 11,333,617 downwards.
CAGAGACCTCTTTACCTGCTTGATTACATCCAACAGACCTTCCAAGGAGAAGTACTCCAGTCCAGTTCCAACCCTCAAGCTCAAAATAAATTTAGAACCAAATGATCATTTTCCTCACCACGTGGCTACAGAACTTCATGGTATCTGGGTTAACCCCCATGTCGGAGGTGCCAGTAAAGACCAACTCCGGCTTCCATGGAAGCGGCATGAATGCCATCACCATGGTCCATCTGGTGGTTATCTTGTAAGGCCATGTCTATCTAATCCCACTTCAAATCACTAAACACCACGAAACCAACATCTATTGTCCCCACCCCCACCCCCTCGAATCCCAAAATTCGCTACCTTTACCTTCTTGACCCAATGCAGCTGGAACAGAGGACGAAAGACGACCTTCAACAGGGCAATGTTGAACAGGTAGCCGCGGTGGTGTCGTGCTCGGTGATGGAGTCCCTGAACTTCACCCTCTCATCGTAAGACTTCTGGTCGATCCCATGTTCGTCGAAGAGGTGGTGTAGCTCCTTGTAGTGGAAGTTGACCAGGTGGTAAACATCTCCGTTGACTTCGTCGAAGCCTTCTCTGCCAAGCTGAACTCGATGGCATAGTTGTGCCTCCTTCTCTTGCTGCCATCGCCGCCGTCAAGCAACGAAATCACTAGCTTGGGAAGACAGATACTGATCGGAGATCCCACGGGGAAGGAATCGGGTGGAGGGAGGGGCTGCAGAGGTGGGCGACGGCCATGGCGGGAAGGGCCACAAAACGAAAATGAATGAAAGGAGAGACGAATTTTATACGTTAATTACGGAATTAGTCCTTAATTTTATGTATTGAGTCGATTAAGTAAACTTCCCATAAATTTATTATCAGTCGAATTATCAAATTTATCCGAAATTTAAAAAAAAAAAATCTCATTTTTGCCTTACATTTCAAAGTTGGGACGTCATCTCCATTATATTGTCTGATGCCTATATGTCTCATGTCAACTAACATCATCGGCGCTACGTTTAATCTAAGCCAAATTATCAAACATCTTCTAAACTTTTCCACTTTATTATGATTTATTTTGACATTTGAAAAACATCTTCGCATAACCTTACATTAATATGTTATCTCAAAATTATCCTCCATTAAACCCGACTCCTAACAGCGACCGACTTGATTCTGATGTGTACCTTCGCTGGTGTTTAACATGGGTGTCATGTGTGTTTCTCTTTGACCATGTGTTAGGCATTATAACGTTACTTGTTTGATAATGAAATTGTAATTTTATGAGTGTTGTTTCTTTGGTACTATATTCCATTAAGAATCGTATTCATCGCAGCTTTGAGTCTTCTTACAATAGAGCATGATACTCATAATTGACGGGACTTTAATACAATCATCTTAGGTATTTGGTCAGGAAAGGAAAGGGTCGGGGGTAGGTGGGTTGGGGTCAATGAGGGGTTGGTGTCGTAGCTGGGGTGGGGATAGGGTTGGGGTCAGGAAAAAAGTCAGGTTCCACGGTAATATTTTTTAAATGTTAAAATAAAATAAAAAAATTGAAAAATTTAGGATATACTTCATAATTTAGCCAAATTTAAATCGGCATTAATCGACTTTAAATATTAGCTAAGGTATACATCATCTCCAAGTCGTTAGGGGTTGAGTTTAACTATGTATAATTTTGAGATAAAGTATTAACGTCAGGTTATCGAAGATATTTTTTAAATATTAGAGTTAATAAGAAAAAATATCAAAATTTAAGATTTATTTGGTAATTTTTACTTTATTAGTACGATCGTCTCTCTTATTACATGCCTATAGTGAGGATATCGTAAATGTTGTTGGGTCGGGCCCAGATTAGCTGAAATTTGTTGTCCATCAAAAGAGGCCCACAAAACCCATCATCCCTAACGTCGCCTCCCATGATTTCCTCAGTCTTTGGCTTGTAATCAGAATTCAGGGTCCTTCGAGATCGGGACAAGGGTTTATAGGACGGGAATGAGAAGTTGTGCCCGTGTCTCTCGTGAAGGTTTTACTTCCGAAGTATTATATAATCTCATGGAGATGGAGGGAAGCTTGATTCTTTGGTCTGGAGATAACATCAACGAGTGTCTGACACTCGCGACGACTTCATCGAAAGGATTAGGCAGAGAGATGAAGGCCCAGTGATCAAGATAATAGGAATCACTTCATTGATATATTCCAACGCAACTGAAGAAAATGCGACGTTCACTAACAGATATCCAGGATTGGATTGCATAACTTAGTTCATTCTTTTTCCACTAGTTATGGACTAAAGACGGACAGTATTCGCGGCAGTCATACTAGCGATTGTAGCGACCCGGCTTAGCTGTAGACTAAAAGGATGTTCTTACTATCGTTAACTGTGATTAAAGGCGATTGGTTTTACTTCTAGCGGACAGTTATTTTATTCAAAGAAGTCGAGAGGGTTTGTGCTGTGTTCACCCTTTGAGAATGCGAATCTCTTCCATATGAAATCTCACCTCCATTCACGTCGTAGACAACTCTCTGTAGCTTCATATCGGATGGAACGTGCGATCATCTTCATCCACGCGAAGTTCGGCCGATCGTAAAAGAAACATTTCGTAGAACAGCAGCTGCTTCGGCTTACTTTATGTGCCTTCGAGATCCCGAACCTAGGTCGTGCAGTATTATTCTTTTGGGTCAACAAATTATTTAAGTCGCGATTAAATGTTACATTATCACATGTGCAGATTAAGGTCTACATATTAAACTGATTATTTAACAGTGTCGGAACCTTCGTCTGCACTTCCATGATCTTTTCCCAAATATACGTGCTCGATTACAAAGTTCCATTAGGGTAACTACATTGATATGATCGCAACAATAACAGCCGCCTCGTCGCTACTACATCCATCGATTTTGCTGGACTCCAAATTCCTGGCTTAGTACGGAAATCAAAAGTTTCTCTGCTCGGACAAAAACCTGGGGGGCGTCGTCGTCATGTCCTAGGGTTTTGATTCAGGCAGCAGGGGCATAGTCGTAACCGCCATCGTCGTCGTCGTCGTCATCATCGTCTCCATCATCCTCCATGGATGCTGCAGGCGCACAGTCAGAGTCATCGTCGTCGTCATCGTCATCATCCCCATCGATTTCTGGGGCTGCCCGGCCATCATCATACCAAGCATATTCATCGGCGTGCCACTCCTCCTCGTTGGAATGACGGAATAGGAAGAAGCTCAATGCCAAAGACATGATGGTTTTGTTTCCTGGGTAGATTGGAGATGGAGGGGATGGTGCAGGTTGGAGGGTTGGAGGGGGGGGGGCGGAGGGGGAGATTTTTATAGGAGGAGAGGGGGAAGGCGAGCCACGGGATGGGCACGTGGTGGATGTGGAGGACCTGCTGCTGGTCGCAGGTGCCTCCCTGGTTTGGTCCATCCTACTAGGAATCCCACTTTACACTTCGGACAATCCATCTTCTCTCCATACCCCCTACACCACCCCCACGTGCTTCAATTTCAGTGCACAAATCTAAGGTAAGTTAGCCATGAGGCCGATGATAGGTTTACACAAAGATAATAAAAGTCTTAAAACATCCTTTTGATAGGGTTATCCCCTCAACTGTGTATTGCCAGCCAATGTTACCAGACGACTGTCGTGTATGGTGTGGTGTATATTTAGTAGTTGTGACAGATTTACTCTACAGTTTAGAAACGACGGCCATGCGAAATAAACTAATCGTGGAGACAATAAGGAGTTTTAAAATTCGTCAAATAATACCCCAAAATAAGATTATAATTTTTAGAAAAGGTCGAATATTGTAAATCCGATTTTGGCTTAAGAAAACTTGAAGATGATATTTCTAAATCCAACTTCATGTGATCATGGGATATGACATAAAAGTAGCGTTTTAAAATCTGTTCTCCGTAATGTGGTTTTGAAGTCGGAGTCGGATTTCATCCCCACTTAGAGAGGAAAGAAAAATTGTTGATTCGACGTCCCTAACAGTGTAGTTGGATTTCCAAAATTTGATTTCACTCGTTAAAAAAATTGGAGTTTGAAAACCCGATTTTTTTAAGAGATGAAATTTTTAACTTCCTTGATTTACTTATTGGAAGCAATTCGAACCGATTGCACTCTAACACTATGGTCTATGCAAACAAAAGTCATTTTTCTGGGGAAGTCGGTTGTACAAAATTGGATTTAGTACTTCTCCGTAAAAAACCGAGTTTGTAACTTCGAGTTAATGTAATCTGCAATATCTCATAGAATCGGGTTACAAAAGATTGTTTTCGTGTTTTACAAGCTAATAACGATTTTTCAAAAGCCTATTCCTTTAAAGAGCAAACTCAAGTTTCCCAACTTCAATTTCGATATATTATTTAACGAATTTTAAAATTTTTATATCTTATTTCGTAATTAAAAAAAAATGAATTATCTCATATTGTGTGTGTTTGACATAAGACCGGAGGGGGGCGGGGGAAGTGTCAAGCCACGCCGTCGTTTGGAACTCCCACAAAACTAATAAGTGCATGATAGCAGTCCGTCCAAAAACAGTAACAGAAGCTTAATTCCAGAGCATATGGGCACACGTTAAACTCCATCGGAATGACATTTAACATCCAGGAAGCTGCTGCTGCATGCATGAAGTAGTTGGGGCAACATTTTCTGAAGGAGTGTGCGAGTAACGTGTCGCCATAGGCCGAGCTGGAATCCGACGTGGCAACAGCCGACGAGCCCTACGTGGCGAGCCCATGTGTTGGCAGGTTGTCAGGATCCTTTCGGTTGTGTGCATCGAAATCAAAGGGGAAGGCCAGCAGCCGGTGAAAGGAACTGATTGGGGGGGGGGGGGGGGGTCATTCGACAGGCTTTTTGAGAAAGGAACGAACGGGATATTACTTATTATCCATCCCCCTGTCCCTCCGTTTGATTTGCTGGTCCGAGGGATCAAACCAAACGCCCGTGCCTTTTTGACATTTCACAGATAAAATAAAACAGGCAATTTTTTTTTATGGTGAGACCTTTCGTGTAAGATACTGTTCTCCCAGTTTGTTAATTAAAATAACTAAAAAAAAGAATAAAGAATATTTATTAATATATGGATAGTATTTTGTTCATGTAATATTATTACCTTTTCTTATATTCATTCCTGTCCAAACGCGGCCTTGTTTGCAAATTTGTATCGAGTTTTTTTTTAATTTCTTATTTTATAAAAGAGTAAAAATAAATAAAGGCGGGAGAAGAAATACAAGCGGGGACGTTATCCGACGCACAGTTTGGGGGTGTGGAGGAGGGGGAGGCCAAGGAAGGATGGCGTTAGACGACCGGAGTTCAGTGTACGTCGGAGATCTCCCCTACGATTCCACTGATGACTCCCTCCACGAGATCTTCTCCCACTACGGCTCCATCGTCGCCGTCAAGGCTTGTCCATGACCCCCCGCCCCCCCCAATTTATAGGGTTTCCGGTGAATCTTTGATTGGTAGTGATTTTGACTTAATTTTCTCCCCCGCAGATCATCAATGATCGCAATATCCGGGGGAGGTGCTACGGGTTCGTCACCTTCACCAACCCTAGGTCCGCCGACGATGCCATCTCCGATATGAACGGACGGGTAGCTTTTTTTTTTCTCCTTTTCAGTGGTTTTTTTCTTTTACTTAATTGGTTTAATGAACTGGAGGTGATGTTAAGTACTTGTTCTTAGGAGGTCGGGGGGCGGATATTGAAGGTTAATAGGGTGAACACCCGTGGAGGGAGGATGGGGTTTGGGGGACGCGGCGGTGGCCGTCATGACATGAGGAGGGGCTTCGATCGGGACAGGGGTAGGGTTCGGGAGATCGACTACAACCGCGATAGGGAGCGACACTGGGATAGGTATAGCGAGCGCGAGCGGTCTAGGGACCGGGATTTGTCACGAGAGCGTGATGGGGATTGGGATAGGGATAGGGATAGGAGCGAGGAGCAGCACGCGAGGGATCGTGATCGGGGAAGGCATCATTATGGGGACAGAGACAGGGACGGAGATGACGACGACCACAATGACGAGAGGGATTACTCGCCGGCGGATGATGTAGACTTTGACGAAGGAAGGGGGACGGGTGGGTCGGATGCTCGTGATAAGGATAAGCGATTGAGGAAACGGAAGGGGTCAGCCAATTATGCTACTTTTTGGTTTTAATTCAAAGCTTTGTGCTTCGAAAGATTATTTGCTTGGCTCTTATTGCGGCTTATGTTTGTTAGTTACAGTGGCAGGTCTAGCTCTATAGATCGTCGCAGTCGAGAGTTTTCCATGGAACTGGATGATTATACTAGTTTTGATAAGGTATATGGAGATTTCGCAATAGGTTAGGACTCTTAAGAAGATGGTTACAGCTTGGTGTTGGGGAATAATGGTTTGTGCATGTCTGCGCATTTTTTTATGGCATTGACAGGCAAGAGAGCAACTGGATCAATGGATTCAGAAGCGTGAAGAACTTAAAGAGGAGGTTGTGTGAAACATTTTCCTTATATCTTTGCTCAGTGTTTGCTTGCCATTGTAAATTGAGCATCTATTAATTTTTTTCTGACAATGGTGGTGAAATATCAACCTGTGAATTCCGATCCTAGTCTTTTTTTCTTCTGAGATCACTTCCTTCCTTGCCTGTCTACATAATGCCGCATAAATATTTGTCTTGGGAACAGGTCTCACACTTAGAAGAGCGCCTAGATGGAGAACAACGGTTAGTCTCAGACTTGCAGAACAAATCTACGGTAGTTTCCTATCCTCGGTGACAACTCTTGACAGTGTTGACTTTCAAGACCTATTATTTGTTCAGTGGTCCAATTTATGCCGTCCAGTTTTCAGTTTCTGCCAGTACCATTTCTGGGGATGGCACCTCCCATTGCACTTATCAAAGTGCTCCTCAGTGATGAGGAAGATGGTCATGATTACATGCTGACTGCTGACTGTTCTTTGCAGAAATTGGAGGATTCTTTGACTTCTGCTAAGAAGAGCACTTCACAGCGTAAGGTCCTGTTAACGAAGGTAATGATTGAAATATTTTCTCAATTTATATCTCGAAACTGTTTAACAAAAGGGCTGAGATTTGCTGTGATTTCCAGCTGCACAAAGGTTTTCTTCATGTCAGAGAGTGCTCTGATAAGCTTAGAAGCTTAGAACTGGAATTTCAGGTGAGCACTCAAACAATGTTGGTCCTTTAATATTGCACAATCTCATAATATTGATGCATTGTCGGTGTCGGACAAATGTTTGTGTTAGTTTGAGTTTAGTAATAGTAGTGACCTTAGCTCCTCGACCATTCTTGCAGTCCCTTGTTGATTCAGCAATGAGGGAGAGTGAATTAGGCGACGACATTCCTCTGAGGAGGCACGGACTCGCAGCGAACGGAAGCATTTGAAAGCAGTTGTTTTGTTGACCGAGTTGGCTTGCTCAGCTGTTGTCTGTTGCTTGATTTAAGTATAATTTGGAAATTTTCCTTTCGGGGAGAGATGTAGGAAAGGCTGCGAACTGACCTTCTATGGAATGCTTTGTCTGTAATCACCTAAAGTTGAAGGAGGATGGGGTTTCACTTGGTCTTTGGGAAGATGTGAATGATTTCAGTTTTCCCTGGGACCCAGGTTCTATTCGGACACTAGTTCTTGTGGGGAAGTTTCTGGGTTTCTGGTATAGTTTGCTACGTGTTCTTCCTTGCTGTGTTCGTATTTGGCTTGATGCAGACAGAACAGGCAACAATGGCATTTACTGAGCTTCAAGGTTCTGTGGTTAGAAACGGAACAAACAGATGGTGTTTACCTAGTTAGAAGTCATGAACCAACCTGCGCCGTCGTCGGTGCGTCAATGCACTAAAACGGAAGGGTACCATCTAGAATTACTCTCCCAGGATCATAGCCTGTCTGGTTGAGGAATTGCTATTAGGAAAATGGTCAGTTGTTAAATAGATTAGGTCAGATATCGTGAAAAACTCTAGAAATCTTCCACTCTTTTTAATTGTCATTGCGTTCCATTTTGTATTCATTCCGTGGAAAGCATGAGCAACGGTGAAATCTCCGGAAATCAAGGAAAAACTGTGACTGTTTATGAAAACTGAACAGCTTATGTACAGATAAAGAAAATTTCATAACTTCTCATTCGTTAATCGAAAAATTATGAAACTTTGCCAGAAGCTTAATAACTCAAGGAAGATTTAGCATGCATGTAATCTGTTGTCAGCATCACAGAGTTGGGACCTTCGAACAGAATATGTTTCAATCAAACAGCATTGTAGACCAAGTTTGACCACGGTTGGTCGAAGGTTAAACTTGCTCAAAATAAAAAATGTAAAACACAAAAGTTATAGTAGATTAAGAAATCTAACTCCAAGTTTCAATTTTAGAAATCTAACTCCAGAACTCAAATAAGTAAATTGTGCTATCTGGTGCACAAGTCACTCATGCTGTCGCAAAGGAGCAAAAGACGTTAGAAGTCTTCGTCTTTCCTGAATTTTTAGACTAACCAGATGAACCCGAAAGCCAAAACTCAAAGAACAAAATTTGTAGAAGGCTTAAATGCGGTTTCAGAGACATAAATTTCGTAAAATTCAGGCGTGTGGTGAAAGAAATATGAATTTTCCTGTGCAACAGTATGGATCTGTCATAAGATGCAGTAACATCTCAGACCTATCTGCACTCCACTGGTAATTAGACCAGGTAGGTTTAATGAAAAGGTGCATAACACAAAAGTTTTAGAAAACTCAAAGGGGCATCCGTTCCAACCAATTTCAGATCCAACAGAGCTTTGGCGTTTGAGTTGTTTCCGAAAAACTGAGACAGCTATTCCATTCATATACAGAACCAAGCTGCTTTTTTCGAACAAATGAAACCCGACCAAGAAAATATCAAATGAAGAAGCTTAAAACACGAAAGTTATAGCAGAACCAAAGAAGAAATGAATCCAAGTGATTTCAAATGAATCCGAGCTATATGGATTAAAATATGTTCGATAGAATGCAACTGCACGCTCCATGGATGCATGGAACTGGGCAGATTCATTCTCCGATGTTCAAGAAGGTAAAACACTAGCAAAATGCGTTTGTTTAGAAAACATTTCAACAGAGAAGTTGTTCCCCATTAAGAAAGGAAGCTAAAGAGTTATAAAACAGCCCAATCCATGCATTGAGCAAAGAATTACGACAGAAAATCTCAAGTATACGCAGCAGCAACGAGCACTCATATTCCAGCTTGCGCATGTCCCCAGAAAATCAAACACAGCTCCGGTTGCACCCACATAATGCCAACGCACAACTTGTCAACAAAGAACAATAAAAGATAGGGAGAGAATGGACCTGATTTCATGCGATTTCAAGTTTGCTAGCTCCGGTTATGACATCCGGACGTTTTTTCGAGATTTTCGAAGATAACCAATATGTGTTCATGCAAATAACAACAAGAAATGAGGTTAGATTTATCTAAGTGGTCTGCAAAACAAAGAGAAAGCATATGGTGGAGGGACTTACAGAGGATGAAGCCTAATCGACATAGCTTTCGGAGGTGTTTGTGGGGGTAAGTGCTCGCGATGGGAGGCTAAAGCCTACCCCACATCTCCCGAGCACGCACGCTCGCGATGGGAGACTCGTGTGCGCGTCGGGAGTCCGCTAGGTGTTCGCGATGGGAACACATATGGCGTCTCATGAAGCAATAGACGAAGTCGGGGCTGATCAACACACAAGCTTTGAGCTCCTCCATTTTCTCGTAGAAAATAAAAGAGGAAAGGGAGGAAAAGAAGGATGAGTGCCATCGTATAAGCATAAGCACACACAAAAACGAAAGTGAGGTTTCTCACCATTGTTGGTTGTTGAGGTTGGGACTCGTCTTCATCGTCGTCGTGTCCAGGAAATGGTTGAAGATGACACGGGTCTGGAGGCTCTCGTCAAGGAAGACCTGTACAAATAAAGGAAAACATTAGTGTTAAAAGAAACCTTCCACGAAGCCTAAAGGCCCCCCAGGAGGTGCTTTCCGACTAATCCTTGTCTTTTGGGGAGTGGATGGACACAAGTTCTTCGGGGAACAGCCGCCAAGAACAAAAAAAGGAGGGGACGCTAGAGTTTCAACAGGTCCAATGTCACTTCTTCGTGGTTGTCGTTGCTGTCCTGAGTGTTGAGGAAATTGGTCTGAGGGTGCTAGAAGTTGAGGAGGAGAGGCACTGCAGTAAACACCGGGGAAGTCTTCCTTGTCATTGTCAAGGTGAGTTGAGGTCGAAGTTGCCGCCGATGTTGTCGCTACGTTTGAGCTGGTTTTGTTGAAAGTAATTTATGATCAAAGTTAATGGGGTATTAAAGTTAATAACGGAAATGTCATTTTAGTAGGTAATTTAAGTAGGCTATTAAATCTGTCATTAAATATGTCGGTTTCTATTGTCATTTGAGTTTCCTATTCCTCCCTATATATAAAGGGACGTGTAGACATTTCATATAAGTGAGTTAAAAAAAGTTTAAGAAATAGAAATCGCAGCCAAAACACTCCTCGTAGGTGCAGCAGCTCTATAGAATGTTTCCTCTATCCAATATAAGGTCGTCGGTAGTACAGAACCTACGTTATGTTAACACCTTCTCCCTTTCTATCTAATCCTACACACATAACCCCCAACAAATTTGGTATCAGAGCACATAAGGTCATGTCTACATCCGTTGGCAACATGTTCTTCACCTTTTCTTTCAACCAAATCCCCATCTTCGACGGTGAGCACTTCGACTATTGGAGTTGTCAAATGGAGACCATTTTCCTTTCGCAAGATCTATGGAAACTTGTGGAGGAAGGCTACGAAGAAATTCTAGAAGGAATCTCTTTCCCAGAAGGTGACAACACTTCCGTAGGTGTCATCAATCCCACAGAAGATGAGCAGAAGGCGTACAAGGAGAACGTCATGAAGAATGCCATGGCTTTGCGGATTCTACAACAATCCGTGAGCAAAACCATTTACCCAAGGATATACGGCCTGAAGAAGGTGAATGAAGCATGGGAGGTCCTAACGAAGGAGTTCAAAGGGTCATAGAAGGTGATCTCTGTAAAGCTGCAGAACCTTTGGAGAGACTTCGACAATCTATCCATGAAAGACGCAGAAAACGTCAAAGACTACTTCTCAAGGATCGTGAAAATCCTCAATCAATTGAAGAGTTGCGGAGAAGTTGTTCCGGATCGAAAGGTCGTGGAGAAAATTCTCAGAAGCTTGCCACAAAAGTTTGAGCATGTGGTAACCGTGATTGAAGAGATGAATGATCTCGCAGAAGTCTCCATCTATGAATTGATGGGTTCCTTAGAAGCCCATGAGAAATGGGTCAGTAAGTACACAACCCTGGTGGAACAAGCATTTCAAGCGAAGTTGAATGTTTCTGAGCAGAAGCAAGAACGTTCTGGAAATAACAGATGGTCCTACGGCAGAAGACACGGAGGCAGGTCTTATGGCAGAGGCAGAAGCTATGCAGAAGGACGACCAGAAGGTCAGCACAGAAGCGGTCATGGAGAAGCAGAAGCAGGATGCCGCATCTGTAGAAAAAAGAATCATGAAACAAAAGATTGTCGTTTTCGATGCAGGAGATGCAAGTTTCCAACTCATTCAGATCGTGATTGATGGTGCAAAGATAAAGAGCAGAAGCATGAAGACAAAAGCTCGGTAAATTTATCTAAGGAAGATGAACCTTCTAAAGTTTTCTATTCTTCCTCTAACACCGTGCAAGATATGAATGAGATGTGGTTCCTCGATAGTGGCTGTAGTAACCATGTCACAGGGATCAAGAAGAACTTTGTGGAACTTGATGAGAAATACAACTCTCTCTTGGAACTTGGAGATAGCAAGAAGTTAAAGCTAGAAGGTAAATGTGTTGTTTCAGTTTTCAGTGCAGAAGGTCAACAGAAGAGGATGCACGACGTCTTCTACATACTAAGTGTGAGACAGATGATGAAAAATGGCTACAAGTTGGTTTTTGTAGTAGGTCAATGTGAGAAAACGGACAGAAACAGACAGAAGGTCGCGATTGTGAAGATGACGTCCAACAATTTGTTCCCGTTAAAGATGACTCCTTATAGCAATGTGGTTATCAAAACTGAGGTTGTAGATGATTCTCATCTTTGGCATCTTAAGTATGGACATTTGAATAGGAAAGGTCTAGCTCTATTGAAGCAGAAGGATATGGTGGTAGGACTACCTTCCATACAAGCTGCAGAAGGTGACGTCTGTGAAGGATGTGTCTTCGAAAAGCATCATCATCTTCGATTCCCAAACACATCATGGAGAGCTCAACCCCCTCTCGAGCTGGTTCATGCGGATATTTGTGGACTGACTCAGACTCCGTCTCTCGGTAATAGGAGATACTTTCTGTTGTTCGTAGATGACTATACTAGAATGATTTGGCTTTATTTTCTTGAGAGGAAGTTGGATGCTTTCATCACCTTTATGAAGTTCAAAGCACTTGCAGAGAATCAAAGTGGATATTGGATTAAGCTCTTGAGGACAGATCGCGGAGGAGAGTTTCTGTCGAGACCATTCTTGGACTATTGCCAACAGAAGGGGATATAGAGGCAGTTGATTGTGCAGTTTTCTCCACAACAGAATGGAGTCGCAGAAAGAAAGAACAGAACCATAATGGAAATGGCCAGAAGCATGCTGAAGGGCAAAGGTTTACCTAACAAGTTCTAGGCAAAAGCTGTTAACATATCTCTCTACCTTCTAAACAGATCTCCTACAAAAGCAGTTAGGGACAAGACACCATATGAAGCGTGACACAGAAGGAAGCCCGTGGTAAATCATTTGAAAGTATTTGGGTGTATTGGATATGCACTCACACCTTCACAAGGAAGAGAAAAGTTTGATGAGAAAGGCGAGAAGTTGATTTTCATCGGATATAGTGATGAATCGAAGGGATATCGTCTGTATAATCCGAATACTGACAAGTTAGTTCTGTCGAAAGATGTTATCTTTGATGAACATACAGCGTGGAAGTGGCAGGAAGAGTCTTCTATGAGTCAGATGTTCCAAAATACAGAAGCAGTAACAAAAGTTACAATACAGAATCCCATCAGAACAACAGAAGCTAGTTCCTCTAGAACCATTCCAAAAGCAAAGGGTCATATTGGAGATACACCACCAAGGAGGTATCGTTCATTTAGTGAAATTTATGAGTAAGCTAACTTTGCTCTTGCTACATTTGAGCCACATAACTTTGAGAAGGCAGCCAAAGAAGAAAAATGGAGAAATGCCATTAAGGAGGAGATGACTTCTATATAGAAGAATGACACGTGGTCATTGGTCGATCTCCCAGAAGGAAAAGAAGCTATTGGATTGAAGTGGGTCTATAAGACCAAGTATAATGAAGATGGAAGCGTGCAGAAGCATAAAACTCACATTGTAGCAAAAGGCTATTCACATGAGCCCGGCGTTGATTTTACAGAAACTTTTGCTCCTCTAACAAGGATGGAGACAATCCGTGCCATTCTAGCCATTACAGCACAGAAGGAGCTTGAAGTATTCCAGCTTGATGTCAAGTCAGCATTTCTTAATGGAGTACTAGAATAAGAAGTCTACATAGAGCAACCACAAGGATTCGTGATAAAAGGCACAAAAGACAAAGTCTACAGAATGCATAAGGCTCTATATGGTTTGAAGCAAGTACCAAGAGCGTGGAATTGCAGAATTGATTCCTATCTATAAAAGAAAGGATTCTCCAGAAGCTCAGTAGAACCTTCACTATACATACAGAAGGTTGATTCTGGTTTTCTAATAGCATATCTTTATGTGTGGATGATTTGATCTACACTAGCACCAGCAGAAGCTTACTGCAAAAGTTTAAGGAAGCAATGATGGAAGAGTTTGAGATGACAGATCTTGGCTTGATGAAGTACTTTCTCTGATTTCAATTGAAGCAGAAGAAAGGAGAGATTTTCATTTCTCAAGAGAAGTACATAGCGGATCTATTGAAGAAATTTCGTATGGAGAATGCGAAGCCAATTTCTACTCCAATGTCACTCAATGAGAAGTTACAGAAGGAAGATTTTACTGAAGTCTTTGACTCGAAGATTTACAGAAGCCTGGTGGGTTCTCTTATCTATCTTACTCACACTTGGACTGATATTGTTCATTCTGTGAGTTTGCTGTCTAGATTCATGAGCAACCCCAGTAGAACTCATTTCACAGTAGCAAAAAGGGTTCTACGCTATCTAAAAGGCACACAGAAAGTTGGACTGAAGTAGACAAAAGAGCATAAGGCGATGTCTTCTGAGATGTTCGAGAGATTCAAAGACTACTTCATGATCATAAATTAAAAGGGGGTGTTGAAAGTAATTTATGATCAAAGTTAATGGGGTATTAAAGTTAATAACGGAAATCTCATTTAAGTTGGTCATTTAAGTAGGCTATTAAATCTGTCATTAAATATGTCGGTTTCTATTGTCATTTGAGTTTCCTACTCCTCCCTATATATAAAGGGACGTATAGACATTTCATGTAAGTGAGTAAAAAAAAACTTTAAGAAACAGAAATCGCAGCCAAAACACTCCTCGTAGGTGCAGCAGCTCTACAGAAGGTTTCCTCTATCCAGCAGAAGGTCGTCGGCAGTACAGAACTACGTTCTGCTAACACCTTCTCCCTTCCTATCTAATCCTACACACATAACCCCCAACAGGTTCGAGAGGAGTTCCGTGTTACTGACTTTCGCTTACCTTGATCAGGAACAATCGAGAGGCAAGAACGGTGGTGAAGGCTTTCTCGCGAGGCGGAGAAGGAAATGGGAGTCGAAGGCTAAAATTTTTCGAGATTGGCCAAAGCGTTCTAGAGCTGATGGTTGTGGGTTTGGAAATAAAATTTTCCTTTTTTTTCTTCACTGAAAGGCATCGGGGGGAATGTAATAAGAAAAAGCCAAATCTCCCCCACCAACCTTCTTTACGTTTTTTTTTCTTTTTTTTTATTTTTCTTTTCTTTCTAATGGGGAGAGTTGATTGGAGAAATCTTCAGAGGGGCGGTGTCGCTGCTCCACCGCTCTTCTGTCCCCTGCAACCCCCTTTTCTTTTAAAAAAGAAAAAGATAAACCCTCATCCATTGGATTAGATCCAAGGGTCAATATTCTTCATCGTACCACCCCCCACCCCCTCTGCAAACCGTTGTGAGGATAGTCATAGGTGGCAAATTGGGGGGTGTCGTACTACTCCCTGGGGACGGCCGTTAAACTAAACAGGTCAAAAGATGGGCTAATGAAGTTGGGTTGGGCTTGAACTTTTAGCTTTTAAGGTTGGATCAGGCCGTTTTAAAATTTTTTTTAAATAATTTTAGCCCAATAAGAATTTGGGGTATTACAACACCTTGTTGAGACAAAAAAGATGTTAGAAGGTAAGCTTGAGATGATGCAAAAGAGGGGATCTACAATGAAAGATGTAATCAAGCATCTTGAGGATGAGGTGATCAAGTATAAGATGTTGCAGTCATCTCATCAGCTGGAACAAAGTTCAAATCAAGTGATGATGATAAAATTAGATGGAGATTTAAAGTTGATGAGTTTTGTTGTAGTGGTTTTTGTTGTAGTTGTTGTGTTATGTATTAAGAATTAGTTCTCCTGATACATTTAGCTAGAACATTATCAGTTTGTACTCTAATGAACATTGTCAGTTTGCAACATCTACTCAAATTCAAAATAAGTTGCGATACATAAATACATAAAGCTGTCTAACCAGAATCATTAACAAAAGTTGTCTAACGTATCCATTCAGGACTGTCTAAAAGATCAGCCATAGATGTATAATCAGAATCATTAACAAAAATTGTCTAACATATCCATTCAGGGATGTCCAATCTCATCCATTCAGGGTTGTCCAAGCTCAGGCAACAACTCTCCAGTTTCAGCTGCTTGACTCGAACCTACACCCCTTTTCTTACTGTACATCCTCCTATTATGCCTTTCCATGCCACACAACTTAAACTTCACTCTCCAGTAATGATCAGAACCTATAATACATAATATATTTAATGTTTGGAAGACTGTTAAAACATATAATAAAGCAGTTATTACATACCATATTGTGGATAGCTTAATATTGCATCTGCGGCTTCTGTGGACTGTTCAGATGGGGTTGGCTACGACGATGGTTGAGATGATGATTGTCTTTTGCAGCTTCTCCTGTTGTCCCCAGTTGCCACACAGTTTGCATTTCATGCCAAGTCCCTTCGTACTCAACTGACTTGAACCTGTCTTTGGGTCCAGCTCTTTGCTTTTCTTTCTGTTTTGTTTCCTAGGTCTTCCAGGCAACTTCTTATAAGGAGATGGCCTAATTGGATCACCCTCTACTTGTGGCCAAATTTTGCTGCCTTCTAGTGGTTTCAGAACATGCACGTATGCTTGTTGATATATTTCCATTTTAAAATCGGGATAGATATAATCCTCTACCCTTCTCTTTATGAACATAATACAGGACGGTGCATGTGTACATGGAATGCCATGTAAGTCCCAAAATCTACAACTACAACTTCCAGCCTTTAGGTCAACTAAGAACCTATCTGATTCGGCCAAAGGCATAGAAACTTCAAATTTTTCAGTAATGGATGGTTTCACCACTTGTTTTGCTACATGTTCTTTCATGCTTTCCATGTCCTCCCTGACATGTTGTGTGACTATATTAGCTCTCGTAGCAGCTGCCTTCTTCTTCTCTAATTGCCTCATCGTTAAAAGACGTCTAATGCGCTCTAACATGTTAATGAAAGGTAATCTTCTAGCGGCAACAATATAAGAGTTGAAAGTTTAGCACATTTTGTTACTCTGTGTACTGCACTTGCTAGAAATGTTGAAAACAACTTTACAGAAATGATGGGGACCTTGTTTCTCGAAATCTTCAGCAGCTTGAAGGGACTCGGGGACACCATCTCTTCCAACTTTCATTTCCTTCATGGCAATGTTGAAGTCAACTTCGTTTGTACATTTTACGGCTTTGCAGAAACAACTCTTCAGGAAAAGACCCTTGTGCTTCACTTTCCAATTTTAGTAGATGTGCCTTGAACAATTCCTTGACTCGGCATCAGGTACAAGGGTGCTAATGGCGTTTAACAGACCGTAAAAGAGAATAACAATGTAATTAGTGATTAGAAAGGCTATTTCAAATACAGAATAATAACACTGCAATAACTAAACCTTTTGTTGGTCGCTAATGAAAGTCCAACCATGCCCACTTCCAACATCCAATTCTCCGAAAAGTATTTCAAGGAACCACTGCCATGAATTCTAGTTTTCTCCTTCCACCACAGCCCATGCAATTGGGTACATGCCATCGTTCCCGTCGCATCCTACAGCAATCAATAATATTCCTCCAACCTTGTTTTTTATGAAAGTTCCATCGAATCCCATAACATGTGTGCACCCTATAAGGAAACCCTTAATCAAAGCCTCAAATCCTATGAATAATCTTCTAAAAGTGGTGTGTAGTCCTGTGGATGTGTTAAATCACAAGACAGTTCAAAACAACTCCCCGGATATTTGTTCTTCAAAGCAGCTAAATATGGCCGGAGCTTCTTGAAGTGATCATCTACTGAACCAACCATCAATTGATCCGCAATCCAACATGCCTTGTAACATTTCATCAGTCCAACTTCAATGGTGTACTTCTTCATTACCTCCTCTTGAATTTCCTTCGTCGTGGCACCGACTCTTTTTATAATACTTTCCACGAACTGTTCAGCTAACCATTTTGTAGTAGCTTGCCTATTTTGCATGTTACATGCACATGTGTGACTGTTCAACACATATTTGATAGCAAATGACCCCTCTTTCTTTATCCATGATCCATAAACTCTCCAGGGACAACCAGGTCGGCATACAGCCTTCTGCTTCACTTTGGAACTTCAGCTCCAACGTAAATTGAATCCATTGGCCATGGCATACCTCTATATAACATTATGCATCTGCCTTGGTGTCTCAAAACACATTCCAGTTTTGTGCTTTATCTGCTTATGATCACAATGTGAATCATAGTTACTCAGTTCAGCTTTCAAGTGCTTCCTTCTGGATCCTTTTATGGATGTACCTCGTCTGCAAGCATATCCTCATCTGTCTTCTCATACTCAAATTCTTCTGCTTCATCATGTTCAACAACATTAGTTACAGAACCTTCTATATCCACATTAACAGCACTACTAACATCTCCTGGGCATCCACATCATGCATATCTATGTCCTGGTGTGGCTCTGAGGTACCCACATCTCCTATATCCATTCCAGTATCACCAATATCCTCATCATTGTTAGTAAGACTAAGACTAATATCAAAACTAGTGTCCTCAAATGGATCTGATTCCCCCACTACCTCACCAATACTTCATGGTCAGTTCCTTACTCCATCATCGTCCATTCACAGTAAATACTCAAAGTTGAACCATTGAGATATGCATCACACATCTCTAAAACATCACTGTCACTACAAATTTCCTTCACATTATCATCTGGAAGAGCATACCACATCTTCTTGACACTGAAGCCAGAATCTTTGAAAAAGGCTACTAAGGTGAAATGGCCCATCGGATCGCAATCTACATTACTAAATTTAAACACACTACCACCAACGTACTGAAATATGTCCCCTTGCGATACTACTCCACCTACATGCATGTCCATCGAAAGGCGCTTCATTCTGACTTGTCTACAATCAAGAACCTGTTAGGTATGCGAAACAATCTACTGCAACAACCCGAGCAAACCCCAAGTATGAACCATACAAACAACAACCCTTACAAAATCAAGAAATAGACATAAAACCATATAACCGGAAGGAAGAACAATGAAAGAATCGAGGAACAACAACCAAAAACCTAGGGAAGAAGGAATTTCAAACAACAACCAAACCCTCTTCTTGGTTTTTTTTTTTTGGTAAGCAGACCCTCTTCTTGGTTTATTTCATTATCATTGCCACGTAGGAAAACAAATGACATGTATTAACCCGTTAGAGACACGTCAGATAATCGAAACGTTGAACGGCGAAATCGTAAACGCCGTTATGAATAGGGCCAAATTGAAAACTAAAATTGATTTAAGGCCAAATTGAAAACTTTTAAAACGTTAGGCCAAAACGTAAAGTTGGCAAATTCATTGGGCCAAATATCTATATTTTGCCAAAACAAAATGATTCCTACTTCCACTTGATGGACCGACCGTTCCTTGGTCGGGAATGAACGAAGCTTTTCTCTAGCAGATGGCTTGGGCATCATCGCCCACAACCAGCGTCTCGATCGTGCAAAACAAGTGTGGAAGTGTTTTAACACCATCACCATGCCCATGATGCTTCTTCGTCTTCCTCTCTCCGCCTCATCCATGCTTGACAATGGACAACCTCATTCTGCTCTTGCTGCGGACGACGAACTCTGTCCCGTCCCATCTTCAGACAGGGGGACACTGTGGGATCCTAGAGCTTATGTGCTTTGCTCTATGAACTCTTACCTTGCTATATGACAAATCAGTGTGGCTTCTTGCCTCTTAACCGTTGATATCAGTTTAGGACGAGCTAAGAGATTGGAGTTGCATCGGTGGAAATCCGCTCGAAAACGATACTACAATGGAAAACAATAATCAAGCCTTCGTCCAACTAGGGAAAATGGACGATGGTTGAAAATGCAATCATATTCTAAATATTTCAAATAGACGAAGTTAATGGCCGAGGTGAATGATCATGTCACTGCACGGAAAGTTGTCTGCACATGAAAATACGGATCGCCGAACAATCTTCTAGAGTGCCGGAGAAGTCACGGTGAAATGTGGACGTTAAAAGTAACATCAAACTGTCGCAGGTGGATCCCGAAAGGTGACATCACTGAAGAAGATGCAACGGGCTACGAGGATGCAGCGGTGGGCATGGACGAGACGACCCTCGACGCTAAAGGTGACATCACTGAAGGCCTGGCCATTGATGAGTGTCGGGGACATCGTTGCGGTTGTTAAAGACGTTTGAACGGAAGAGTTACCTTTTGCGCTTTTTCCTCTTGAGTGCTTTGTTTCCTCTCGTCGTGTGTTCCTTCTCTGTGTATGTCATTGTATTTTTTTCTCTCCCTTCCTTTTCACAAGAACGATCCCCCTTATAGACTCATGGGGAATACGTTTCTTTTTTATTTTTTTTGTTAAGATTTTATTTTTTTTTTCTAATAGATTTGGTAGAATTTTTAGAATAAGTATAAGGGAACAAAATATTTTTATTTGCTTTTATTTGATTTTGTGAATTTTTTTGTGATTTATTTTATTTTTTTTGAAAAAATTGGGTTATGATACAAACAAAAGCAATGAAGAAACTACAACCATTGCTTCGGAATACAGAATTAACGGAAAAGGATCAGGCGTAGGATAAAAAAAAAAAAACAAAACAAAAGGTTTATTTATATTAAACAGAAATAAGACTTGGTGGGAAATTGTCAGGCTCCGCCGGAAGTGTGGGGTACTTGAAACCATTCTTGAATCGGCGGCATCAGGACGACTTCTCCTTGATTCCTGGTGTCTTCCTCATCCTCCTGTCTTATTTTTATGTTGATCTTCACTTATCGATTAATCTCTTTTCAATAAAAGATCTACTTCCAAATACTTTACCCTCCTCATGAGTCCCTAATATTTTCACTCTCTAATCAAACATCTTCTTAATTTCTTTGAGATTGAGTCTAAGAAATTAAGTCCATGTGTAAAAAGCTCATCACGGCTAACTTTGTCCACTGATAGAAGAATATAGAAGGGGGGCCGGCAGAGGACGACTCCGTCTCCTACTCCCATTCCTTCGTTCTAACCCAATCCATTTTTGAACATTTCTTCATGACACGTGACATGCTTTGGATTTCAAATCACTATGCCGGCCGGAGGACCTCCTCCCTTGTGCTTCTTGGGTTACGCCCAAAGTGACATAATCACGACACATTCATTAGGTTTATCTGAACAAAGGGAAGGGATTCATTCAAACATAACAAGATAAACGCCAAATTGGTCGATACAAATCCATTAAAACAAGGAGACGATTTCAATTTCAACCGATGGGAGTTGTCTGTTCAAAATCACCAACAGTTCACTGCTGATGCAAAGTAACAATGTCGAGAAAGTGATACAAGACAAGAGGGGGACAAAGGTTGTCGCTTTGGTCCCAGTCTAAAGCCATCTCCTCCCCCCAAAGTTGTCCATCTGATATGATTAACTAAAATCACTTTTATTTTATTTACTAAGGGGACAATCTCAATCTCAATCACATCTCTAATTTAACCAAATCAAGGAATATGAATTACATCAACAATCAATCCATTTTTTAAGCTCTTTTTTCTTTTCTTCTCTTATGGGGTGATTCCTGCTGCCGGCGGAGGAGTCGTCCTTGATTCTGTGGTCGGAGGAGTCTGGCCATCCGATTCCCTTGACGGGTCGTCGGAATACTGCCTAAGGCCTTCATCGGTCTCGTCTCTGTTCATCTCCTCCATCATTCGGACCACCTCGACCATCGCGGGCCTCTGGTCGGGGGCAATTGCGACGCACGACATTGCAATCTGTAGCAACTGCACCATCTCCTCCTCGATGTTTTTGTACCTCATGAGCTCGACATCGAAGACCTCGGCCGTCCACTCCTCCCTGACCACCGACTGGACCCACCTCGGGAGGTCGATGCCCTCCTCCCCAAGCGAGGCTTGGTTGGGGGACTTGCCCGTCAGTAGCTCCAGCAGAAGTACTCCGAAACTGTACACATCGGACTGGAGCGTGACCTTCCGGGTCTCGACTACCTCAGGGGCCCTGTAACCAGCCACCCGGTTCGGAGGCGTCGTGGTGCCGAAGAGAGGATTGAGCCCGTAGTCCGATACACAGGCTACATGGTCCGCCCTCAGGAGAACGTTGGACGACTTAATATTTCCATGAGCAATCTTCCCTGACGTGTGGAGATGCACAAGGCCTTTTCCCGTGCATATTGCGATTTTCAGGCGGCTGTCCCAGTCAAGCGGTGTACGGCCAGAGCCACGGCTACCTGAAAACACACAGTCAATGCTGAATCCATCCGATAAAAAAAGTTCCCAACAAGGATCAATGACTCAGTCAACAAGAATCTACTCCAAAAAAACAAATGAAAAAAGATACGGTCCTAACGAGAACATGGCTGTCAAAATTTTCAAAAAAAGATGGAAGGAGAAGAAAAAGGAAAGGCAGGCACATGGATGAACGTGATGGTGAAGCCAAAAACCTCACAATCCAATTCCCACCACCACCTCCCCCTCCTCCCAACTTTTTCCCTGTAAAGTTGTTTCATGTGAGGACCCCCCCAAATTGAAAGAAATGGATGCTTGCAATTATGCCATATCATGGAAGGTGGGGGAGCAAGAGCTGCAGCACCAGCAAAACATATATCTTCTATTTCTCCTACTTCAGGACAAAGCAGCGGAGGGTAAAATATCAAGACAAATGGTCCTTCCTTCCTCCTCCAATGACAGAGCAAGGCAATAGTTTTTTGGTCCCATAATCAAGACTTGATCTTGTCGAAGCCCGGGTGTTTCCAGAATATGGAAGATGGGGGAGGCAAAGCCAATGACTTGAGCAGAGTTTCAGACACAACACACGAAGGATGATGTCCTGTCGGCACATAAAAGAAGGGGAGCTCGCAACCAGCTACTGTTTATCTGCCAGTTTCTTGATACTCGGAAGTGTGTCCTATCTACCTCCTTCTCAACAACCAACTCATATCACCCACATTGGTCCATTAAAAAAAATATCTTCTTTATAGAAGAACAATGCCCAGAGAATTGATGCTGCTAAGGCCATTCAGACTGGGTAGTCATTGAATTTGATTGATTTTTGGGTTATGATATTCCTTTTCTAAGACCCATCTCTGCTTGACTGATACAGCTCACACACAGTACACCTACTTCCCTCCAGTCAAACATTCCACACCAAGAACAGTATGGAAAATTTTCATCCCCCCACCCATGAATCACGACAGTCGACCCCCGAGGAATTCCCTTCTGTATTTCTTTTTTAATATATGGCAATATGATTAGACGTCCATTCCTCCAATCAATCCAAACCCAGATTACGCTTCCCCCCCCCCCCCCCCCGGCACCCCTAAAATAATTCTGCCTATTTCAGATTAATCCACGATATAGACATCTTTACTCCGAGGTGGTCCTAAGGAAAACCCAGATTCACAAAATTATGCAAACCCGACCTAACCAAACAATCTAACGGTTAATCGCATCATGTTGTGTTTCTGAGTTTTCGGGTAGGCGAAAAGAATCAAGCTTTGGATGCCAATGCAACAGCGACGAACAAAGGAATCGAACAGAAAACATTGGAAGTACTTAGTCCACCCAAAAAAAAGAAGAAAAGAAGGCTCGTATGCAGGTTAGATGGGTTGAATATGTTACCATGGAGGAGAACTGACAAGCTTCCGGCCGGCACGTAATCGGAGACGAGAAGCTTCTCGTCCTTGGAGTAGTAATAAGCCCTCAGGCCAAGCACATTATCGTGCCTATTCCCAATCCTGCCCAGGACCTCCATCTGTGAATCGAATTCCATTTTCCCGACCACCACATCCTTCAGCCGCTTTACAACCACGGTCGTCCCTTCCTCGAGGACCGCCTTGTAGTAAGTCCCGATACTCCCCTTGCCGAGGACCTCTGCAGATGCCCTGAGTAGGTCCTCGAGGTCAAAGCTGTAGACCCCTCCCTCCAGGAACACGAGTTTGTTCCTCTCGGCAGCCTCCACTGATCCGCCCGTTATGTCATCCTTCGACGACGAGGTGCCCGCTTCCGCGGACTGGATTGAATGGACACCACCTGCCCGCGCCGCCACTGCCTTCGGCGGCTTCGTGGGACGCCGCTTCCGTTTCCGGAGACAGAGGAGCAGGACGACAAGTAGCAGGAGGAAGGCTAGGACACATCCCACAATGATCCCAATAATCGCGGCCGTGGACAGCTTCTTCTTGGACTTGGTCCTCGGCTGCGGGGACGGGGTAAAACAGGAGGGCAGGGGGCTGCCGCAGAGGGCGAGGTTTCCGGCAAAGGCAGACGACGGGAACTTGGAGAGGGTATCGGGGATGGACCCGTTGAGGGCATTGTTGGAGACATTGAACGAAGTGATGGAGCCGGTCACGTCGATGCTGGGGAGGGCCCCCGAGAAATCATTGTCCTGAAGGTAAAGCCGGGTGAGCCTGGTGAGGTTGGCGAGCCCGGAAGGGAGGGAGCCGGAGAAGCGGTTGGAGGAAAGGTCGAGGCGGGAGAGGGAGGAGAGGGAGAGAAGGGAGTCGGGGAACTGGCCGGAGAGGTTATTGTCCTGGAGGTAGAGGGAGCGGAGGTGGGTGAGGTTGGAGAGGTCGGGGGGGAGTGGGGAGGAGATGCGGTTGGAACGGAGGGAGAGGACGCGGAGGGAGGAGAGGCGGCCGAGGGTGGCGGTGGGGAGGGGGCCGAGGAGGGCGGCACCGGGGAGGCGGAGGGAGAGGACGGAGGAGTTGGTGGGGTCGCAGAAGACGCCGACCCAGGAGCAGGCGGAGGAGGAAGGGTCCCAGCGGAGGCGGGAGGAGTGGGGGACGGAGGAGAGGAATGCGAGGAGGTACTGCCTGTCGAGGGAGGGCTCTGAGAAGGCAAGGGAAAGCAACTGGGGGAAGAAGAAGAAGAAGAAGAAGAAGAAAAGGAGGAGGCTGAGGAAGGGAGGAGACATTGGGTTGCTTCTGTTGGTGTTGGTTGGAGGGGGATTTCAGTTGCAGGTTGTTGTTGTTGTTGTTAGTCGTCGTCGTCGTGGCGTTTCTCCTTCCATCAGAGAGAACTTCCAGAAGCAGAGAGTGAGTGAGTGAGAGGGAGACAGACTCTCTGCTCCTCCTTTTCTGTCCGAATTCCCCCCCCAAATCCGTTTTTATTATTCACATATTATTAATGAGAGAATCCTCCGCTATTTGTTTAAATCGCGTCATCGGAGGAATGGATTGAATTGAATTGATTTTTTTTTGTCTTTTCATTGGGCTGAAAACGCGTTTTTTATTTGATGAACTCTCCCCCGACCCCCAAATTAATTACCCAAACAACGAAAACAGAAGCGTAGGCGAAACGGGCGTTGAGACCAATGCATGCGACGGCAACGGCAAAGGCAAAGGCAAAGGAATGAGGAATTCGTCTTTCACGTGGGTATGTGCTCCGAAATGTGGATGCATAATGAATGACCCATTAGACTTTAGGCATTTGGTGGCTTGAATCAAAACTCCCTTTTTGCCATCATCGTTTGATTTTATCCAGCGGGGCCTCCTTTTTTTTTTGGGTTTATGGTCCTGATTGACAATTTAGAGCAATCACTATAGGTGCTTTCTTTATTGACATGCAAACGTCCTGAACTTGAAAAAAAAAATCTCTATGGATTGTCAAATGAAGAGCCCTGTCTTTCCCTTTCCTTTCCAGCCATCTTTTATCTCCTCCTATTGTCCTCGTGAGCCATTTGCACCACCCCACCCTAACCTCTAGAAGGGAAGGGGTGAAAACGTGCCGAATTGAGATCGAGTACTCCCAGGCTCGAAAAGCCTAAGCTCGAACTTGATCGAGCTTAAATAATTGGAGCTCGAACTCAGCTCGGTCCAATTATGGAGAGCTCGAGCTTGGCTCGAATGGCTCGAATGGCTCGAATGTAGATTGAGCTTAAGCTCGGCTCGAAAGCTCGAGCTCGATTTCAAAATATAAAGTTGACTCAAACTTGGCTCGGTTGGCTCGAAAACAAATATAATAAACTAAGACAATAATAATCCTTCTCAATCCAAAGGCCTCCCCAACGCATCATCGATCACACTTGCACAGGTCGAACGCCGACTCTAACAACTAAACCAAGACAATCAAATGAAGATCGTGCATCCTCAATCGAGAACTCTTTCTCCGACTTCGTCGATCAAATCAAACGCCATGCCTCGAGCCAAATAATCGAAGAAAGGTACTGCCAACCAATCAAGAACAACGACTACAGTCAAGACCACCGCGCTTCCAACAATCGATCCAAGATAATCAAAAAGAAGAACAAGAATACAATCATCATCCATCAATCCAAACGCTGGGCCTCAAATCCGTCATCTCTACGAAACCCCTCGGAAATTCGCCAAACCATGGTGACCCGGACATTTTGATTTCACCATCGAACGATAACTACAAAGACAGACGCAAAAAACAAAGAAACAAAAAAGAAGCGAAGCTACAACATAGACGAAGCGCTCAGGAAGAGGAGAAGAGGGGGACTTTTCCTAGACGAAACAAGGTTCCCAGCCAGCTGGGAATGAACAGTGAAGCATGAATAAAGTATGACATTCCGGTAACACTCGATCGCATACGGGGTGAGGTAGGGAAAGGTAGAGAGGGTAAGGGGATGGGGAGCGTACCTTGACTATGGCTCCTCTCCGGTACTTTTTGACGCTCGCTCTGGCCGACCCTCACGAGACCTAGAGTACGAGAAGGCCGATTATTTTTCACTTACCTAAAGAAGAGAGGAGATCGCCACGCCAAAAGGAGAGGGAGAGCGAAGAGATGAGATGAATACGATCACAATTCTATCCTCTCCTTCCTAGGGGAGACGACCGGTTTTTTCCTTAGGATTTGCTTCTGCTACGAGAGTGGGGAGGGGAAAGGAAAGAATTTTCAAGGTAGTTTTATTAATTTTTTATTAGTAAATTATTAAAATTTATTATATAATATTAGGCTCGTGAGGCTTTTAGCTGTCATTGTTTCGGCTCGTTTCGTTAACGAGCCGGCTCGAACTTGGTCAAAGTCGAGGTCGAACCAAGTTTTGACCGAACCAGCTCGCGAGCGGCTCGGCTCGTTTTTACCGCTGCACCCACAACCCCTACATTCATCATAAGAACTAAAGCTACAGCTACAACTGTAACTTCTCCGACCAGAACCTATCTACCCTTCCAAATCCTTATACGCACGTTCCCACACCCCCAATGGCCTTGGTGGGTGGTGGTGGTGGTGGTTCAAGGACCCTAATTTGACAATCCACCCAAAAACCTATCATGGGCTTAGGAGGTTTGAGGTTGTAATAAAAGAAAAAGTGTGAAGGCAACTGGCCCATCATCCTGTTCAAGCCCGGTTGACCTTATCCATTCTGATCGCCTGCCATGCTCCCCCCCACCAGCTTGTTCTCTTCCTCGTCTTTGTCGTTGCCCTGCGTGTGGCTCGTGGGTTTCCACGACGGCAGTAAATGATCCTTTTTTTGGCTATGGGATTACACCCAATCCTCTTGCAATCCTGGCTTTGGCTCCTGTCGGGTGTCTAGAAGGGAAATAAGAAGATAAATTCATTGGCCGAATGCAATAACAGCTGAAAAGTCGCCGCCCCAGTTTGATTTGATACTTGGGGGTGATCACAATGGCGGCCATGTCTAGGTTCGTTGCTAAAGATTGCAGCTTTCAGTGCTGGGTCGCTAGCCGCGGCCCTCGGATTGTCGCTGGGAGACCGCTGCCCTGTCTTGGTTAGTTGAATTTTGCATGGAAGGAGTTTCTCACTTATGGGCAGACTGACTGGGTTTTCGTTTTCTTTTGCTTTGATATTGTCGCCTGGTTGGTTGCCCCTTGTCTTGATTATTTCCCTTGTTAGATCTCAGGAGGGATGTCCAAGGTTTCGGGAATGATAGGAGGATGGCAGTCGATAACAAGTTGCTCAAGTCGGCAGTCTCTTTTGCGGCGGCTCCACGTTTGTCCCCTCTTTCGAGGTATCTTTCGAGCGGAAAGATCGTATCGGTGCAGTGCCGGGTGATGCCGTGCTCGAATCGTTCTGTGGTCAACTAGACACTTCTCAGTGCATGGGAGATAGAGTTTGGGCTTATGCTTTGCTTGGAAACTGATCGACGTTCATTTAGAATTCGTACATTTCAGTATTCTGTCATCGAGTTTGTTATTTGATGTTGATCAGGGAATGGTCCCTTCTTCCTCTTTCTGTTGCTTTGTATGCCTGTTCCACGAGTGATCAGCTACACTTTTCCTTCTCTTTGAGATCATTCACGGGTGAATTTTACCAGGGAATTGAGATTATCTTGCAAGGCTGCTACAGATGCATCAGGAGATCTCCCTGCTAGTCCGCCTGATGGTATGAGCCAATATGAGAGAATTGTTGAGACTTTAACTACTCTATTTCCGGTTTGGGTAAGGATGGCATCACATTCACCCTGTGTCTGTGCTTTCTTCACATGGGTTGATTTTGACTACAATTTAGTGTCTGGGATTCTGCATATGTTGCTTACTCTCCTTAATCAATTTTACCCATCCTTGCCGTCGGTCCTTCATTCAGGTGATTCTGGGAACTGTCTTGGGTATTTGCAAGCCGGCTGCGGTGAGTTAAGGTCTTCTTATTCCATATGAACTTTTTCTACAGCTATGATTTTGCATTTACGTTGGAATTTTCCAGGTAACCTGGTTGGAGACTGATCTTTTTACTGTCGGCCTGGGTTTCCTAATGCTTTCTATGGGGTTGACACTGACATTTGAGGATTTTAGAAGATGTTTGCGAAATCCATGGACTGTAAGGAGTATCTGCTTTGCATCGATTTCTTTATGGTCACAAAATAGCAATGTTTTGCCGTATTCCTTATGTTTTTGACACAGTTCAGTTTTTATGTTGAAGGTGGGTGTCGGATTTCTAGCACAATACTTGATCAAGCCCATGTTAGGCTTTGTCATTGCCATGGTAACATATTTATGCATTCCCTGTGAACTGTGCTAGATTGCTTGATGATATGATGAAGAAATTAAATTATGTTAACTTTGCAAGCCACGAGATAGATCAAGGGTAGTTGAAGATTACTATTCTTACGGGGATGTGTTCTTGATGGGTTGTATGCTTCTTGGTATTCAGTCAATGACATCAAAGAAATTTTAAACTTCCAAATAATCTAGTTCGTTATATTTGATATCAATTGACGGTTTTACGAGGAGATGTTGACACAAAAGAGATGCTTCCCTGATAAAATTAGGTTCAATTTACATTTTCTGAGCGGAGCAACGTTAGGTGCCCATTTCTCAATTGTGGAATATATGACAAATGTTATGCTTCCAATTTGCAGACTTTGAAATTATCGGCACCTCTCGCAACTGGTCTTATTTTGGTCTCCTGCTGCCCTGGGGGTCAAGCCTCTAATGTTGCCACCTATATCTCCAAGGGAAATGTTGCGCTTTCAGTCCTAATGACCACGTAATTCCAGCTTGGTCTCTGTTAATAGAATGCTTACACAGTGACAACTACATCAATTCAAGAAATATTTGCTTTAAAATTTACCTGATGACGATGATGAATTTGTTACATCAAGCCTTTGATTGATTAATCATGTGCCTTTCTAACAATTGCATCCTGTTTTGTGAGACTAATTGCATAATAGCCGGCACAACCCTGAAAATTTTATTTGTATCTCTTCGCAGTTGCTCAACTATTGGAGCCATTGTCATGACACCTCTCCTGACCAAGCTTCTTGCCGGCCAACTTGTTCCTGTTGATGCTGCTGTGAGTTATTATTTCTAATCCCATTCGCTTCCCTAGCTTTTGTCTCTCAGTGTCAGTGTTAGCACATCAAAGTGCTTTCGCCGTTGGTGTTCTTTCCAATCTCTATGCATTTCACCGCTACCCCGGAAATACCGGGATAACTCCTAGTAAAACCAAGGCACCAGCAGAGGAAAACCAAAATTTTATACCCTGATGGAGCCTTCCTCTGTTCAACTATCAGGGCCTGGCTATCAGTACCTTCCAGGTTGTCTTAGTGCCGACAATTGTTGGAGGTAATTAGAAAGTCATAAGTTGAGTTTTGCAGTGATCCCAAAAGGGATAAGACTGGGAACATGCTCGGTCTGAAAAGTCGTCCCCTATGAAAGTCCAATTAATGAATTGAACTTGTTCAACTCCTTTGGCAGTTCTGGCAAACGAATTCTTCCCCAAGTTCACCTCGAAAATCATTACGGTGACACCTTTAATTGGAGTTATTTTGACAACGCTACTTTGTGCAAGCCCTGTAAGTATATTGACAGCCTTGTATAAATCATTGTGACTCATTCTTTCGATCCAATAACCTTGCTAACCACGTTTTGATCTCATTCTTCCAGATTGGACAAGTCTCCGAAGTCTTGAAAGCTCAAGGAGCACAACTACTGTTGCCGGTGGCCGTTCTGCATGGTGCTGCATTTGCTTTAGGTTATTGGATGTCTAAGGTATCTTTTGGCGAATCCACTTCTCGCACCATCTCAATCGAGTGCGGAATGCAGGTAACTAGCCTTCTACGTCCTTGACACATATCGTCCCACAAAAGGAGATTGTCCAGGCTATCTCTACTGAAGGGTGAATTGGATACGCATTTTTCGTGTTGGTTATGCTTTTCGTTGGTCTTGCAGAGCTCCGCGCTTGGGTTTCTTCTTGCTCAGAAACACTTCACCAACCCCCTTGTGGCTGTGCCTTCTGCAGTCAGCGTCGTTTGCATGGCGGTATGGAAAAACCTGGGCGGCCCTTCATTGTTGTCATCACTAGCTCATAAATCATGTCACTATGGACTTCTTTTTCAAAACCCCTCAAGTAGCTGGTCACCTCTGTGCAGCTTGGCGGAAGCGCGCTTGCTGTCTTTTGGAGGAACAGGCCAATCCCAATCGACGACAAGGATGACTTCAAAGAATAGGTAGACCGTATCACCCATTTTCCGCACGCAGACTTCATTGTGGAAGTTGCTGTGCTTCTGCAACATTTGTACCCCCGGCGTTCTCAAGGCATGCCGATTCATTCCATCCTGTTCCGAACTCCAGCTAGCTTTAAAGTCAGGCTGTCGGGCTGTATTTCGGATCACTGGTAGAACTAGGACTAGGAGTGAGTACCAGTTGATTGCTTTTCGAGTGAGATTCAGGATTCGAGAGTGCCCGCATGCGCGAGTGATTTTTGTCTTTGGAGTGAATTTTGATGATTGAGCTTTAGAATTGGGGTCTTAATAAATCAACGAATAGGGCTTGAACATTAATCAAAAGTTCTGGGCTTTATTTGTGATCCTTGTTCGAAAGGCGCGGCAATGGACTCTTGTCAGCCCAATTTGGTCGTCCCGATCAAACCCATGGATGAATCTCCCGGTGAAACCTCGTCCCCCGCCGCGTCGTACGAGAAGACTCGAGAAGAAGGAAAGTTACATTGCATGGCGGAATTTTATGCCTAAATTCAAAAGCATCGGCGGTTCTAGGGGGAATTGTCCAATCCTTTCATGAACAGACGGAATTTTATGCCTAAATTCAAAAGCATCGACGGTTCTAGGGGGAATTGTCCAATCCTTTCATGAACAGAAAGTATTCTGCCAGAGTCTTCCAGGACGCATCATCAAGGCGGCGCTGGTGGTCTTCCGCCATTTGAGAAGCTGCAGATCGGACAATTCTCTCGGCCCACTGATCAGCCGAAGCTTCCGCGTGATCTTTTCTGCTTTCTTTGTGTGCACGTTTACCCCAGTGATATGTTTCTTTCTCTTTAGAAACCTTGAAAGGTGATTTTGCAGAGTATTCGTGGACCTCACGTGGTGCTCATGGATATGATCGCGGGCAATGCTCTGGTGCCATGAAAAACAGATCTGTTCCTGAACTCGAGATTTTGAAGTTAAGCAAGATATGAAAGACAAAGTTTGTCGGTAATATACCATCGAGGATGCCCGAGGAGAACCAAAGCAATCCTGAAGCAAGACCGAAAGAAGGTTCATTCATATCTTGTCGAAGTCCACTTAGCATATTTTTCCTAGATATGATATTTTATGCAGGAACTTTTGATTTAATGCCGTAGTGGCTGAAGTTGCACCGGTACAAAATCAAGCTGCGGCCAAGAAACTTCTCCTAAAAATGGGCCAACCGGCTGCAGGTAACCACCGATCCAGAGGTCGAAAGGGGCAGAGGCAGAGATAGACAGGAGGAGGCTCCCGTCTTGGCTTTGGAGGGTGGGATCAGAGAAACTCGGCCGTCAAGCCAGCCTTTAAGGGAGGCTTTGCAGATACTAGCCTCGACGAGGATTTAGCATGGCAGCTTCTGAATCAATTGGACAAGGAGGATGCTTACGTAGTCAGTACCAGAGTTCCATGCCTTTGCGCTAACTCGAGTATGTTAGAATGGTTTTGATAATGAGCCTGACCTTCTATGTTACAGAAGTCAAATATTCTATTCTACAGAAGCTACTCATGTTGAGGTCTTTCTGTAAGAAATATTTTTGTGATTAATTGATTGTTTAATCATTAGTTAATCACAAAATTTGATTAAGATGTTATCTGATCAAATCAAATAGATTTCGTCGTCAAATAAATCCATTAGAGATAATGTTTCTTATAGAAGGAAACATAACCTTCTATATATGGAAAGGTTCTACAGAATGGTCTACAGGCTTTTGTGATCTTATATGATCACTAATGACCATTATTTGAAGATGCTAATCACAACCATCTGTCTAGATACATTCGTCTTTGTATCTTGTACATAATGGAATCGATCCTTACCTTTATGGAAGATGATCTTCGATGATCTTCATATAAAGAAGGTTACGGATCAGAACCCTCTGTAGTACAATATTCTGGGAAATATATCATAATCTCATCCTAATTGATTTGATCGATTTCCTTATTGAATACAAGTACTTGTGTATTATTATCTAACTATTCGTTTCCTTGTTTTACATATTGTCGCTTTTATATTCCTTTTATATTTTTGTTTTTCGTGTATAAATAGCCACGCTCTCTCATAATAAAAAAAAGATCTCATCAATTCCCTTTGAGCGTGTGCTTGAGCAATCATTCTTTTAATTCGTTTGAGTTAGTCACACGAGAAGCACTAGCTGCGGAAAGCCGTATCGTTGGTAAAATCTTCTGGGAGAGTGACTCGGGGGCAACGAGGGACTCGGTTGGAAGCTGCAGGAGACGTTGTTGGAAGCATGTCGACGTGGGCAACGTGCAGTAGGCTGGAGAGAAGGGCAGAACCTCGGGAGCACAGAAGGTGAGGGACTGACCGGTTTCTGTGGTGTAGCGCTCTGTGTGCAAGAACCTATGACAGAGGCTATTGTCTGCTTGCGTGGGGTTTGCCGCGTGCTTGCGTAAGGTATGCTACGTGCTCGCGTGGGGTACGCCACGTAGTCGCTATCTCGAGGGGATCGTGCAGGTCGTGTGGAGCCGCCGAAGGGAAAATCCATCCATCCTTGGACAGGAGACGCTGTCTGCCTGCGTAGGGTTCGCTACGTGCTCGCATGGGGTACGCCACGAAGTCGTTGTCCTTGAGAGGATTGCGCATTGGTTACTATTTCGGTCTCTGCAGTGCAGAACTTTATAGTCTGTGCTTTGATTTTCAGTCACTTTTGCTACAGCACCTTACGGTCTGTTCAGTAGAAGGTCGACTTCCTTGGTACAGAATCTTTTAGATCTGTGCTTTATAACCAAGTCATTTCATATACAGAACCTTCCGGTCTGTAGTGGATTGACATCTTTGGTACAAAACCTTACGGTCTGTGCTATATCTTCTGTGATACGGAATCCTTTGATCTGTGATACAGAAGGTTGACGCTTTTGGTACAGGATCTCTTGATCTGAGCCATAAAAGGTTAACACTTCGATACTAAATCTTCTAGTCTGTATTGTATTTCAACTACTTCGATACAGAA